>CM076584.1:622554080-623077885 GCA_034641835.2 Pinus albicaulis | reverse complement strand
TCACAGATCAAGTTAAGGTATCTACGCTATACTATAGTGACAGATACGGATAATAAAGGTGAAACTCGTATAAGCTCTTACATATTACTAGTACCCATTCATTAGAGATAATACATGGGATTAGTACTAGTTATGATAGCTATGATGCCAATTTGACCAAGTTCCAGGACTTGATTCCTGAATGAACCTAGAACATAGGTGATTACAGGGAAGCATGTGGCGTGGATACTTGAATGGCAGCAGATCACACATAGGTATGGTATTCAATCAGTACGAGTACATATCACTGGTATCACCTTTTTTCATGGAATCGTAAGTAATAACCAGTATTCCCCTAATATATAAGCTGTAATATGAACACAAGTAACATGACCTTATAACACAAGGGCTCTGATTAAGCTTGATATACTAGTCAATGAGCTAAGATTACAAGGAGTCTAAGCTTATCAGATACTACATGTTTAGTAAAGTATCATCCGCTTTAAACACATAGGTATTCCCATAATAATCACAGCTTACTAGTTATGATTGATAACACCATTTCACAGGTTATGGAAACTAGTATGATTACAGTAATAAGGGATATCACTATGAGTAAGCACGTAATGACTCTAACCATCTTGTATAAGTGTTCCCCTATGTTATGAACAATAATACTTGGATGTTACCTAATATAAGAATTCTATTTTTATAAGTATCTCCATAATAAGGAATCAATGGTAATAGGTTACTAGTTAGCTTACATGATATGAAATAGTGTATCAGCTTATCACGATCTATGTTCCCGTCATCTACCTAATCGATCAGAATCACGTATCTCTCGTAATTAACATGAACCTGTAAAGAGTAATCAATAGGAAGTAACCATCATGTTATCACTGCTTAGAGCATAATCAATGGGAATACAACAACCATGATATGAGTATTACAAGCAATGGAAACCAGCTTACTACTCCTAATAGGATCTGTAATTCACCTGTATTGGAAACAGTGTTACGTTTATCCAGCTTCATCATGGAATATGAGTATTAGATACCTACAGTATTTGCATAATATAGTAAGCACATAAAAAGCTCATAAGTTATGCGTGTCTAATTGGTTCGAATCCATAGATAACAAGAAAGCATGGTATTCAAGCTTTAAGCTGATTACTAGTATGAACAGGTCATAGTGTTTACATAATATTTATACCTGTCTTATTAGTACAAACCAACAGGCTATGAACACGATACCAGTAAGCTGAACATGTATTGGCATCTTGGTTCCATAAGGCTCAAGCTTAGCCTAAGTAATGGAGTTAGTTATGCTTACAGCTCATATGGGCATGTTGATTACACTATTACGATGTGTACAAGCTATGTGAGTTAATTAGGTAAAGTAAGTACACTCTAACCTTTGGTACTAGCTCTATTGATTACACCAATGTAACTCATATTCAATGATTAATATGAGGTTAGTACTCAAGCTGCTAAGGTATAATACTCTCTATGTTGGATAAGCAGTTCCATAATCTATACTATCACTGTTCTAATCAGGTTACAAGCTTGTATAATGTACACATCATTGATTACGCAGAATACATTAGCTTAAACACTCGTATTAACTAAGCACTACTAGTATAAGGTGTTCTGTTATATGAGTTATAAGCTCTACACATTATATAAATAAGAAACACATACGGATTATGCATATTACTAGTACCCGTGTAAGTATTGGTAATGAAAGAGCTTGATCAATACTGCTTCATAGAGTTGTTGTAAGCTATTACGATTAGCTTGAACTAAGAGCTTGAACAGCCCATGTAACTTGTATTCCCATGATAGCTATGACTAAGCTCGTCTTACTGTAACACATCACGTATTAGCTATGAATCAATGGGTTACTCATATTGAATTACCTATGATTCTATCCATAAAGGTTGTGTTAGCTATGATACTAACTTAGTTCAAAGAGGTGTGTATTCTATTAGATTCTACTTCATTTACCATATAGTTTCAAACATAGCTGATTACTTTCATCTCTGTACTTATACGGATTCAACAAGGATTAGCAGTGTCCACATAATCAATGGTTCTAGCTTGTACTTAGCTTATCAACTATACATGCCTTATATCCCTAATCTTCATGAAGCTCACAACATATTAAGTATCTCTATTATCTTGAATATGAGAACATGATTGGTTACATATCTCAACATGATACCAGTATAACACCTTCATGATAGTACTAAACAGTATGAGTCAATCCATATGTATAGAGTAAACATAACCATAATGCAAGGCTTACTTATGGTAAATCAGTCATATTGATTAGAGCTTGACCTGTTTAATAGAGTTGAACATATCATAGTAAGGGTAAAGTACACGACACGACTTATCTGTATTCATACTAGTAATCGATCAAATCAATGGGTATAGTAGAGATATGAAACTAGAAGTAATAGCTACATGATTTATTAGAAAAAGACCTATGATCTTAAGCTGTAATGGTTTAGCTTCTCTGATATTACGAGTGGTAAGTATGATGATAGAACATGAGCTTTTATTTCCCTGTATTTAACATATACGGTTCGTAATAAGGATAACTAAGCTAAGCTTTTCTTACTTATATATGATTACCCTATGTTGAAAGGTTAGAGGTTTAGCCGTTCAAAATGCAGTCGAAGGATCCTGGTCCTGCTTCGGAGTCACGAGTAGTGTGCCCCCCTTAGAAGCATTTAGCAGAGTTCATGGGTCGGGCGTAGGATCCATCCTGCCTGGAGTTTGATTATGAGGTTCGCCCTTGTTCCAAGAGAATGGCACTTAACAGGTTGATTTAGACAATCGGGCAGGTAGAAACGAATAGTGTCCAGCAGAAAAAGAAGAATTGGGCTATCTAGGGGAAAACCAGGATGAATTAGAGTGGCAGGATCAGGTCAATTCATTTCATTATGGTCTGGAAAGAGTAGCCCGTTGTCACTATCATCCTCGCAGTCAAGTTGTGTTACAACCAATCTTTTTCCATCAATTAACGTACTCATCTATTGACAGGCACCTTCATTAGGCTGACCAACCGCACTAACTGGAGAATAAGTAGAGGTACCGAAGGGAGGGATGGGTCAGACAGCCAAGTATTCAAGGGCATAACCTTTATGTGCTGCATTTCTAAATCGCAGGTGCACCGAGCCATTGGAGAGAGAAGACCAAGAACTAGACTTTTATGCCTCACCCTTCCTAGAAGCTTCTTTATCCCCATTCCTATTGAGGACATGACGAAGCGTAAAAACGATGTGCACCATCAGAGTTTAACGAGGAATCTTTCTCACTATGGTGCCCTTCTACACATTTAATAAATAAGAAATTGATGTCCATCATGAATCTGGTTAGCCAAATATTAGGATCCCGAAGTCACACCCTTGGCAAATAAGAACTAGAATATAAGGTGTCTGGGCGAAGGTAACAACTAAGACTAGTGTTATAAGGAGACCAAGCTGGGAAGGTTTCTCTATTACTTACAGAGAACACTCAGTCATATGCTCGGGTGAGGAGTCAGCTATAGCGGTTGATAAGAACGGTTTGGAATGAGATGAATCACAAGTGGTTTACCGAGAACGGAGGGAACATTATTAAGAAGCAGTTCTTATTGACCCAAGTCTTTCATCATGCCTGGGAGCATCATAACCGGTCGAAATCCTGGAAGAGTTTCCTTCATAGTAAGCTGGACCTACTTTCTCTACAAGGGGGTGGAGTACACCGAACGAGATTAGAATGAATTGGAAACACCAGCTATAGCGGGCACTTCTACCGGTCACATCGGCCTATTCTGTACGCTCGCCAAAGTTTCTTCTCATGTTACCTGTTTACTCTGTTGTCCCCAAGGCGTAGCATCGGAAGAATGAGAAAGGGAAGAAACTGGTACTTCTTAGCTTCGATTCAGAACGATACGCTATGGCTAGAGCGGTTCAATCAAAAGGTAGGGTACTTCAAAGTGTCCGGATCTGACCCATGAATTGATCTAAGTGAAATAAGCTAGAAAGCATTTCAATCTATCACGGGATCAATCCGTTGGTCGCAACTATGGGAGGAAGTGGTCTTATAATGGCATTTTGGTAGGTATAGCCAGTCATTTATTCATTTGATCTCTCAAAGCTGACTGAACAATCTTCGAATCAGATTTTCAAGTGGTAGCAGCGATTCACTCTGATAAGTCCCATTGTGCGGGCTGTCCAAATGGCATGAAAACCCATTACTACATATACTTGGCATAAGTCCCGGTGATCATAATTGGTTCAGTGGTGGACTCAAGGAACGTGACTTCAATCGATGCTATTTCGGCTCGACTGAACAAGCAAGTCTTACTCATACCTAGGGTATCTGCTGGTCTCGGATATGATAAAACTCACAATTGGTGGGACCACCTGGATGTGAAACTGATAACTTGACTAGGAATTCATCCATATTCTGCCATTTGCTTTTTGACCTCTACCGAGATATAAATTTTATAGAGTCCTCGATCCAAGAGACTGAAAAGTTTGCTATATTCGGTAAATTGACTCAGTAATAAAATGACCAATGTAGCTTTGAAAAGCCGCTTGTGCCATGTACCATTCCGATCGAAGAACTCTATTTTCGGCCCGTAGGGAAATTTGGTTTCGCCGCTTACCTCTAAGTGGCGTAGTAAAGATTCGAGCTGCTTCCCTTTTTCTTTTCCTTTGCATAAAGCGTATGTTTCATTTCAAGCCTTTGTCTCTCTTATGCGAGAAATAAACTTCATTCGTCACGCATTCTTCTGCCATAGGAGTTAAGATATTAACTACATAGTACTTATCCAATTATACTGAACACTTTGGGTTTTGGAGGATTCCTCAAGCCAGGTTAACAATATATCAAATATATTAATTGTTACCGCCGCCACTTTATTAATGTGTTCTCAGGAAGACTTGCAACCCTAGGAGTTCAGATATTAACTACATAGTACTTAGTTTTACAATTACACTGCACACTTTGGGTTTTGGAGGATTCGGGGCCAACTTTAAAATGTGATAATATCTGCTTTGTCAATCTTCCTAATAGGCATATTCATAGGCATATTCATTGTATCTGCAACATACACGTTTCCTTTGTCATCTACCTGTGAATCCTTTAGGTTGATTGAGACAACTTGAGACGGTCAGTCAACATATCTTGCATAACCATCTACAGAGTCTTCAAGCAATTTAGCTCTGCTATTTACAGAAAACTAATAAAACAAAGTGACAGACACTCAAAAGTGAGAATACAATGTAAGTGAGAATAAAATGTATCATTCTTTTATGTATTTCGAAAATAAATAATATTCCTCTATTTTATTTAAAAATAAAATAAGAAACCAATCCAAAATAACACAAATTTTAATTGAAAATATATTAAATTTCAAATTTATAATTAATTTTAAGATTAGATATACTCACCCAAAATATATATGACACAATATCTTAAATCAATTAGTTAGTGCTTGTTATCCACTCACGGAAGTTAAAAGTCAAATTACATGGCATAGTTAAGTTAAGAGTTAAATTACATTGAATTTTAATTAATTTTATTCTCATGGTAATTTTATACCAAGTAGTATTTTATTTTTATTTTTATTTATTTAATATATATGATTTTTCAATTAATTTATACTTTTTAGCGCTTAATTATCTCATGTCTATATGACTTTTAATTTTAATTATTGAATATAAAAATATTTTTTTAAATGTAAAATTCACACAACATTTAGCACTTGTACCTCCAACCGTATTCATGGTTAACATAGATTTTTTGTTCGAAAATCTCTGCAATCGAGAATTCTGCAACTCTATAGTCTAGATCTCTACAGTTTGCTTGACAGCTTCACCACCTTATATCTCTTGGATAGCTTCAGTACCTTACCTTTTGTGCATGGCGGCTCAACACATTTATCACAATTTTGCTTCTCCGTGGCTCCATTCGCAGTGTGTGGTGAATAAAATAGGTATGTATTTCACAAGAGCATCTTGTGAATTCTTCTTTGATTCTTCTATACCTGATATATTGAGTGAGTGAGCACGTAATGGAACCCCATGGAAACATGCAACTATGTCATTGGAACCAGTGATGTGGTCCCAGATGTGCATGAGAAGGTGTAAGAATCGCGAGGAAACAGCTCATTATCGACCTCTCTTTATTAGCAGCACCATTTAAACTACAATTTCAATGTTTTACAGTAAATAATACAAGAAGGAAAAAACCTATTTTTATAGGCAGGACCGTTGAAACTGCAATTTTAGGTTAAAACATTTTTGTTTTATGAACCGTATTGATGCTCGAGTTGCAATGTAGGGGATAATAAATAATATTTGAATTTTTAATATTATTATTAATGTGTAGATTTATCCACTTAAATTTATGTAAACCTTTTTTTATAAGTCATTTGTGTTTTACTACAAATTTGTAAGATCATAACAAAATAGAAATAATAAACCTGTGAAATAAGATTTAAAATAGAAAAAATGTTTTGGAAATTCTTAATTTCAAATTATTAAATCTATATTAAAAAAATTTTATTAAAATTTTATAAACAAAAAAATATCTTCAAATTATTAAATCTATAGTTTTCATATTTTTTTATTTTTAATATTTTTAATACATTTTTATAAAAAATGTTCTACAATTCTCACTTGCCCATTGATACTCTTATTTCGTTTTGCCCATTAAATAACTTGAACAATAAAACAAATTATTGATTACATGTGATTTATAAGTCTCTATTTCTTCATATAAGGATCCCCTTCAAACAATTATGAACAGAGCCTCTTGCATCATATATGATGAAAATGAATTGGAGAAGGGTAAAATGAATTGGAGGAGGGTATTATCCCTATCAATCCTGTTCAAAAATTCACTTTTTTGCAATTCAATCGCACTTCTCCCCCGCTCGTCATAACTCCAACACTTGCCAACTTCTGCATTGAGGTTTCAAATGCTTTGAAGAAGGCATTCTCATCCCTTGCGAATCTCTTCACCGTCACCTTTGTTGGGTTCTCCAGAATCAACGCTTGGTCGGAGCCAAACACTCCCTTTCCTTGTACCAAATGTTTGAAGTATGCGTTATCAAACTGGGTGGCTGTGGAATCCATAAATGCTCCTGCTTTGCGATTGTTGTTAGGTTGAGGGCACACCCTGTGTGCAAACTATGGCTCCATGGTTGGATCCACCTTAAATGTAGCATTGAAGTTATGAAGTCTACACTCAAAGGAAGAGCAATGAGAGAAGCCCAACTTATGCTCGCTTGGTAATGACAATTCATTATTCAATTAAAATTCCATTAGTGATAGAAGTTACAGGGTTATCATACTTGTATAGTAATTTTGGATTTGTTGACTTTGCAAAACATATTACAAAAGTTCTGAAATGCAGATGTCGATCATATCTGAATTGAAAAGCTCACTTTGTAGTTATATCTCATGTTTCAGATATATAATCATTTTAAAAAGAAAAGAAAAAACTAACATTCTGCTTGATTTGTTTTTGTCCAATTCCCATAGCAAGAACCTGATAATGTTCTAATCTTTTTCTTATTTTTGAATCTATGATATTAATATAAAGAATATATTGATATAAATTCGTTATAATCTCTTTCTTATTTTTATTTTTGAATCTATCTGAACATGATATTGATATAAAGAATCTCTTTCTTATTTTTGAATCTATCTAATATAAAGAATATATTGATATAAATTCTTTAGTTTTTTGAAGTGATAAATAATGTGTAAATTTTAAAAAATTATTTAAAGAAATCATATATAAATTCTAATTTTTTCAACTATATGATTATTTTTTCAATCATATATATACAATATTCTGTACGCTATGGAATTTTTGATTTAAAAAACACTTTAGTTTAAATTGTGATATGGTATTTAATTATGTAGATGGAAATTGAAGAAGTTCATGATTCAAAAATTTGATTCATTTTATATTTGTTATTGTATGGTCTTTTCTAGTTAGATTATTTGAGCATTTAACTATAGAGATGTAGAGTGAGGAAGTCTCTTCCCAAAACAAAGTTTTATGTCAAATTTTGGATGATAGGTTGCAACATGTAGTTGTCAATTTTGGATGATTGGCCATTATATAAATGAAAGAAGTTTCATAACAAGAAACATTTAGAGTCATTGTTTTATGTTGACTTTGTTAGCTAGTCCATTCAAGCATTTAATGGTTGAGATGTAAGGTAAGGAAGTCCTTTATAAAGTTGTATTATGTATTTATCAATTATGAATGATTGGTTATTATACATTTGATAAGGAAAATGTATAGTCTTACTAGAAATAATGTTTAATTATATAAATGAAAAGCAAGAAGGTTTATAAAGTTGTATTATGTATTTGTCAATTTTGAATGATTAGTTATTATACATTTGATAAGGAAAATGTATAACTCTACATATAAATAATGTTTAATTATATAAATGAAAGGCAAGGAGGTTTATGGAAAGAGTGGGTTTGTATAAGATTTGTTTATCACTCAAGGGAAGACTTAAAGAAATATGTATGTCAATTTAAGAGAAGAGAATTTTTTTAGTATTTTGTTTTATATTTATTGGGTAAATCAAATTTGTAATTGAAAGAAAAATGTTTATAAAGTGGTTTATTTATTATTTTTATATAAGAAAAATGTTTATAGAATTAAGAATATGGAAGAATTAAAGAAATATGTATATTAATTTAAGAGAAGAGAAATTTTTTAATATTTATTTATGTTTATGGGATAAATCAAATTTGTAATCAAAACAAAAAGGTTTATAAAGTGGTTTATTTATTATTTTTATATAAAGATATAAAATTTATATTGAAAAAATGTTTATATATTAGACAATTTACTGTTTAATATGCAAAGAGTATAATAATTTTGATCATCTTTGAGCACTTTGAATATATATATATTAATTTGAAATTTAATTTAATATTTTTTAAATATGTAATTCACAATATTTAATTATTCAAATTAATTTTTTAAATAAAAAATAATATTATTAAATTAAAACATAAAATAAAATAAAAATATAAGGCAAAATTGGGTTTTGAGTATGTTCTAAAATTGTACTAGAAAACTGCAAACAACAAACAGGTGGCTTGATTTTCCTTGAATAATAGTGATGATGAGTTAACCATTCACTCGTAGCAATAGCAGCTAATAATAATTGTCCCCTCTTGATTTAAAAACTAAGTGATATTCTGAGTTAAAAAAAATAAATATGCATGCAAATGTATTTGAGGGCTTAAACTTACTTAATTTGTTTGAACAAGTGTATGGGTCGGGATAATTTGAATGAGATTTTAAATCATCATAGATCCAATTTAGGTTATTGAATCGAAATAAAATTAGATTAAGCATAATAGAGAAAGGGTTGAATAAATCCACTAAACTTTGGAGCACCCAACTTATGTGGGGACAATTAAAATTAGAATTAATCAGAATTAATTAGAAATTAGCAGTATAATTATAAAAGGGTGTTGTAAATACCTGACAATGCTACAAGGTCGCAAACAGATAATCCACGGAGGGAAAAGCTTTGAATGAGCTAAGAAAATTTGAAGGTGGGGGTTGGAAAATTCCTTGTATCATTTGCTGAAAGAGATAAGCCCGTCTTTTATTCCCTTGAGAACGTCCCAGTTTGGACCCCCTATCTGTGAAATCAATATTTCAATTAATCAGAATTAATGAGAACATCCCAGTTTGAACCCACGATTATCAGAATTATTTTCAAAATTATTGAGAGGAGATTATAGTAAATACCATAACTACAACATCTTTGGCAGTGATGGCAAGAATGTTAGCACAAGAAACAGTTTGTGGGAAAATGGACCCGACTTGGCCTTGGAATCGTCTAGAACGTAGAAGGCGTGAAGTGAGACATTGGGTGGTGCGTATTTCTCTGCTTCATTGGTTGGAGTGGAGTCTAATGGCACCGATGCATTGCAACCCTGCATTCATTTACGCAATCGCCAATGTCAATACCCAACCATAACCATTAAGATTAATAAGAAAAAACAAAACTATAATTCAACTAACGTGCATTCATATTAATCTTCCATTTATTGATGTTCCAAATAGATTAAAAAACATGGACAATTTCATGATTCTAGTGATTATAGTGCCCATAATTATAGAATCCCTCTAGATTATATATTCAAACATTAATATACAAATTCTGTATTCCATTCTAGTCTAATACGAAAAATGTGCTCTACACCTAACAGGAATTTAATGAAATACAAGAGGGAGCCAAGCTTTCCCTAAATATGATTGAAAATATTGAAAACATTTGGATTCAGGTGGAAGAGATGACTTAGAGTGGTTAACTATGATATAAAAATATAATGGAAAGACTCGAATGAATCATCATGGAAGTGCATTCGTAGAATGCGAGTAGGGAACTTGGGGCTGAATTGGGTGGCGTTGCGCATGGTATCTCTTATCACATTCTCCATGGTTGGGCAAGTTTGCTTGTAGTAATCCTTTGTTAGGCCTGTCAATGCATCGGCCTTGAGAAAATTTGGGAAGAGAGAGGCAACGTACCTGTGTTGGAAATGTCTACTAAAGCAAACACAAAATGACCAGAGAAACACAGGAGCAGGAAATTTTATACTCCAACGAATCTTGGCATAAATTTGCTTGAGGCAGCACAACTGAGTGTCAGTTTGTGCGCAGGCCAAGAAGAGAGTTGTCGAGACAGGTAAGGAAACAATCAAGGATTGATACGTGGAGACTACAAAGAGAGATATTCGGGACTACACCACCATAACACTGACATAAGTATAATGAAAAACTGTTGTGTTGGCCACAATGTAAGGCTATAAATACGATACATTTGGATCGAACCCACTTCATGAAATCAACCACACAAATGCGCGACATAGAGTTGCCCTTACCACAAGGAATTTATGGGTGTAAAGCAATATAGTAAATGGATTGAACCCACTTCATGAAATTGGTTGCACAGATGCGTGACACAGAGCCGCCCTTATCGCAAGTAATTTATGGGTGTAAAGAAGTGGCACTGATGTTGGACATGTTGAGAATTTGGAGGGTTGGAGGTTATGGATAATTACTTGTGAGCTTACATGAGTTACTTACGTCTTCTTTTATTTAGCTTAGTTAGTCTTTCATCAAGTCAATTATCAAAATGCACGAGACACAAAATTAGGCTCCTAAAGCCAAGGAAAAACCTCTCCCTCTTGGAGAGGAAAACCCGCAAATAATTCTTCTTATAAATCTTCACATGAAAATTACCATGACCCAAACTCAGACCCTAGACCTAGGAATGCCTCCAAGATCTTGTCAATGCCCTTTCAAACTTGATTCTTCTCTTCTTAAACAATTTGCACTATTCTGCAGTAGAGAACTCGGTCTCCAAGATTCAATTCTTATTGTTCAATCAAATATTGGAACAGAATTATCTTCAGCTTGCATACACTTGGAACTGTATTGTAGTTAGGAAGGTAAATCACATATTTACCTTCCTCACTCTTATTATCCTTTAAGAATGCTTTCTCCTTATGGTCACCGTCTTCACTTCATGAACTCTAGGATTGTACTAAACCGTAGCCTTTAACCAGACTGCCCTTAAAATTTATATATTTCAGGACCTTTTCTCAACTCTGGAAATATGAAACAGTATGTAGTTAGAACAGTATTATATCTGCAACTTCTTATTGCTCTGGTATCCGAAATAGAAGTTGTGACACATCCACAATTGACACCCTATAAATGTTTCCTTGAATCCGCAATTATACTTAGAGAAACCCGCACTTATTGTACCTCAGGCATCCACACTTGTTGCACCTTTGGTATCTGCACTTGTTGTTCAGAGTGATTTGCACAACATCACCATTATATATCAAGCAACCGGTAATAAATCTCTTCAAACTCCACACTTGAAAAAACTTCCCATAAATCCGCACTGAAGCACCTTTTAAGAGTGAAAACTATCTCTTAGATCACCTTAAAACATATTCTAAAATGGGCCGCAGAAAAGGTATTTATTTAGACAGAATAATTGACTTTAGGTCGACCAGCCAGCAGGATAGCAGGCCGACTTCATTGTTGATTATAGGCCGACATGAAGGAGAGTTAATCCAATGATTATAAGGGTGTCTTCTAGAATCTTTCGAAAATTCATCTCTTCACGATACTTTTCCAAGGTCTTGGAGCATATTTTTTGACTAGACCCTTCATTAACATGAATCTTAAATACAAATCGTAATAGACATCAAGAAGAAATATATAGACCCATAATAAAATATTTCTCATGAAACCCATGAAGCAAGTAAAATAGAATTACATTTTATTATCTTTGACTCCTTCTTTACATAAGTACATAATTACATAGTCAACATGAAGACTGACCTAGTTACACTTTTCAAGACTCCCTCTTAACTAGGGAGGTATTCATACAAGTACATGGTCACTTTAAAACTGAAGAACCTCATCAGAAGAATCAAATTGGTAATAAAAAATGTATAGCATCATATCAACCAGCATTGTCCTAGTGCAAGGCCTTGATTAAGATCCCCATCTCTCAACGATACAATGGGCTACAATGTTGGTGAGACACATGACTTATAGACACCATAGTCATTGTCTCTCCAAGGTATATACTCCACCCGGGTGTTCCCACAGTATGACCTTCTTGGACTATTCTTCTCTTGAGTAGCTAGCCCTAAAAGAATATCGGTCCTTGACAACTCTTATATTGAATGCCCTAACACATTCTCAAAGAGTATCGAATGCCATATGATTACCCAATCCTCCATTTTGTCTTCCCAAGTGAAGACTAGAATGATGTGTCTATCTCTCCCTCTCAACCAGGGAGGACCTATTCCATAAGGTAATGTACTCATTCATGTATAAGAAATGTACCTAAGCTCATTGTTGTAGAGGTAAATCCCCTCTGCGGACAGAGGCGATCCCTACTAGCCCAGATCGGGTCTAGCAACAATCGTATCACGCTAAGGTGCAAGTTCCTAATTGCAATAGACCAAATTGCGAAGAAGGCCTACCTCAAGTCCAACGTTGTTGTTCGTAGAGAAGATGGCGCTCCCGTTTCCTTGCTCCAGCAGATCACAATCCTCTCGCTTGCCGCGATCGAACACCTGCACACACAAGAAACATGACAAACACAAGCGTAAAACCCAATATATGCAATTATGTATCAGTCAGAGAAGACACAACTCATGATCATAATGAACAATACGAGTGGAACCATAACCAATAGTCACTTATCATTAATTCATACAAAGGAAAATACAACCTGGCTCTGACGCTGAACCTTCCTTCGGCGGGTCGTCAGCGGAATACGTCTCAGTAAAGCTTGTCGGGAATGGGGACAAGCCTCTCTCTTCGATCGTCAATCTCCTTGCTATGGATTTGGCACTATGAGGACTATCAAAGCTCTTGCAACATTCTTTAGGCTATGAAGGCTCTTGGATATTCTTGGAGACTCTTGGAGACTAGCTTGCAAAAGGAAATGGCAAGCTTATATAGATGGTGGAAGGGGAGTTGGGATCCCTCAATCATGGGATTGGCCCTATCCTCAAGGAATCTTCCATGAGAGGTGGCAAACTACTTCCTCTACATGGAAATCTAGAGCCAAACGTCCCAACTCAATTTAGAGACCAGTTCAGGAGTTGGTTGGAGTCAATCTTCCGCCATTTATTTTTAAAAAACACCCTTTATTAAGCCTGGCGTGAGTGCGACTCTGAGACAAAGCGGCAATTGGCGTGCCCTCTTTGAAGAATTCCCCCCATTGGAGCGGGTATAACACAGACTAGTCGCGCCAAGGGTGAAAAGGCTATTTTTAGGGTTTTTCACAAGGAGATGTCTTCAGGGGAATGAAAGTCCATGTCTCGGGGAATGTCATGAAAGTGTTTTTAGATCATGTCATTGCTCACAGGTCACAGAGTAAGCCCTCCAATGTGCGGGACGGGGAATTGCAGGGATGGGGACAAATTGAATTAGGTAACACTCATTCTTAGGAATTACCTAGTTTCTTCCAAGTAAGAAACTTATCACCAGGCTCCCTCTCAATCAGGGACCTGCAGCAGCAATGGTGAGACACCCAGCTGCTCCTGAGGATTTCTTTCCCTCGATGTCGTGGATTTCGATATTGAGGAGTCTTCAACTTTAGCTCCATAGGGCACAGATCATCCATCACTTTCATTCATGAGTCATGTCATCTACCAGTGAGTGATTCATCTGCCTTTCTTATTTGGTCCACCTTTTATGCCATGCTATTTTCTTTCGAATCATCTCCAAGGATCATACATCCTTTCACATGATTAGCAACCCTGCACAAATTCATCCAGATAAACATATACGTATGAACTTTTAAAAATAAAAGTTATCTCAGTGATGATCTTTCACCATGACATCTTCCTGTAGGCATCAACATCCTTTATTCAAATTGACACATATCCTAATGATTATTTTTGTCAAGGCTCTTCTTCTTTTTCCAAACACTGTTGGAAGTCTACATATCCTCCTCAGAGATATCCTAGTCACATATTCTTAGCTGATGATAACTGCCTCTTGACATTGTTGCATTTCATGATCTCTTCCTTTCTGCACATTCTTCATTCCCAGGAACTTACACATTTTCCAGTTCCTTGTTCATATAAAACCACCTCATATTCCATGAGGATATATATATTATGTTGATTTCATCTATTAGTGCATCGAGATTTCCTCATTCATATTTCTATATATAGAAGTTTATTACCTGCAACCATGTGACATGACTTCACAACATCCAGTGTTAGTATATAAATATATACATACCTCATAATACCTCAGCATATAAATCATCCTTCAACAATTTTTACTAGAATGAGGAGCTTCATTCCCTTGGCATGTTTCATCAATATGTCATCACATCCCATAATTTGTTTTTCATGATGACACTTGATCTTGATGACTGCCTTCCATCAGTATTGTTATCGGAGAGGTTTTCCAGGAGTTGTTTTACCAAGAACTCCTACCATGCTTTGATCAGGATGCTACACTGCTCCCTATCATACAACCAATAGAATTCACTTAAAGGATAAGATGATCCCAATCATAGTGGAGATCCCTCACTTCTTCTTTCTTAGATTTCTTTGTATCAGGTTCTTCTCTCATTTATGAGATATTGGCTTCTTCCCTATTTCTCTTGTCCTTTTCAGATTTAGAACAATCTCTTTTATAATGCACAAGTTCATCACATCCAAAGCATCATGCTTTGTCCATACTATTATGAGGAGCAAACTTATTGAATCTTCCTTTCTTCCTTGACGTGGTTGCAAAGGCTTGATTCCCTTTACTTGATCCTGTAACACCTTTGGCTTTCAATCTTGTTTCCTCTATTTTACATAGACATCCTAAATCATGAAATGGTGTAGCCTCTTTCTTCTTGTATAAACCTGAAATGAAATTTCCCCATTCTTCTGGCAGAGCATTTAATACCACCGTAGTCATCTTAGTGTCAGAAATTTTTTCTCCCAATTCCTGTAGTTGATCTCAGAGAGATTGCTTCTCCTTCAGTACTTATAGAGAATAGCTCCACCAATTTATCATATATTCCTTTTTGATGATTTTAGGTTTGATACCTCGGAGATGAGAGAGTCTATTATGGATTCTGTAAGAATCCTTTGGGCTCTTATACCTCCCTTCATTTAATTGGCATGACTTCATTGTCCTTGTCTTCTATGAAGGAAAGTCTGAAACCCTAACGAGTTTGATGCTTTCTTTTCAAAGAAAACATTTTGATAGATTCATATGAAGTCATAGAGATACTTAATTGAGTAGATGATTTTCTTCTTCTATCAACTTCCTTGTTGAAGATGATGGCAAGAAATCCCTCTTAGATTGATTTCAAAGTAGGTGATCTTGGATCCTTGATGATCAAGGATTACTTCAGAATGAAGATGTCTTCAATAGTGTTGAGTGATGCTTAATGATGTGTCTTCCAACAATGCCTTCAATATCAAGAATCTTTGATGTTAAATATTACCTCCTCGATGTGTGGATTACTTGAATAAGGGTGAAAGTATTCTTAAGATGGCTTGAGGATTTCCTTGCAAATTGATTTGACCTTACAATGTAGACTTTGAATTTTTCTTTTATGCTTTCTAGAAAAATGAATTTTTGATCCTTGAGTGTCTCTTTGTCAAATAGCCATTTGTCTTTAGCACATTAGCTCTGATACCATGTTGAGAATTTGGAGGGCTGGAGATTAATACAAATTATGTTCTTGATAATTAATTGTGAGCTTACATGAGTTACTTATGTCTTCTTTTCTTTAGCTTAGTTAGTTTTTCATCAAGTCAATTATCAAAATGCACGAGACACAAAATTAGGTTCCTAGAGCCAGGGAAAAATATCTCCCTCTTGGAGAGGAAAACCCGCAAATAATTCTTCTCATAGATCTTCAAATGACAAGTACCATGACCCAGACTCAGACCCTAGACCTAGGAATGCCTCCAAAATTTTATCACATCCCTTTCAAACTTGATTCTTCTCTTCTTCAACAATCTGCACTATTCTGCACTAGAGAACTTAGTCTCCAAGATTCACTTCTTATTGTTCAGTCAAATATTGGAACTGAATTATCTTCATCTTGCATACACTTGCAACTGTATTGTAGTTAGGAAGGTAAATCACAGATTTACCTTCCTCACTCTTACTCTCCTTTAAGAATGATTTCTCCTTATGGTCACTGTCTTCACTTCATGAACTGTAGGAGTGTATTGAACCGTAGTCTTCAACCAAACTGCCCTTAAACTTTGTATATTTCAGGACCTTTGCTCAACTCTCGAAACATGAAACAGTATGTAGTTACAACAATATTATATCTACAAATTCTTCTTACTCTGGTATCCGAAACAGAAGTTGTGACACATCCACAATTGACACCCTATAACTACTTCCTAAAATCCGCAATTATACTTAGAGAAACCCGCACTTATTGTACCTTAGGAATCCGCACTTGTTGTACCTTTGGTATCCGCACTTTTTGTTCAGAGTGATCCACACAACATCACTATTATATATCAAGCAACCAATACTGAAGCTCTTCAAATTTTTAACTTGAAAAACCTTCCCATAAATCCACACTGAAGCACCTTTTAATAGTCTGCAAACTGTCTCTTAGATCACCGAAAAACATATTCTCAAATGGGCTGCATAAAAGGTATTTATATATACAGTATAACTATCTTTAGGTCGATCAGCCAGTAGGATAGCGGGCCGACTTCATTGTTGATTATAGGCCGACATGAAGGACAATTAATCCAATTATTATAAGGGCATCTTCTTGCATCTTTCGGGAGTAGTCTCTTCATGATATTTTTCCGAGATCTTGGAGCATATTTGTTGACTATACCCTTCATTAACATGACTCTTAAATACAAATCCTAATAGACATCAAGAATAAGTCTATATACCTATAATAAAATCTTGCTCATGAAACCCATGAAGCAAGTAAAATAGAAATACATTTTATTATTCGTGACTTCTTCTTTACATAAGTACATAATTACATAGTCAACATGAAGACTGACCTAGTTACACTTTTCAACACTCCCTCTTAACTAGGGAGGTATTCATACATGTACATGGTCACTTTCAAACTAAGGAATTTCATAAGAAGAATCGGATTGGTAATCACATCTGTGTAGCATCATATCAACCAACATTGTCCTAGTGAAAGGCCTTGACTAACAACCCGATATCTCAACGAGACAATGGGCTACAATGCTGGCGAGACACATGACTTATAGACACGATAGTCATTATCTCTCCAAGGTACATACTCCACCCGGGTGTTCCCAAAGTATGAAGTTCTTGGAATATTCTTCTCTTGGGTATCTAGCCCTCAAAGAATATCGGTCCCCAACTACTCTTATATTGAATGTGCTAACACGTTTTCAAAGAGTATCAAATTCCAGATGATTACCCAATCCTCCATTCTATCTTCTCAAGTGATGACCATAATGATGTGTCTATCTCTCCCTCTCAGCCATGGAGGATCTATTCCACGAGGGAATGTACTACTTCCCGTATAATGAATGTACCTAAGCTTATTCTTAGGAATTACCCAGTTTCTTCCAAGTAAGAAACTAATCACCAGGCTCCCTCTCAATCAAGGACCTGCAACAACAATGGTGAGACACCTAGCTTCTCATGAAAAATTCCTCCCCTTGATGTCATGGATTTCAATATTGAGGAATATTCAACTTTAGCTCCATAGGGCACAGATCATCTATGACTTTCATTCATGAGTCATGTCATCTACTAGAAAGTGATTCATCTGTCTTTCTCATCTCGTTCACCGTTATGCCATGCTGATTTCCTTCGAATCATGTCCAAGGATCATACATCCTTTCTCATGATTAGCAACCCTACACAAATTCATCCAAATAAACATATACATATGGACTTTTAAAACACAAGTTACCTCAGTGATGATCTTTCACCATGACATCTTCCTGTAGGCATCGACATCCTTTATTCAGATTGAAACATCTGCTAATAATATGTTTTGTCAAGGGTCTTATTCTTTACCAGATTTCTGTCAGAGTCTACATATCCTCCCATGATATCTCCTAGTCACATCTTCTTGGCTTCCGAATGAGAACTGCCTCTTGAAATTGTTGCATTTCATGATCTCATCCTTTTTTCACATTCTTCATTCTCAGGAACTTACACATTTTCTAGTTCCTCATTTATATACAACCACCTCATATTCCATGAGGATATATAGATTATGTTGATTTCATCTGTTAGTGCACTGAGAGATCCTCGTTTATAGATCATATTTCTAAATATAGAAGTCTATTACCTGCAACCAGATGACATGACTTCACAGTGTTAGTGTCAGAATATACATTCTGCCATTAGTGATCAATATCATTCCTTCATTTTTCATTTTAGGTGTCTCATTCCGAAATTTTTATATCATTCCATTAGGTCATGCTAAAAATTGTTTCATTGATGGTAGCCTTCTTCAATAAAACTTCACTCTCCCTCACGGAATCATATTTGCTGACTCTCTTCCATGTATTTTTGAGCATAATAACACCTATGAAAATCTCATTTCACCATGTCTTGTCTCAGTTAAAGTCAACCATGGAAATCAGTTTTTTCAAAGTCTCATTAGGTCATTAGGGTTTTGTCTTCCAAGGTCCAAATTGCATTATTCCATCTCAATAAAGTAAGCAAACACATGACAGTGACCCAATGACATTCTATTTTCATCTACAAGAATATCATCATTATGTAAATATCATATTTTCTAAGTAGTAATTTTGATTTCATATGATTTTCATATCAAAATGTCATTTTGATATGAAATAAAAAATGTAATTTATTTTTATTTCCAAATGTAATTTCATGTTTTTTTATATGTAATAATTCATTCCCTAGCTTATAACTCAAGCATTCATGCCAAAATAAAAAGAAAAGCCAAACTCCATCAATTGATCAACCTGCAAAACAAAAAGTCAGAAGTCAAAGAGTATCAGTGTGAAAATTTGAAAAGTGAAAAGTGAAACATAAGGAAAGTGGGTTTTCAAATTATAAATCAAATCCACTAGAATATAAAAGCCCTCAACACTTCAAGAAAAAGCTCATTTGTGTCATGCAGCCTCAAGAAAACCTCAGCAAGGGAGAAATTTCAAATTTCAGAGTGTAATTGGGAAAAACAGATCTGGTTGCTGCGCATTTGGTCGAACTTCTTAGTGCAAATTTCAACGGTGTTGCACATTCAAAAAGGTTGCTGCGCGTTCAGCAGGTTGCTACACGTTCACCCAGAAAGTGCCAAAACACCTCCGTTAGCCTGCCACTCAACCAAATGATGCCAAATATTTGCACGAGAGTTCTTCAAGCTTCATTTACTAGTAAGTAACTAAGCCATCATCTCTTTGATTCATTTTTGTGCTTCAAGTCAATTAAAAACCTACTTCTAAAGTAAGAAACCCTAGTAGTCATTAAAATATAATTCACATCCTAAAGCGAATCCCTAAACTGTAATATACTCCCCCTCACATTCCTAAAAACATTCTCACTTTTCCTTATACCCATTCCCTAAACAATCTCATCTCTAATAGCCCTAAGTCCTAGGGTATCATTTTCCTAGGCTACCCTCCATATTCTCATTACCTTCATATCCCCAACACTTTCCTCCACTTCATATTCTTCCATTTCATTCCATCATCCCTAGGGTTTTTTACAGCAATCATGGTTGAAGAAGATAACATAAGTTCTAGTGAGGAAGAAAGACAAAAGAGAAAGCCACATAAGAAGGGAGGGAAAGTCATTAGACATGAACCATCAACTACCAGAGAGCTTATGGCATCTCCCCTCACAGTGTCATGCTTTAAGCATGTAGGCTGTTTCGAGTTTTGTGAAAAAAAGCAAAGAATCCAGTACTGTCCTATGTTGACAAGATTGTTCATTTCTAACCTTCATGACAAATAGGTCACCCTTGTCGGGATCAATTTCACTATGTCCACTGACATCATAACAACTGCTACTGGGATCCAAAATGTTGGGGAAATATCATTTAAACAAGGAAATCTCAACCATTATTATTATGAGCCATATCTTAAACCAAGGTACAAGAATGACAAAAAGATGAATTTTCCTTTCTCCAACCTCCTTGACATATATGTCCCCATGATGAAAATCATCATGAAATACTTCACCTGTGAGGGAAGGTTTTCTAGACTTTATTCCTATCATATCTGGCTCCTCATGCACTTCACTAGGGTTAGAATGCTTCATATACCCTATTATCTCTATCGGAGCATTGATAAGATGGAATTTATTGCCCAAAAGAGAGATTATGATCATAAAATGCAAAGTCTCTTTCACCACTCCCTTATCAAAATTATAGTCATCCATCAACTTGATCAGTTAAACATTCCATTGGACACCTTCATATCAAATGATACTTTCACTGCTCCACCTATTCAGCATGGCCATAATGCACCTTCATCATCTCAGCCTTCCTCATCTATCCCTTCATCTTAGCCTACTGTTCATACATCATTACCAGATCAACTCCCTTCACCTCATTCACCTCCATCTCACTTTGAGCCTCCTTCACCTTTTTACAACCCTTCATCATCATCACATCATGATTCTGAGTCATCAAGCAATAATGAGGACATTGAGGCAAAATGGGCTAGTTTGGCTGAGGTTGAGCCATTGCGCAAAACTTACCAGAGAGGCTATAGGCATTTGTTTACTTCACTTGGAGTGAAAGGGGCCATGCCTTCTTCATCAAAACATTAGGTAGAGAAAGGTAAGGAAAAGGTGATAGAGTCAGCCATTCATGATGAGGAGGAAAATCATGAAAAAGAGGAAGAATTTCAGTTGATTGACCTAGGTGAGGTAGATGAAGATAGAATCACAAATGAAAAAATCAAAGGTAAAGAGGTTGATATTAGTGAGCTCCAAACTAATCTTGAGAGTGCTAAATATATGATTCACATTCTTGAGCAAGAAAATCAACAGTTGAAGACCAAACAGGTCATCACTGAGGTAAAATGCATCAAAGCACAAAAACAGGTGGAGAAGGCTAAAGCCTTACTTGAGGAAACATTGGAAAAGTTTGGTTAACTTGATGATGATCAGGATCATCCTCCAAGACATAGATCTAGGACTAGAGGTCTGAAAAGAGCTCTAGCCCTAGAGAGATAAAGGGAAGTTGAGCTAGCAGACCAACTTACACTAAATGAACAACTTGCCATAGAAATCAATGAGCACAGAGAATCATGGCTTGATAGAATCAACCAAAACTTGGAGCAGTTCTTGGCCAAGGCTCAAAAGGACAATAACATTCAGAGAAAAATGACAAAGCATTATGCCATGAGGAACCAAATTGCAAGGGCCAATCTTAAACGAGCCCATGAAAAAAGTCAAGCCTTGACCAAGCAAGAAGAGAAAGAGAAGTTAGATATAATTGCTAAGGTTTCACTCCATGCCTCAAACACTTGATCAAAAAGTACCCTAACAATTTTTACAAAATCTTGGAAAACTTAGCATTTTGTACATTTATGTGTTTTTAAGGATATTTTTCACACAAAAAATTTGCTAAACGTGTAGTGCCTTGGACGCTACGCTCTTTTTTGGGCCATATAAAGGATGAATGGGCACCACCAATAGGATTATAATGATCAGGAAATCAACCCTATGAAGTTTTAAATTTTTTGGAGGAGAACTGGTCCATCAAAAAGTCAAAAAACTATAAAAAAATCATATTTCTGCCTCAAATTATGCCTAGTCGCTGTGCGTTTACTAGTTTCGGGAGAAGTGGTTTTTGAAAGGGAAATTTGGAATTTTTTTGAAAAATAAAGGTATTTATGGAAACTAGACTCTAAGGGCTTTCCAACGAACCATCATGGAGCAGATTTGGAAAACGGGAAGGCACTCAAATTCAGTCTTGAACAGAGGGCATAATTTATGTCCGGTCACTGCACATTTTACAAGGAAATTGTGCTTTTGCAGTCTTCAGAAATTTTCCGAGTTTCACTCTCGTTTTGAATTTTACTTTGGGAAATTTTGAATTTACCTATGTAAATGATGAAGATGAATGTAATTATCATGTTTCTACTATTTACTAGGGTAAATACATTAGGTAAATCAAGCCTATGAGGTGTAATGAATCAATTCACTTGAGATAGGAATGAGTCACTTTCATCATCTATCAGATCAACTTTTTGTGTAATATCTTCCTCACCTCATGGATTCGACCCTTGAGGACGAGTGGAGGTTGTTTTGATGTCTATTTAGCTCAGTTATTCACATGAGTCAAAGGTTGGAATCAATTTCATTTTTCTACTTGACCAAGGCAACTTGTACTCAGTTTTGGCCAAGCTAATAAAGAGGAATTGCAGCTACATTTATGGGATGCCTGTGGTATTGAATGTATTTCATAGTTTCTTCTTCTATCATATATGTTTGAATGTATTGTTTATATTCTCTTTCATGTCTATGTTATGATCTTTTATAAGTTAGAAATTCAGAATACATGCTTGCACGTGCTCTGTTTTGGGTGACTGATCATATTTTGTTTCATTATCTTTTGTCTGAGAGAAATAAATATTTTATGCTTCTCTCAGCCTTCTTACATTTTCTAAACCATTCCATAACCATTATCTTCAATTTATTGACATTATACCTACCTTTCCCCATTTATCCCTGCAACCCTAAATCTATCGCCCTAACCTAGCCTTTCCTTGACCTAATTCCTTTATCCACTGATTACCCAAATGAACCAAATGAAAACAACCCCTTGCACTCATTACCTGGGATAAAACCATAATTTATCTAGTCCTCTTGGCTGTGACACTTTTGGAGAGAGCCCTCTTCTGCTTGATAGGTCTAACTATCAAGTCAAAAGCTTGGTTTGTGGTTACCTCTGTTGGGATTCCTTCCTCAGCCTTGGGAATATGGTGGAGTGATAAAACACAACATCCAATGTCAGTATATAAATATGTACATACCTCATACCTCATACCTCAACATATAAGTCATCCTTCTGTAGTTTTTACTAGAGTGAGGAGCTTCATTCCCTTAGCCCGTTCCATGAATATGTCATCACATCCTAGATTTTTTTTTTTTTTCATGATGACCCTTGATCTTGACGATTGCCTTCCATCAGTATTGTTATCGGAGAGGTTTTCAAGGAGTTGGTTTACCAAGAACTCCTACCATGCTTTGATCATGATGCTACACTACTCACTATCATACAACCAACTATAATCACTTAATGGAGAAGATGATCTCAATCATAGTGGAGATCCCTCACTTCTTCTTTGTTAGATTTCTTTGCATTAGGTTCTTCTCTCATTTATGAGATATGGGATTCTTCCCTATTTCTCTTGTCCTATTCAGATTTAGAAAAATCTCTTTTATAATGCCCAAGTTCATCACATCCAAAGCATCATGCTTTGTCCATAATATTATGAGGACCAAACGTACCGAATCTTCCTTTCTTCCTTGACATGGCTGCAAAGGCTTGATTCCCTTTACTTGATCCTGTAACACCTTTGGCTTTCAATCTTGTTTCCACTATTTTACATAGAGATCCTAAATTGTGGAATGGTGTAGCTTCTTTCCTCTAGTATAAACCTGAAGTGAAGTTTCCCCATTCTTCTTTCAGAGCATTCAACACCACTGTAGTAATCTCAATGTCAAACATTTCTTCTCACAATTCCTGCAGTTGATCTCAGAGAGATTTCTTCTCCTACAGTACTTATAGAGAATAGCTCCACCAATCTATCATATATTCCTTTTTTATGATTTTAGATTTGATACCTCAGAGATGAGAGAGTATTTTATGGATTTTTGTAAAAACCCTTTGGGCTCTTATATCTCCCTTCATGTAATTGGCATGACTTCATTGTCCTTGTCTTCCATGCAGGAAAGTCTGAAACCCTCACTAGTTTGATTATTTCTTTGCAAAGAAAATTGATAGATTCATATGAAGTCATTAAGATACTTACTTGAGTAGATGCTTTTCTTCTTCTATCAGCTTCCTTGTTGAAGATGATGGCAAGAAATCCCTCTTAGATTGATTTCAAAGTAGGTGATCTTGGATCCTTGATGATCAAGGATTACTTCAAAATGAAGATGTCTTCAATAGTGTTGAGGGATTCTTAATGATGTGTCTTCCAACAATGTCTTCAATATCAAGAATATTTGATGTTAAAGATTACCTCCTCGATGTGTGGATTCCTTGAATAAGGGTGAAAGTCTTATTGAGATGGCTTGAGGATTTCCTTGCAAAATGATTTGCACTTACAATGTAGACTTTGAATTTTGCTTTGATGCTTTCTAGAAAACTGAATTTTTGATCCTTGAGTGTCTCTTTGTCAAATATCCCTTTGTCTTTAGCACCTTAGCTCTGATACCATGTTGAGAATTTGAAGGGCTGGAGATTAATACAAATTCTCTTCTTGACAATTACTTGTGAGCTTACATGAGTTACTTATGTCTTCATTTCTTTAGTTTAGTTGGTATTTCATCAAGTTAATTATGAAAATGCACGAGACACAAAATTAGGCTCCTAGAGCTAGGGAAAAACCTCTCCCTCTTGGAGAGGAAAACCCGCAAATAATTATTCTTATAGATCTTCAAATGACAAGTAGCATGACCCAGACTCAGACCCTAGACTTAGGAATGCCTCCAAGATCTTGTCACTGCCCTTACAAACTCGATTCTTCTCTTCTTCAACAATCTACACTGTTATGCACTAGAGAACTCGGTCTCCAAGATTCACTTCTCATTGTTCAATCAAATATCAGAACTAAATTATCTTCACATTGCATACGCTTGAAACTGAATTGTAGTTACGAGGGTAAATCACAGATTTACCTTCCTCACTTTTATTCTCCTTTAAGAATGCTTTCTCCTTATGGTCACCGTCTTCACTTCATGAACTGTAGGAGTGTATTGAACCGTAGCCTTCAATCAGACTGCCCCTAAACTTTATATATTTCAGGACCTTTTCTCAACTCTAGAAACATGAAACAGTATGTAGTTACATCAGTATTATATCTGCAGCCTCTTCTTTATCTGGTATCCGAAATAGAAGTTGTGACACATCTGCAATTGACAACCTAAAACTGCTTCCTAAAATGCGCAATTATAATTATAGAAACCCACACTTATTGTATCTCATGCATCCGCACTTGTTGTACCTTTGGTATCCGCACTTGTTGTTCAGAGTGATCTGCACGCTATCACCGTTATATATCAAGCAACCAATACTGAAGCTCTTCAAACTTTGCACTTGAAAAACCTTCCCATAAATCCGCACTGAAGCACCTTTTAAGAGTATGCAAAATGTCTCTTAGATCACCGAAAAAAATATTCTCAAATGGGCTACATAAAAGGTATTTATATAGACAATTTAACTGTCTTTAGGCCGACCAACCAGTAATATAGTGGGCCGAATTCATTGTTGATTATAGGCCGACATGGATGACAATTAATCCAACGATTATAAGGGTGTCTTCTTGCATATTTCAGGAGTCACCTCTTCATGGTATTTTTCCAAGATCTTAGAGCATATTTGTTGACTAGATCCTTCATTAACATGACTCTTAAATACAAATCCTAATAGACATCAAGAAGAAGTCTATAGACCTATAATAAAATCTTGCTCATGAAACCCATGAAGCAAGTAAAACAGAAATACATTTTATTATCTTTGACTTCTTCTTTACATAAGTACATAATTACATAGTCAACATGAAGACCGACCTAGTTACACTTTTCAACAGGACATAGGTCACAGGCTGGTAAAAATAGTTGTTGGACAGATGTCACAGGCTCGTAAAAATGGTTGACGATATTTGCAGTTGAACCTATTCAAAATAAAGGCCTATCGACCTAAATAGTAAGAAATAAATAATTTAGTAGTAATAGTATAAGTTTAGAATATAAAAAATTTAATACTAATAATCAATTGAGGTTAGCTCAAGTGGTTTAGAGAGAAGACTAGAAGTTTTTTTTATATTGTTACTAATTGTTGTTGATCAAGGGTTGTGTAACTCTTTTGATTCTCTTTGGGCAAAGATTCAGGGTTTTTTGTGCTTTCATTCTAAGTAAAATAAAATAAAATAAATAATGGTCAATTGAGTTTAGCTTAGGTTGTTGGGTGGAATAGTTATTATCTTCCCCATCTAGGTTCATGTCTCGCATGTTGAAATGCTTATGCGCACTTTGGAATAAAGTAACTTGTCATTCCCTCTTGTCTTTCAGCTAAGGGTTTTGCACATCGTGTAGAAAGTGGGTTTTGCAGGTCATGTAGAAAGTTTTGAGGTCGACCTTTTCATTGGTTGTTTTTAATGTATATTTGATTTGATATCCCTATAAAGTTAATGTTAGCATCAATAATTTACATTAGGTACCATCCATGAGGTGTGAACAAATTATAATATGATATATATAATGATGAATGAACTATGAATTAATTTGAAATACAAATTTCAAATCCAACTACAATAACATCTTCTTTTCTTTTGTTTTTGGTCGTACCTAATAGATAACTCGAGTGCCCTTATTTATAATTGACTCATCTAGTAGGAGATTCATTGGTTTAGAGTAGAGGAATGGCCACTCCTATAAAATAAAAAATTGAAACTAATCTATGTGAAGTAGGTGTAACTATCATAATGCCAAAAAGAAATAGAATGCTCCAAAGCAAAGTACAAAAAGAAGAAGGAAAGTACAAAAAAAGAGCCACATTTCTCCAAGTGTTTGCCATCAAACCAAGAAGTGAGGAGGCCCTCTATAGGCTTGGGCAACTTAATTGGGGTCCAAGTCCTCAAGAGGGGCATATTGACACCCACAGGTGATGCATTGAGAGTCATAGGACTTTGAAAGTTGTAAATCATCATTCATAGCCATGGACACCTTTAGCACCCACAACGTTCCTGCATTTTCTTTATTATTCATGGGATGATGCATTTGGACCAACTTGCCCCGAGTCGGTTTAGCAGTGATCACATGGTTCGACAGTTGATCTATGGCCCAAACGAGGTTTTTATCACACCTTGAGTCATGGGAGGGTTAGCACCACATTCAATGCCCTCAATGTTAAAGTAGAATCAAGTTTATTCATCACGAGGAGACACATGAGACCCAGTTTTATGCCCCAAACCCACATTTGGGGGCCATAGGATGATTTTCATAGCGATCTAGGGGCTAACCCGTAGACCTTGATTTTAGAGAGCTAATACGCCCATGATGACATTCTTAACTCTCAACACCAACCCTAAAAGGGCTTATGCTAGCGTGATGTCAGCATTTCAGCCCTCACATGGAGATTTATTATGATTTTCATTGATTACTAGGTCGGCTTGTGACCTAGGGTCTTTGTTGCACATTACTTAATGATTAAGAGGGCCTTATGGGATTAACAAGCATTTTTATGCCTCATATAAATATAAGAACATTGCATTGCATCACTCATCATCTCATCACTTGAAAATTTCAGCCCTCTTGAGTAATTTGCATTCTTCTCTTGTGGAGGATTTGGAGTAATCTTGATGCACTTTAACGTTTGGGGCTGATTTTTTTATCTTTGGAGATATTTTTTTTATGAATGGAATGGATTTTTTGCATGTTATCTTGTAAGTATATCGAGATGTTGAAAATAATTTTCTTACATGTCTAATGTATGGAATTTTGTTGATTCTAGCAATTGCAATTATGCCCTAATTTGTTGAATATCTATTAAACGCTAATCTGGATGATTTATTACATGCATTACTCATAAATAATGTGTAATTGAATGTCCTTAGTGGTGAACTCTTGGTAGCTCTCCCATGAAAAATCCGTCTTTCATTGCATGGGTAATTGTTGGAATTTTAAAATTATCTTTAAACACTAGTCACATTTTAGCCCTTCTTAAATAAAATATTTCCAAAAGAAGAATATTTGAAAAATGATCAAAAACATAGTATCCACTGTGGATTATGTAAGAACCACTAACGAAAAATATCTACAAAATATTATGTGATGTTCCTTAGTTCTTATTAGTTTCTTATTATCTTCTTTCTTCTTTCTTCTTGGTTGATCAAACAAATATCAAAGTAATATCACATAGATCAAGGACACTAGATATAGGCCAGCAGCTAGGGAAAAACCCCACTCTAGAGGAAAACCTAGTGATTAATTCTTCCTTCAATTGTTCTTGAGAACTCTATACCTTGACTCACACTACCTCCGCACCAAGTCAACCTTCTTCTTGATCCTACTTTCGACCTGGCAACAACAAAAGTAGCATGCAACACTTCCTTAGACCTGGAAACATTGACCTTGCTTCTGAGACTTCGATCTTGCTTTAAGGAGTTCGATTATGGCGCAATACAACTTCTCAAGGCACCAACACCTAAAAAAATAAACTTCAACTTATTCTTCTCTTGGCAGCAACAAAACAATGAGGGACTTCTATCTTCCAAGATAGGGCGTGGGAGAGAGAGAGAAAGAGAGACACCAAAATTTCAATTTTCCTTCAATCCTTTAGCTTGCCAAACTCGCAATCCTTTTGAATCCTTCCTTGATTTCACACTTTTTCATATGCAGTAGTAGATATTGAATTTCTATGTGTGAGAGATGATTCTCCAAATGAGTTCGATCTTCTTGTATATATAGGATTTTGGTGAGCTCGAATTCCTAGGGTTCACGCTGACTTGATCAAATTAAGGTTGACTTGGTGTGGAGGCTCCATAAATCATATTTGACTAAATACTAAACAATTTTACATGATTCAAAAGCCCAAGAAGGGTCACTTTAAATCTGTAATGACTCTATAAATTTAGAATAAATCCTAGAAGTCCACAATGGGGACTTTGACCTAAAACATAATGACCCAAGCATGAAACCCATGCTTTAATAAGTCATTTAATAATAATACAAATTATTTTCTTTATTCTTTTGATAAGTATATTAAATATTGACTCAAATACAATTTATGAAGACCAAACCTAGTTACAATCTTCAACACTCCCTCTTAACTAGGGAGGTATTCATAATATACTAGTACAAGGAAGATCTCAACTATGTGAACTATGAAGAATTTTTAGACACCTGAATGCCATGGACAAGATTCCTGAACAAGGAAATATATCCATTTGTCTCTTCAACAGTTTAGGCACCACAATTCCATGGACCATATTCTTGACCAAGGCAATCTATCCAGGTGGGACTAAGATGGACTAAAGCTTTCAGCCTCATTACGTACCATCATGCTTACTTAATAACCAACAAGGATCTAGGTGCACATCCACCCGATGCCACCCTCCCTAGCAGATATCAAAACAAAGTTTCGAAATGATGTATTTCAAGGGAATGCTTCACTCACAAAGCCTCAACAACAAATCTCTCCCGATCAAACTGATCGGTAACCAATATGCTTTTCAAACCTTCGAGAGATTTACTTGTAACACAACCCAAATCAGTAATAATTTTTCAAATATATCATCAAAACAAACCTTTGGAGTTTTAATGTTTCTCTCCAACTTATCTCAGTAGGACTACTAAGAAAATATTTGAGAGAAGATTCCTTAATAATTCATTTTCCTTCCCTACTTCACATATCCTTCAGAATGTATTCTCCAATCAGAACTATGTTATGCTGTCCCTCTTAACCATGGAGATTTCTTCTATCCAGGATCCCTCTTAATCTAGGGAGATCAACTTCTTTCTTCGATGTATTAGAATATTTCATAGCTTTCATCCTTCTTATCATGTTGATCTAACATATATCTTCACCATCTTGAAAAGTGTAACTAGGTTCGGTCTTCATAATGGCACGTATAATTGTGATTTTATGTAATTGGCGAAAAGAAAAGAAATAAAATTATTATTGTAATGCTTGTCTCATGGGTTTCATTAGCAAGGAATTTTATTTATAGTGATGGCTTCCATTGTGAGCCTTTAGGATTTGTCATCTAGTCATAAAATCCAATTTGAGTCTATGTCATGTATGAAGGACCCTTCTTAGGTATGTTACATTTCGTATGAGTAATTAGATAGGTATAAATATCCCTCCAAGACAAGCACAAACATATCCCCTTCAAGCTCCGCTTCAAAGGGAATAATATCTCTCCAAAGGACGTGTCATCTCATTGTAATTATATGTCGCTTATTAGCATGGGAAAACTACCGTTTATAGGCAGCTCAACATTCATTCTGGTACGTATTTCGTGATACATATGAAGTACAATAGAAAGTGCGAGAAAAAAAAGTATAAGCATCTCATCCATCGCAAGAAGTAGGAGAATAATCCGGAAAGCTATTCAAGCAACATTGGGTTACCTTTTCCTCACACATGTAGCATATATTAAAGGTTTTGCAATAGGGGTTTCATAGTCTATGAAGAATCCTAGAAAAAAAGATATTTATATCATCATATATCACAACCGAAGTCATAAGAGTGAGTCTCCTTTGTTAAGCGAAGAAGGAAGATACCTCCAAAACCCACACGTGTAAATTAAAGGGGTACAACAGCCGAGAGTCGTTGCATCTATGGAAGAGACCAAAAATTTCAGAGTGAGGTTTGACTTTGCATCGACTATAAAAGGAGAAAAGTTCTACAAGTTTTTTTCGAGACGCATCCATCACAGTTTTGTGACTTGGTCTTGTAGTGGCAAATAGGTCATGGCATTGTCTGCATATCCAATCAAGCCTCTATAATAAGAAGAATTTGTTCCGGTTTTCCTCTCAAGTGGGAGAGGTTTTGGCCCCTGGTTGATAGCTCATATTTTGTGTCTCTTTGCCTCTTATGGTTTATGCATTTATATTTTTTTCATGAAGAAAACATTGGAGAACAAAATGATAAGAGAAGATCGCATTCTAATAAAGTAAAAATCATTCACAAACATTTATCATAAGAAGAGAAATCACCTAATACTTCGATGCCCTAGATTTCTCAACATGGTATCCACACTCTCCAAGAGTGCTCAAAGCAGGTACCCAAGTATCCAAGAGTATGAGGAGAGAGAATAATGAGAGATCCAAAAATCTCATCGACCAAAAGCTCACCAACTAATCCTCGAAGCCTTTATGAATGAAGCCTCTATTTTCTTCATTTTCCATTATTTTCCTTCATTTTCCTCCTCGCATGCAACTTGTGAATCTTTCATCTTCTGCATTTTCCTAATTTTACCATTTTCATAAATAAAATGTCAATTAATGTCTCATGTCTTTCCAAAGCCTTTGTTATTTCCATTGCCAATTTCCTTTAGCCATAATAATTGAAATGAATACCCGCTAGATGTTTTTCCCACCATTTAGCTTGGAATACGTGTCCTATCGACCGTGGTCTTATATATTTTTATATGGATTTTTAACTAGGGCTGGTTGCTGGCAATCCATCTCCCCGAGGGAACATCGCTCTCAATGTTCAATCACAATTTATAAACTTAAAATACTAAAAACAAAACATACGCCATGGAGCTTTATAACATAGCTTGTTGTAGTATTTACAATGACCACTACCGAAACATGACAAACATATCATTTATCGAGCTTTATAACATACATCATTACGTATTTACAATAGCAAACTATATATACTTAAGCACATTTACTTCAACTAACAAAATAACCATAATGTTCAGGAGCATTATAAACCAACTTGATACAATATTTATAATAATATACACATTTTCAACCAAAAATCAAAGAATATGATGTATGTATCTAAACAAGGGATCCATAGGCTCACACCTCCACCCTCAGCAGTGCTGGGATTTCATTCCTTCCGAGGAAGTCCATAATCCACTCGTTAAAGTCAAAGTCTGCATCCAATGTCCAACACTACAATCTCGCACTATTGTAACCTTCGTGAACAATTACCTACTCATTGTTATGGGGAACGCTCCCCAATGTGCATTTGATTCCATCCGGAAATGTTAATGACAAAAATACATCCCCAACCTTCCATTATTTGCTACGTCCCTCGAGCAATCTGTCACCCACTTCCGTAGTCACTCACCTTCCAAGTTCCATCGAACCCCCATCTGGGTAGTCCATCACTGGCAAGGCTTCCTCTCATCGGAAAATACAAAAACCAAGGCATATCCCTACCTTACAACCATCATATTGGTCATATCATGCTCATGGAAATCAATGGACACTATTGGGTACCAATGTTCCACAATGGCCCTCGCTCTTGAAGTGCTTTACCAACATATTGTTGCATGCTCCAATTCATTTCGCCGATGCCGTTATTTCGTTAAATGTTTCAACCATCCCAAACCTAGGATTACATGCCTTCCGTACTAGGCAAATAATTTCATTAGATTCAAAATAAATTGAAATAACTTCAAATCACACCCTTACTGGGTAGCTCATCAATAAAGGCATCTCCCGCAATCATTTTTACTTCCTTTCACCACTAGTCAAACTAGTCGTTTCGATCAAATCATCATGTATAACATATCACATCCGGTTAGCTCAAAACACAACCATCATAGGTCAAAATAATGAATAACATGAAATAATCGTAAACCATAATCACAAATCGCATAACCATCATAAGTCAATCGAAGATCACATGCATGTAAGAAAAAAACCAAATAAAATATCGATACTTATCCTTCATCCGTCCTTACTTCTTCCTTTCGTTATTTATGTACACACACCGCATCGTTTGCCACGCTTCAAGTACCCGTTGCCCTCGCTTCTCTTTACTCATGTACATAAACACATGTTGTACAACACATACATCCACACAAGGCATACAACACCACACAATACATACACCCACACCCGGGTGTACAACAAAATAAAATACATACACCTACACCCGTGTACAACATAATACATGCATACACATACACCTACACCTAATGCACAATACAACACAATACATATGCCTACACCTACATACAACACATACACATACACCCGGGTGTACAATACAACACAATACATATACATATACATACATAGTACAACACAACAAATACAAATGTCATGATACCACGACCGTACGATGCACATACATGTTCACATGCCCGAAACACAATATACAACATGTACAACATGCACACAATACCATACATATACCAATACCATATGCACAACATGTACACAGCATCTTCACTTGCACACACCACCACATGTATAACATGTACACAACACCACATCCACACAACACCATATGTACAATCATGCATGCAACACCATATGTACATAGCACCATATATACAACACGTACACAAATCCCTATGTACATAGCACCGGATATACAACATGTACATAGTACCATACATACACAACACCACATATCCAACATGCGCACAACACCATATGCACACAAAATCGCATATCCAACATGCACAATGTGATGATATGTACACAACACCGCATATCCAAATGTGTACATAGCACCATCTATACCAGTAATCGCATATCAATATACACGTAAGACCATATATACAACAAAACATACAACATCACATGTACACAATACTACATATGTTACACATGTACACGTCACTACAGTACAAATTACCAAATAGACAACATGCACAACTTATACACAATGCGTAGGAATGCACATCTGTATGTACTCCAACACTAACCCCACAAGCAACCTGCTTCTGTTGTCTTTTCACTATCCATGCTTATCCTAACATGCCATACATCACACTACTTTCACTTCGCCGATGTACTCTCAACATTACCTCATTCATAACATAAACATAGGCATAAAAGACAATCATATAATATCAATTCATGTCCACATGATACTCACCTCATAGATCTACGTTACTCCTTCCCACTAACATTCCCTCAAGACTAAGAACTCCCTTAAGGAATTCACCCGCATAAGAAATCACTCCTCCACAAGAATGATTCCCGACAACCCCGTCGTACAATGACATAGATACACACATACATACAAATATAATCATTAAGATAAAACAAATATTATCCCGTCGATAACGACACACACATACATACATACCAGATACATATATAAACATCAACATAATCACGATCACAACATAATTGCTAGATATCATAAGGTCTAGGTTAAGAAGTATCTGCTTATCTCAGGCACAATATGCACAAGATTGAGAACAATAAATTCTAACTTATCCAAGGCATTTGTCGCCTCAATCCATTTATTTTACTTTCCTCGTTACCTTTTTCATGATTGTCTTGCCATCGTCCATTTAACTCAATGGACCTAACCAATCCAAATGGTTGTCATATTCTTACCTTTCGCTTACGCTTTACTCATACCAAGCTTCATCTCGTGTCTTACATTACCCGTCAGTTCCATTAAGCTCTCCTAGAAGCTCCATCAACTTTCATCTTTCCAAACCAATTCCTAGACTCTCAAACGAAAGGAAAGAACAAGAAACAACAAGAAGAAAACCATGAAAAACCAAAAGAAATACAACACCGTGACAAAGTGGCATGGCCATGCACTAGGCATAATAAATACTGAAAATCAAGCGCAAAAAACCACAAGAGACCAAAATCACAAGACTGGCAACAAACACCATGACTCAACCCCCATGGGTCCCACGATTTTAAGGAAAGCTCAATCTGAGCCTTCTTAAAGATTTACAATAGTCATTTTTCCATGGAATCCTACATCATACTCATAAACACATACGTGTTACAGCAACACAGACAACAACATGCTACTTACCTTACCTTGTTGTACCAAGCACATCGACCTCTAATTGAAAACACATGTCGTACATATGTACCAAACATCAAGACAACATATTTATCAATTCAAAACCAACTTTTACCAAGACTAACAACCATGTAATAATCAAAAATCAACTCACACTCATCGGTCATAATACATAATGCTACAACTATCACCTACTTTGTTCAAGTGTATATCAATTGTCTTAATGCATATGTGTTAATGCAATCATCTTAAAGCAAGACCATTTCTTCATTCAATCTTACAAACACATACTCATATCTCTACATTAGTCAAACATTCAAACAAACTATAAGCGTACCATGTTAGATAAATCAATCCGTACGACATAATAGGCACCAAACACTCAACACTAAATAGAAGTGACATAATCAAACAATTAAGCACTGGTACATGACATAAGCAAAGTCATACCTTAATGTAACTTAGAGGCTATCTGTTTGCACAATCAATATAGATTACAAAAATATAACTTTACATCATATCCACTCAAACATGTTCAAGGTGATGATATCCATAGTAGCTAGCTAACATGTTCACATCATAAACCTACGAACAATTTTCATTCATGCATAAAAATCACATATGCACATTCAAATTAGATGAATATGACATAATAACACAAATAAGTCGACTCATACTAGAATGTCATAACCCAACCATCTCATTTAGAAGCAATCCAAAAGATACATATAACATCACAGTATCAATGTTATAACCCTAATCATCATGTTAACTAAAATATAACAACAATAATTTAACATATTACATTCTCATCAACAACATATAACATAGCCATCAAGCTAATACCATGCATGACTAACCAACGCATGCACATATGATCACACTAATTAACTAACATCTATCATGTATGTAATCATAACATCAATAGGAATGAAATGCATACACATAACCATAATTCATATGACTAAACCAATCAAGTAGAATTTATCGCATATAACCATAATAATAATAGAATGACAAACATATAAGTAACCCTAATGCTTACAAAAACCATGAGTCACATAATTCGAATGCAAGTATACAAACTTGTATGACGATCCGTTCTTACCCCAAATTGCAATTTTGCAACTTCACTTTAATGATCTCAGACTTTTGTTTTATCTCATCCAACACATTAGCATCATAACATACCAAATCATCATGAAGATATAATTTCATACAATGAACTTACACAACAACCTCAATCAAACCAATGCAAACTCGAATTTACATATGCACTTTTGATACGTATAACCAATCATGAACAACCAATGCATGTTCAACATATTCCCTCACACAAGCAAGAATACACGGATATCACCGAAGCATGACAAATATGTAACCCTAGCATAAGCAAGCAATGCATGTACAATATGTAAAACTATGCAAGCAAGTGTGCAAACAATACATAAGCATGAGAAACACATAACCAATCATACAATCATGACAACATGTTGACAAATACCTACCGAACACTTCCACGACAACACACTCCCAGCTATCATGGCCAACACAACACGGATGTAACAAGCACACAGGACACATCATACTAAACACATATGAAACCAACATAAATGCATGACCAACACACCACCCATCCAAACAAGGCTGAATCATGCTGGGTACTACTCAGAATACCCTTCCCACATCTATCCAAGAAACCGTCCAACAGGGGTAAATATGCGACGAGAGGCTACTATAATGAGATTCAAACCCTAGGTGACCTTAAGGAAGTGGAACTAATAGAAACATAACATAAAAATCTTTTACAAACTTAGTTTGTGCCCGCACTCGATATTTTGTTTTAAAATCTCGAAAACTGCTTTTACCGCATCTCCGGGATTTGAGCCACCCTTTCTGTGCCCATAACCTTAATGCTTTTACCTTCATGAAACTCAGAGATGATAATTAACAACAAGACAATGATAAGGAAGCAATCACATTAATACAAACTCATCGGACTCTCCTAGCAAATGATAGGGATTTTGTTAAACATGTCACAAACATGAAAGCTACAAGTATAAACAACAAACATGGAATAAGGGTATCATAATTATCCGGGAATCGCTAAGAAGAATTGATCCCCACATCATTAATCGCAATATAATCTATTTAACCATAGATATATCAGGTATTCATTTACGAACAAAAACATGGGTAGAGCCATATATCATCATTGTAAAAATACATGCTTATAACCAACATAATAACAACATAAATACCATGGATACAACAACAATAATCCACATATAAACCAATGCATTTACATGCCAAAGGAATGAGCTTCATTAATGAATGTAGAAACCAACCGAGATGGGACTACCACATTCCACCGACTCATAGATTGCCGCGCTGTAAGTCTCTCTTCAATCTTAATCATCCATGCCATGTTCAAGCATGAATGTGGTTCTCATCAAACACATCAATCAAACTGGAATCCAGTGGCTTTCGTAGCTTAAGCCACCTGAATCCTCAACCAATGACCTGACCATGGAACACATAACAATCATCACCGATTGGTCTCTATCAAAGCCGCTCCATGGCTCCAGAAAGGTTTGCTCCAACCAAGGCTCCAGGACTAGTAACTCAACTCTAGTTGTTTCCGGACTCCCGCAGTGTTCGTTCAACCAAGGTTCCGTGACTAGTAACTCAAACCCACCTAGGGCTCCAAAAGTGTTTGTCCAACCAAGGCTCCGTGATTAGTAACCCTCAACTCAACAATGTTCCGCCGTGCCCAGAGCGTTTGTCCAACCAAGTATCGAGGGAACTAATAACTCAACCCAACAACTATTAAAGGAATCATGAGAACTAACAAAAACAAATCATAGGAAATAAATCCACACCACCATGGTTATCTAGGAAATGGAAAGGCTAGGAAATCCAAATACACCATGCATGTTAAAATTAGTGAGGAAAACATACATGCAACTCGTTACCCGCAATAAAAACCCATTTTAGTTTTTCATCCCGATGTCTCGCACTTTCCTACTCTTATTTTGCATTTCCTGCTCCAAATCACCAAGTATCCACACTTCAAGAGTGATCCAATAAAATCCTAAGTATCCAAGAGTATGAGAGAGCGAGAGAGAATGCAGAGAGTCTAAAAATGAATACTCAAATCTTACTAACTGATCCTCCTAAGATTTTTTATTAATTAGGCCTCTATTTTGTTCATTTTCCTCTCACATGAAACCTCGTGACCTTTCATCTTCCTTTCTCCTAATTTCCATTATTTTCATAAATAAAATCTAACACGTCTCATGTCTTTCCAAAGCCTTTGCCATTTCCCTTTAGCCATAATAACCAAAATTTGAATACCCGCTAGGATGTTTTTTCCCACTATTCAACTTCAAATACATGTCCCATAGATCGTGGTCTCATATATTTACATGGATTTTTAACTGTCATAGCACTCTCAAGGAGAGGTTTTGGCCCAAGATGATAGCCTATGTTATGTGTCTCTTTGCCTCTATGGTTTATGCATTGATAGTTTTTTTGATGAAGAAAACATTATAATAACATAATAAAGAGAATACTATATAACATAAGCATTGATGTCAACCTAAATTTGGTTTAGAGATCGTATGCATATAATTATTTGTTTGATGGTATTGACTTATGCATTGTTGTTGTGACATATGCTCTCGTGTTGCAAAGCTGATGGATGCTGTACAAGCGACGACTTTATCGTTTGTCGTCAATTAGGTCTCCATGTAGAGATACTTGTGTTGAGATAACCCTCGTTGTTGGATGATATTTGTAGTGTTGCCTAGATATAACCTCGACCTTTATGATCATAATGATGTTTAAGGGTGTTGCAAAGGTTAAGTCCCGATGTATCAAGTTTCCTTCTGCCAACCGAGTCATGTTTCATTCCACTTGATACGCTTATGCACTCATGTGTTGGTTGTCTTTGCACTTATGGTGACTAGTTCATGTATAAACTCGTGAGGAGGTCAGTAGATTTTTTTGAGGCTTTTCGTTGTTTATAAAAGTGTTGCGTATGACAGAGACATTGAGCAACAAGTTGGAAGAAGTTATGAGTTGAGGACATTGTGTTTTTCCTTCATCCACCGCCTACCACATGGAGAGTATCCAGTGGGAGCAGTTTTAGGCTCCAAATACATTGAGAGTAGCCTATGGAGTGACTATGGAATCCCAATCGCCCCGAGAGTGTTGCGCAAGCAAATATTCTGCAAGTGAAAATTCTCCATATTTCGCGCTCCTAAGCTATTTCACAATTTTATTTTTAAGGAAATTAATTATAATTTTTGGAGAAGGTTCTATTAACTAAATCAACTTGGGAATTAAGCATTTGAGATGTGAACACATTAATCAAGTGAGTAGTGGAGAAGATGGAGAATTTGTTTAAATATAGGAGCACCTCTACCATTTCTAAGGTTACTTAGTGATCATATTGCAAAGTTGAAATCATGGTAGAGCCTAGAGGCCTAGGCAGCCAGTTACACAAGAATTTCCGTAGGTCGATTCGTTCAAGGCATGTGTCTATGACATATTTTGAGAGATTTAAAGACAAAGGAGATGAGGAGAGCATAGCTCCTTGGTTATGAATGTTTTAATTGCTATGTGAAGAGAGTTGTTTCACATAGTTGTAGCAATATTTCATGTTTATGTTGCATATTTTAGATCACAGATATTGATTATTTCAGATCTAATGTATCATGGCTATGTGTATCGAGAGTGGTGTGTGGATGATTATGAGTGTATGGATGGAATAAGATTGTGAGTGGAAGTTGGTAGTGATTTGTGTTGAGTTGCGCTCATTCTATTTGCAAAATTGAGATTGATCGATTGAGATTATTTCACGTATTGAGGTTTTCAAAGAGAGCAAGTTGTTGCTGCTTTGTGTAGGGGTCCTATTTTGAAATATTTTGAAATGTGGCCCTGTATCGCGCATCGAGATAGCTTGTGAAGAAGGATGGGTATTCTTAGCCTATGGGTGTAGGTAGCTCCAAAGAGAGAAAGTATCATTCTCATAGTCCGATGAGTTGGGTGAGGTGCATTTAGGAAAATGGGTCTCTAGTGTTGGATGGATGTTCACTTAGTTGATGTTATATGAGAAACTTCCTCATACATAGCCAACTATGATTATGTAAATGATTTTTTTAATTAATGAAATTGAAATGAAAGCAAAGAACAAAGAAGGGTTGTTTTTTTCCTCGTAGGAGGTTTTCCACTGTGATATCCTTTTGTATTTTGTGCGTGTGATTTGATTTACGTTATGGATTTCATATGATGATCATGGAATTTGTTATTTAATTTTATGGTTAATCCATTAATGGGATAATGTGCGAATGTGTTCAGTAAATAGAAAATAAATACAAAAATTATGAAACACAATCACTATTGATTCACCCTCCCCCCTCTCAAGAGTGAGCACATTTCCAACAACTTTCTTCATGGATTTTTTCTTCTTCTTTATTCTATCATATGCTCTTTCATGGATTCAATATATTTATCATTATTCTTTCTTTCTTAATCTTGTCATCCGAATGGGTCTTTTCTTCTAAATATTTCGTACCCGCATAGATTGTTTATTTTAGGAGAGACTTCTCCACCTAACATGACACCAATGACACTATATTGAAAACTTAATCGACACACTAACATATGCATCTGACATAATTCAAACTTGAATTTTCATTTGCAATCCGTGTGTCGTACCATCGAACATGCAATCTACAACATTTTTTCAATTTTTAATGTTAGAATGGAAAGTTCCAACATAGATTCAAAACTATGAAACTTTGAATGAAAAACTATGACTTTAACTTTGTGACTCCAATCACTCAATGCATCTTTAGTTTTCTTCTCTCCAAAACTTAAAAATTTTTGACTTCTCAATACTTTACGTGACCAATTGTAGCAACCATTTTTGTAATCCATCTTCTAAACATCCTTATGAAATGTAATTAGTGTAATCAATCGGGAAATTTAAACATAGTGATTGCTGAGAGGAGTGGAAAGGATTCGAGTTTTAAGAAGGGTTTTCGGGAAGTTAGAAAGTCAAGGCAATGCATTAATGGTCACTAGCCCTTTCGATTGAGTTTTAATGTGGCTCCGTACGATGTACGGAGGTAGAGTATGGGCTTTCCTAAGCGTAGGACACACCTATTATCCCCTTTTTCATACCTCCCGTGGGTCGCGCTATGATCAACACACTAGGGACGCAAGAGGGAGTCGTTGGGAGAAAAGAGTCGATCGAGAAGGAATAAGTGGAGGGCATGATTTGAAGGAACACATAACAACACGAGAGAGCAATTCAAACCATGATAAATATAAACAAAATGTTGGGAACAAGCTTGGGTTTCCGAAGCAGAAATAACAAGTCTAATTGTGGACTCGTGGGTGCTTGTATGCATAATTGGAAATGATCACAACCCTCTCTTAAGAGATCTAGGGTTGGGCCCGTCCCGATACCAACATAAAAATGGGAGAACAAACAAAGTTACAAACCTAACACAAATTTCAATTATGTTTTTATTGACTCGATTAAATGGTTACATATATAGGAATGGATCACCAACTAGATTCGATAGAAGTGGATTTGATTAACTAAAAATATTTAACCTAGAAACTCTCAACAATTAACAAATTTTAAGCATTAATCCTAAGTATAACTATCTCCTCAACTATTCTCATGAATCATTACCAAATATCCATCCCTATTTTCACCCATTCCTCTCAAGATCTCAACCATACATAAACTTTTATGCTTGGTCTATTTCCCCATTACATTTCTCATTACATAGATATTAAATATTATTCACAAGTATGAGTTATTCCATCATACTCCCTTAATGAGTAATTTTCAGAATTCTTTGTCTTAACTTCGTCTAAACTTGTCCCATATTCATCTTCAATCTTTGACTCTTCTATGGTCCTTTTCCATTTTCATATCTACAATTCTCATCTTGTAAATGCAAAAACATAAACAATGTGTTTTTTTAAGTCCATATAAAAAAGTTAGCATCCATTGAAATACATGGGCTACCAACCACTCAGATCCGTCAAGTCTCTAAGAAATATTTTCTCATACATGGTTCAATAACATATCTCTATTTTCTTACATTAACCCCTAAATCATCAACATCATCATCAACCTAGGTTTTATGGATTACCTATAACCTTACCTAAGGTTTTATTTGATTATCTCAACTGAGTACAAATATCTTCCAGATGCTTTTTCTTAGCACATCAAATCAAGTGGATTCTTCACCACCACAAAATCCTCTCACAACAATCACAAGCTGCTATTCAACACAAATTTTTTCTTCATGACAAGTGGTTATTCAACACCATTACCTCTGGGGTATACTCACCTCATCAGCATTACATCTAAGCAAGTACATTCAATTTCTAATCAACCTATCTAGCCTTTTCCTTTCTATACAAACTTTTTATTTCCACAAAGAAATACATCAGTGGACAATTCAACCTTTTTATGGATGTTGTTTCCATGGATTTACTACATCTACTCTTCAATTCTAAACAAAATATATTCTTATTTACCTTTATTTCATGTTTTTTTTACCTATATCTTCATCTTCATTTTCCTTCTTCTTTCAACTCTCTGCCTTCCTTTCTTCTCAGTCGCTTTCTCTTCTACTACGGATCCTTTTCACTTCTTCTTTTCCGGATGCTTCATCGCTTCATTTCTACTCTCGCCGCAATGTTGGAGGACAGAGGCTATGACTTTTTTTTCGTTGATGGAAAGCTTCCCCGCGACTTAAAACAACAGTCAAGCCAAGAGGATAGGGATTCGAGTTAAGAATCTTTACAAGCCGGAGGTAGATGGTTGCACCGCCATGATGGGAAAGGTAGAAAAGTGGTGAGACAAAGATGAGGACAAATTATGGCACGTGCGATTGGGCCATCTTCATCATGGAGCCTTGAAAGTCATGCATCAAATATCTATTGACTTCCAATGGGAACACTTTCGCCAGATTAAGGTAAGGTTTCCACCATGGGGAAGTATGTAAATTCCACCTTCATGAGAAGGAGAACCGTGCTTCTGTGGATCTCAGAGAGTTCACAGATACGTGTGGACTGTCTTTATTAAGCTTCAACAGCAAAACATAAGTACTATGTTATTTTTGTTGATGAATTTTCTCGCAAATTATGGATCTTCTTCATGCAAAAGAAGGATCAAACATTTTTTGAAGTTATATGAGTTTAAAGCATTGGTGGATAAAGAGTCGTGGAAGTAAGTGAAGGTCTCAGAGAGATCATGGTGGAGAATAAGTATCTAATAAATTCAAGAAATTCGTAGCAAATAAGGAATTAAGAGAACTCATACGTTTCATAACCCACAACAAAATGGGGTCGCGGAGAGGAATACCGTAACGCATCATGGGTGCAACACGAGTGATGTTGCATGATCGTGGGCCTACCAATGCATTTATGGGTGGAAGCATGCAACACCGCGGTTTATGTGCAAAACCGTTGTCCTCATAGAGTACTCGTATGAGTACACCCCGAAGTAGCTTTCACCGGTAAGAAACCAGATGCTTCACACTTTAAGATTTTTGGCGCATTTTTTTATGCATGTGACCAAGGAGCCGGAAGAAGCCGGAGCCGGCCATCGACTGTATTTTCCAAACATTCAACGATCGTGGTGCGACAGATATAAAATTCGATGAGGGGAAAACCATGCTATTGCCGCTGAGAGGAGATGCCACCCTGAATGTGAGAGGAATTGTATTCCCAAAGATGAGTCTCAAGATGGGATCGCCACATGAGGAGTCTCATGGAGTGGAGGAGTCTAGTCACGCAGAGCGACCAGGCAAAATTCTGCGTAATTCGTACGGCGTGCTGATAGGCTAATACTGAGGCCGCATGTATGAACCTTACTTCACAACGTAGAAAAAAGACAGCCTCCGAACCATTTAATGATACATGGCTCTCATTATAAAAATGTATTTGGTGATCAAAACATCTTCCTTTTAGAAGCAAGGTAGGAGCCCACATGGGTGGATGCAATGGTGGAGGAGTATGACTCCATTGTCAAAAACAATGCTTGGGAAATTGTTCCAAGGCCGTTAATAACCGTGGTAGGTTCGAGATGGATCACAAGGTAAAGAAAGCTACCGATGGGGAGTGTTGATATATAAGGTCAGATTTGTGGCCCTAGGGCTTCTCACAGATCGAGGGGATAGATTATGAAGATAAATTTTCAATTGCCGCAAGGTATTCTTTTCCATAAGGACCATCCTTGCTCTCTTAGCGTTGCATGGCCGATGAATTCATCGATGTATGTGAAAACTACGTTTCTCAATGGGATCATTGAGGAAGAGATGTACATAGAGAATCCCGAAGGTTTCAAGATTCAACAATGAGTCGCATGTGTGCCGACTCAACAGAGCGTTGTATGGGTCAAGAAAGCACCCCCATGCTTGGTACATTCCTGACAGACAAATGACACGGACGGGGATTCACCAAAAGTGAAGCTGATGCAAACCTATACCAAATTGTGGTGGAGGGTAAGATTTTAATCATTGTTCTTTATGTCGATGATTTATCGACCGGCAGTGATGAGCCATCGATACACTCATGCAAAGGAGGATTCGCAGGGAGTTCGAGATGAAGGATATGGGCCTCCTTCATTATTTTTTTGGGTTGGAACATGGAAGCGAGATGGTGAAATCTTTGTGTGTCAAGGCAAGTATGCAAGGGAGATACTAGGTAAGTTTCACATGGAGGGCTACAAAACCTACGGATACTCCGTTCCAGAAACCGGAGGAAAGAGGTTGCTACTTCGGAGAGGTAGTGATGCCATTGCTCATCGACGCTAGTGGGTTTGCTAATGCATCTAGTGAACACGAGACCGTAAATTTTCTCATGCGGTTAACCGCCCAAGTCAAAGCGACAGCCTACCAAGCTCTTTGGAAGGCGGTAAGCATGTCCCGAGATACTAGGCACACGGAGTATGGTTTATGGTACAAACAGACGATGAGGTGAATTTTCATGCCTACTCTGATGGAGATTGGGTGGGAAACCCATCGTACATAAAGAGCACATCGGGGAGGGGGATCTAGCATCGATCTATAGTTGTTTTCGGTACAACAGAAGCAGATCCGTGGCACTCGCCGTTGCAGGAATACATGGCGTTGAATCAAGTCGTATGTGAGGCTATCCGGATGGAGAAAGATATTGGTTGGTTTGTTTGGTTCTCATTTAGATCCGTAGTGATTCATTATGATAATTGCGCTTGCATTAAACCGTCGATTAACTTCGTGTTTCATGATCGATCTAAGCATAGCAGATATCCTACCATCATCTCGCAGACCGTGTGCAAAGGAGAATCATGTTACTTCGCACATTCCTACGTATGATCGTAGATGCAAACACTCGACGAAGGCACTCACCAGGAGAAAATTCGAATGTACTATAGAGATGTGGATCTGGGTGAAGGATAATCCCTTTCTTTGGTTGAGAGGGAGTGTTGAGATTCAATAAGAAGATCCTAGTGAAAATTAAGCACCTACACTAGAATGGAGCCTCAAGCATTTTTAGGTGGATGTCTATTTATACATGCATGAGAAAATTTTATTTATAAACATGCATGTCTATTTATAGATGTATGTGAAAATTTATTTATAGATCGCATGTCTATTTATGCATGAATGTCGATCATTATTATCCCTTAATATTAGTTGGACAATAAAAACAATAATCTATTCTCAATGAGCACTTGGAAATAGTTAAATGAAGTGGAAAATCGCTTAGCTATAGGAATTTCGAGTTAAGAGGTTGGTTGGTGGGACATGCAAAGGATTCTAGTTGTAATTGAGTGATTCAAAGTTGTAACAGAGTTTGGGAAGTGCAATATGAAAGTTGTAACATAGTTTAGCTTAGTTATGAGTTAAACTCGCTGTGATAGTCAGAATCGAAGATACACTAGTGAGAGATCAAGTGAATCAATTATTAATTAATTCAAAATCATTGGCCCTCGCATGCAAGTGAAGATTTACTATTATTAATCGTGCATGCATGTTAGATCTAGTGGAGACCTAATTGAGTTCTAGTGAAAGGGAAGATAACTACCAAGCCAGACATTATCCGGCCGCACGCATGTAACCACACACACACGGATGTGCCCATGAGGATTGCGCAACATGCGGTGCAGGATTGCATTCATTCGCATCGTTATCAAAGACATTACGCAAATGGAGGTAGGTCGTTCGGAGACAAGAAATCGGGCTAAGGAACTTCTACACCAGACTACGTTGTGAGATGGTTAGCTCATGTACCGAGAGCCTTCGATTAGAGCTTTGTATGTAATTGTTTCATGATCCATGATATAATACATAATGGAGAGATAGTGGGGTATTTTAGCAATAAGTTTTCCCTTAAAATTATCTCGTGCTATGTGTGATTGATCTTTCTTCATGATATTGTGATTGGAGATTGTGTTTCAAATTTCGCAAAGATTTGTAGAACCGATTCGTATTTACTGCCATAATTGTTAGATCAAGAGAATTCAGACACATGTATTTTGTATTAAATTTACAACCTAATGACCTCATGCATGACTTGTACAATTTCTAATTATACAACCGATAGTTATCTTCCCTTTTAACCTCAATCTCAACCGGGCCTTCCTTAAAAATAACATGTAACAAATATTTATACGAATTATCGCTTATCTCGATTTCAAATCAATACTTTTGAATTAAATCGCATTTAATTCATCGATCCCATTCACTATCTCATCTCTCGAGTTAGAACTAAACTGATCTTAACTCAAATAATTGAGTTAACTAATTATAACTCAAAATAAACTCGCCACCGGACCCACTAAAACTCAGAGAACTCTACATGCCTCCATGTTGACTTCAACTCGAATTAATCGAGCCAACTAAGTCTTCCCGAATCAGCTAACACTTACAAGTCATATGAGATTAAATTACAATTTCTCTTCTATTTTAATTAAGTGGAAAATTAAATCAAAAGCCTCCCTTTAGTGTGCCATTTCAACACTCCCTCTCAATAAGAAAGAGATTATCTCATACCGATCCTATCTACGTGAACTCAAATTTTATTATTTCTAATGGCTTCGTCAAGATGTTTGCATCCTGCCTCTCCATGGGAATGTACTCTAATGACATAATCCGCCTCCGCACACAAAATATGAGATGGTGATACGACATCAATATGCTTGGACTCATGTAAAATCGGATTAATTCGAGAGTTTGATGCAACTATGGTTATCACAATATATCAATGTCGCATCCATTTGTCGTACAAACAAACCAACAAGTATCTTCTCTACCTGGATGGCCTCACATGATCCCCGATTGGCCGCCATGGCTCTAATTTCGTCGAAATGAGTGAAAATTGATATCCGTTTCCTACTATACTGTGAAACCGTTGTTGATCCTATGCCGTAGATGCTCGATGTGCTCTTCCTATCGATGACTCCTTCCCACCAGACGGAAGCTCAAGCTTCACTCCCTCTCGTGTGTCCGTACCATAGCCCATACCTCAGAGGCCTTCCGAGGTATCTTAACACATGCTTTCCCCCGCTCCAAAATAGCTCGGTAGGCGAACTATAGCTCGACTGTCAAGTTAGCCATATAGTATATTTCGGTTGTGTGCTCACTCAAATATGAGTAAACTTAACAAGATTCCCGTAAATAGTAAGATCCACTACTTCATGAGCAAGATCCTCCTTCCTCCTTCCGCCATTCAAGAGGAGTTCCCATGGGTTTCGTTTCCTTCATGTGGAACTTCGAGGATCTCGTTGGCATACTTGCCTTGAGATACAAATATCTCCCGATCTCTTTACCATATTTCCAATCCTAGAAATAACGCAAGAGCACCATGTACATCTCAAATTCTCGCAATATCCTCTTTGAAATACTGATGAGCTTCTCATCACTGTGCCGCATTAGATCATCAACATAAAGTACAATAATCAAAATATTACCATCTACCACAATATGATAAGAACACATCCGTCTACCTTTTGTGAAGCCCAACGAATGAAATAGCCGCGATCCGGTGTGTACTCAAGCACGAGGTGCTTCGCATCAACCCATACAATGTGGTTTCGAGTCCGCACATATGCGACTCCCCGTTCAAGGTATCAAAACCTTCCGTTGCTCAATGTACACCTCTTCTTCAATCACCCCACGAGGAAGGTTGTCTTTACATCCATATGATGTATTTGCCATCTCATCCGTGCCGAGAGTGCAAGGATGGACCATCAAGAGTTCCCACGACCGGTGCAAAAGCATCATCAAGTAATGAATCCCTCCACCGAGAGAACTCTCTTTAGCCACAAATATGACCTCGTGATTCTCCACACTCCCATTTGCTTCCTTCTTCACCAGAGGACCCACATGGAACCCACAACTAACTTCCCACTAGTCTTCTGACAACTTCCCATGCATTGTTTCGATAATGGGATTCATACTCTCAACCATGGCATCAACCCAAATTGGCTATCAGACCGCTTCCTCGACAGAGGATGGTTCTTGGCCCTACACCTTTTCTCATAAGAGACATGTAGCCAATGCATCATTGGGGACCTTCTCTCGCGCTCGTGATGCGGGTGCTCCCGCATTCTCTCTCACATCTAGCAACACCCATTAGCCTTCTCGGTGCACTTCCTTCCATCTTCGTGATGACCTCGCATGAGTGGGTTATTCCAATCTCTATTCCTCCGCTTGTAGCCGCTACAACTCCGAGGTTCTTCTTTTGGAGCCAAGAGCTCCTCAATCAGATGCAACTCAATCTCCCTCTCAAGGGAAAATAACATGGCCTTTTCTTCATAAAATTTCACATCTCTTCTCTCGACTCACTTTCATCCCGTGCGCTGGAACACCCGATGGTTGTGAGGTTTATTAGTGTACCGAAAAATATCCCCAACTTCCGATGTTGGCTCTATCTTTTTCCCGGTATCTTTGGTCGCATGGAAATAACCGATGAACCAAAATTTTTAAAATGTAACACATGTGGTCTCTACTCCGAAAGCTCGGTGTACTCATCCCAAGTATTTCGACGAGGACTTATGTCTCCGCAAAAATATTTTTGTATCGCATGCCTTCCGTCCATGATGCAATAGTAGGCTCGATCGTGCAACATAGCTCATGTTGCTCCCACAATAGTTATGTTCTTCCTTATACAATTCTATTCTCGTTTTTGGTTATGAGGTGCTATCAATTCTCTTCGAATTCCTTCTAAGGCACAAAAGTTCTGAATTCATTAGAGACATATTCTCCAACAGGCTCCTTAGAGACTTCACTTTCTTCCCGTATCTTCGATGCGTTCGAACTCACAAAAACTCTTGGAGAACATCCAATCTTTCTTCTACATGAAGAAAATCCAACAATTTGTGAAAAATCATCTCCAAAAAGTCACATAATACCCTGTTTTGTCATGGAAGTCGTCGACGATGTACTCCACACATGTCCGAGTGAACTTCAAGGATCACCTTTTCTGCTTTTCTTATCGTGAAAGGTGGCTTTTTGTATACTTTCCCAATGTACACCATTTTCATGTATCACTCTATGCAAGTGTGCCCTTCTGAAGTCCTCAGAGAAATCACATAATCTTCAAAGTGCCATGGTGTAAATGACCCAATCTCCTATGCCATAACTCACCGATGTCTCGTCTCTCCACCTTCTCTCGTCTCTCTCGCTCAAGGCAGCATTGAAATCTTCTACTCCACTCGTAAAGGTTCTTTACTCGAACCCCAATAATTTTCACCGTATCGTGGATTGTGACGAAGGAACACCTTTCCTTCACTAGATACCACATCATAGCCACATTCTTCCAAATATGGTAACAAAAACTAAATTATTCTTTAAACTAGAACATACACAACATCTTAATGTGAGTGGATTACCCGAGTCCCTCTAAAAGGTAACTCGTACCTACACAGATAGCTATACCTCCATCATCATCTCCCATCTCGATGTGAATATGGAGATCCTTCTCCTTCAAGCTATCGAAGAATTCTTTATTGTTGGTCATATGGACCGAGCTCAACTATCTAAGTACCACATTAACCCATCACCGATGACATCATTCATGCGATGAGTGTGAAATCCAACTGAACCGTGTACAAGTGCTTCACCTCGCTCCTCCAAGGCCTTCGTTGGTCTTCAGGCAAATAATTTGTAGCATACTTTCCATGCTCATGATAGTTGAAACATTTTACCTTTGACAAGTCTCGCTTTCGCCTACCTTTCGAGACTCGATTTGGAATGGGACACCTTCCCTTCCCTTTCTTCTCATTTCTACCAAGGCACAATTCTCTTCATCATCAGCCTTATTAATGAGGATCCATCTCTCGTGTTCGTCGAATCTCTTCGTACTCAAGTCGACCACAATCGCCCCCACTCGGCAACTTCTCCTTCCGATTCACATAGTCCTCGGTAGCTATGCCACTAGCTGCCTATGCTAGGCTCACCAAAATCATCCTAGAAATCTGCTACCCAAACACTTCTAAGCTCATCTCACATTGAGTGAACTTCATAAAGTATTTTTTGATCAGGTATCCCTTCTCCATCTGATCTTTATGAGTTTGTCTTTCATTGCCAACTTCCCGTGGTCACCGTTTATTATGAAAAATATGTTAAGGCCTTCCACATAGCATATGGAGTCACCTTTCCATGGAGATTCGAGATAATATGATACGAACCTCTCTAACAAGATCCTTCTCGCTCACATTATTCTTCCATGCATCAATAAGTTGAGAATCTGCCGCCGTGCATCAGGGAATATCACCGCCTATGAATTCTTCAATCCGTTTTTCCTCTAGCACGCTCCATTCAGGTCCTTCCATGTTATGTAAATAATTTACCTCAAGAGCATATTCAAGTCTCAAGCCATTGAAAGACATCTCCGATCCGTTTGGCCGGGTCCTCAAGAATAAATATGCAAATTTGATGTACTTGTTCAAAATAAACCGTTGTTCTTCTACCTTAATAGATTCTCATTTAATACCATGTTGAAATATCTAAAGGGATTCAGAATCGGACTAGAATGTAATTAAAAAAAATATCAATCTTTCCGCAAGCCGTTAAACCAATTTCCACCGTACAATCACATAACAAGTAAGAGAAAGAAATTATCAATCACACAAAGCAAGATGTATATGGGGAAAGAAACCGCTCAAAACCCTGTATCCGTATATTGCATAAATTCAATATCATGAACAAAGGTAAATACTATTTCATTGAAAAAACCTTTGCACTTTCGTGACTTTTCACTTCTAATCTAGGAAAAATTAGTCAAATACTTAACTAATTCTCAACTGCCCGACTAGCCTCAATTCTTTATTGGAGGAATCAGCCTCGTTAATACAGTCTTATAATTGATCATGGACAATTCCTTCAAGGAAACTCGATGACTCATGCATGACCTTTACACTTTTCTAATTATACAACTAATAGTTATCTTCCTTTTTAACCTCATTCTCAACTAGGCCTTCCTTAAACTCGACATGTAACAAATATTTATAGTGAATTATCAATAATCGATCACTACTTGTGAATTAAATCGATTTAATTCACTAGATCTATCACTAGCTCATCTATGAATTATAACTATTTTAACTTATTTTAACTCAAATAATTAAGTTAACTAATTACAACTCAAAATAAACTCGCAACTGGGGACCCCTAAAACTTAGAGAAAAATCTACATGCCTCCCGCTTACCTCTAACCGATTTAATCGAGCTAACTAAGTCTTCCCGACTCGCTTAACACTTACAAGCTTCTATGAGATAAAATTAATTTCTCTTCTAATTTAATTAAGGAAAAATTAACCGCATTCCCCGGGGGTGTCATTTCTTCGTGCCATTTCAAAACTTATGGTGTTACTATTATCAACCTTATTGATATCATGTTTATAATATGAAAATTGATTTTGAAATAAATAATACTACACTGGATCGATGATTCTATGCGAGCACTATTTTGGGGCGTAGGTCAAGATGGATAATTAAAGGCACTATTCCAATATTAATATGCTCTCGATCAATTAATCCAACCACCTAAACACCCTTCTAACAACCATCCGCACTTGGCTAAAAGAAAGTTCCTTGCTATTTCCTCTTATTTAATGAATTTCACAACTTGGCTTGGTTGGAACAAAGCCATAAACCGCATCCGAATGAACGTGGAACAAATTCATTTCTTCTAAACTATCGTCGGTGGACACAACTATAACTTACTCATACCAAACATATTCGACATATCAATCGTGATTCTTATCATTTTCGCAGCTATTCCTTGTGATTTTCTCCAAATTTGCTCCGAGGTTTGAACCCTAACTATTCCGAGGGTAAGGAGGCAAGGCATGCAGTCACTTTCCCGAGACCTTGGAGTGAGGTTTGTACGATCTGCTTCACCCATAAATAACAAGCTCAGGCTGAACCCGATTCAATGGTGCTTCGTCCAAACTCGATTCAAAGTAAAAATCCTTATTCCGTAAACCCTTCCCTCCCCCGCCCGGAATGATACAAATATGGCAAGCAAGGATAAAATGTGCTAATAAATTGACACCCCATTATCTATCTTAATTAATTAAGCTTGAAAACCTTTCACTCATAAATTCAACAATTTTTAATGAATTGTGCAAATTTAATAATTTGAGGTCGAAGGGTTTAACCTTCTCGATGCTCGTATTGTAAGACCCAAAATTCAACAATTTGACAGAGAATTTGTCATGTAACTATGCCTTTTTAATTTAACATTATAAAACTCAAATTTAGAAATTTCTACCAGAGAATTATTGGAATTATAATGAAGAAGTTAAATTTAAGTATACCCGGTAATTTGTCAAGGTTTTTTTTTCACACCGCTATATTGCAATTACTCAAACCGATATTACCTCCCATCCTATCTCGTCTACCAGACGGGGTCCCGGGGACCCGTAAAACAAACCTTCGGCCCCGTGCCTAGAATTCCAAGAACAATTAGGCTCAAAGTGCTCAACATCTTCCCTTGTACCGTCAATTTATCCTCTCTCGCGTCTTCCTTTTCTCTCTTCTCCAAAATTCCCTTCTCATTCGTACTCCTTTCCTTTTATATTTCTTTGAATCACCGCCTTCTCCTTTTCTCGCCTTCGTGTCTATGACCGGTTACGTGGAACTCGCATGCCTTTATACCTTTATCTGCTTTATATATATTTGATTGAGTAGTTTTACTTTATTTTTAGAGGATAGGCTACGTAGGTTTAATTTTTTCTTATTTCTAAACATATCAAAATTATTTAAATTTGTTTTCCAGAATTAATTAAATTTATTTCAGCATCTTAATTAAATTAAATTATTATTTTATTTATTTAATAAAATGTAATTTGTAACTTAAATTATATTTTCCTTGATTAATCGTTTATCATAATATGTTTATAAGAGTGGTATGATCGTTCATGCATATTTATCTATCATATGGATTTCCCATATGTATGCTAATATACTCATTCTATCGTATTTGTAGGTGGGTCATTACATGAAAGATTGAAGCCCCTAGCGATGCCCTCGTGATTGTTGCTTGAATTCTTTAGGATCATAAGGGACCAAAGAACAAGGAGAAGGCAATTTTAAAAGCTCACATTGACCCAAATACCTCCTCACTCCCAAAAGAACAACATTTCCATAACTAAAGCAAGACCAACCTCCATGAATGAAGAATATAATAGCCGGTACATCCCATGCAACATTCGCCATATCTTAAAGGATGGGAATTAAATCACCTAGGTTGAATTCTATGATTGGGCCTTGCTTCATGTATGAAACAAAACCATATATGTCCAATCAAATCCACCCGAGGTGAGGACGAAGGGGTTCATGGCTTGTGTGTTTGTCACCTTCCACCTCACCGGAGATACCTCTTTCAAACATCCAAATTGATCCATGCGCATTAATTTGGTTAATGGGTGCACTAACCATTGGTATGATATTTAATTGAATGCTTCCTGAATTAGCCTTCTACTTTGGATTTAAATTTAGAGGTAGGGAGCATGTATTTTATGGCCGATGTCAAGGTATAGATATCCATCCCGTTTGTCCATTAATTTCAGTCCCACCCTACTCCACCGACAAACATGGTTGGGTATGCTTATCTACCTAAAAATTGTGATTCCTTAGGATGTGGAAGAATCATTTATTCAAGAAGGTGTCTAAGATACTTCGATTCTAAGAAGCAATGGGTTTAAATTGTTGGCCTTTGGATTTGATCCAATGTGCAAAAATTGAATAGTTATGAGAGAGTCCCCTATAATTGTGATCTTGGGAATGCCTCTTTCCTTAGCTAACTGAATGCCTAACAAGAGCCCACACACTAACCATGTTATTGGTTTCTTTACCAATATCCTAGCGAACTTAATTTCATGTTTCTCATCAGATCCAAGAGGATCCCTCCCCCTCATTCCCGCCCCTAAAAATTTGTTTAAAAATATTAAAGAAGACCAATTTAAGTACAAAAAACTTTCCAATGACACACTTTGTTGATGTATGTGTTATGGTTAATCATAACCACTAAGATCAATATAGGTCATACACCTTTTCCATTTACATTATGTATAAGAAGTTGTTATATTTTTTTGAGCTTGAACTTATCTCAAAGTTGGCCTTACTAGATGAATAATTAAACTTAACAAATATTCCATAAATATTTAATGCTTGTTGGTCCTTACGAACAAATAAACTATCCACTAAATAATTTTAAAAAGAGGCAAGAATAGGTGAAAAATATTTGAAAAAAGGAAGCAAACAACTATTTTTTTAAGATGGTCAAAATGTTATTTTCCTCGACTTTTCTCATGCAAATAAAGGAAACATTCAAAATTTAGAAATTATGGCTAGGCCCATTTGCCTATGTTGTTGGAAACAATTTTTATTTTCTTTTCGGTATTAAATACGATATACTTTTCTCTCATAATACAAATGGCTTCGTATTTAAAGAATTATATTGAGTCGTAGAGAAAATTATAATGGTATAAAATGTGTAAATAATTTTCATATAAATAAATGAGTTTTGCTTTGAGTGATTTTATAAAATTTTTCCTTTCTTTCTTCATGGATATGATTATAGTTCTACACCTTCATTAATCAAGATTTTTGTTAGTTGCAATATACTTTACTTGACCAAGCGAGTCTTATGGTTCTATATGCTATTTGTAAACATATTATTGATTTATCCGATCGTATGAACACAAACATTCTAGATTAGTGAGTTACTTCGTATGTTTGTAGCATCATTTCACTAACTAATTGATCATTTGTGAAGTTAGTAGTTCTAGAAGTGTGGTAGATTGCTCTTCCCAAGTCTTCTTTTATTTCCTTCTTCCATTTGCAAGAGAGCAGTTTTGGCATACAATGCATAAATTTGTGATTGTTGCTTCCTAAATGAAAACATCATTCTATGCATTTTGATTCTATCATATTAAATTCATATTTAATAATAGTTGCAAATATGAAAATGCATGATCCTTATCTATATTAATTTTTCTTCAATAAATTCGGGTTTTTGAGTTATGGACCATAATAATCATACCACCCTATGGAGTGGCCATTTGTTAACCCATTACATGGCCCAATCGACGAAAACTCCTTGCAAATGATTGAAAATCTAAATTTGTCATTTTTTTCTTACTTCACTTCGCCTATGTTAGGTAAGGGTCCTATCAGAAAAGTGATTGTCTAGATACAAAAGTATAATCTCGATGCATGATTAGGTCGAAATATATACCCTATTTTTTAGATCATTTCTATGTTAATGATAAAGTTAAATTCTTCATTATATCTTCCATATATAAACATAAAATAGTTGTATACATATTAGGCATGACAAGAAAATTATAAGCATAGTGAGAAACTTGAATTATAATATGTGGAAGAATTGCTGTATATAGAGAATGTAATAATGATTCATATGATATCAATATATATTGGAACTTATGGCATGTTATAAATTTTGAGAAATATATGATTTATAGCTTATGCATTTGTGAAATAGAATTATTGCTATGTATGATGACTGATCGTATCGATATGGTTGGTGATATTGACATGTTATGTATGGGTAATTCCCGCAATGTGTATGATTCATGGACCCCGTAGATTGGTGACCACTACATCTATGTAATATTTGTACCAGAATATCCACCCAAAGGGATCAATTCCTACCAACTCAACAAGAAGACCAATCATCATATTTGCATCGAGGATGCTAAGGTTATTATGTAGGATTGACCATTTCCACCACCGGTTGAGAGAAGCCTTGGAGATCGAAAAGAGGCCTAACCTCAACAGGATGATGGTGGGTTGGTTGGGCAGATGTTGATTCCCTCGCTTCTTCATTCCTAGTCATTTTTTTGTTGCTTGCTTATTTTTATGTTTATTTTTAATCTTATGATTTTTATTATATAACATATTATTAGAATTTAATTTTTAAACTCTAAATATTATATATATTTATTTATTTACTTATTTTTATTCGTATTTTTATATTTTTGTAATTTTATTTATTTTAAGTTATTTTCAATTTTATTTAGTTTTATCATTTTGCTGATATTTTAACTTTTAATCTTTTATTAAAAAGAATAGAATAAAATAAATATATTAATTATTATTCTTATTATTCTTCAAGAATATATTGGTTAATTTTTATTTTATTAAGAATAAAAATAAATAAGATTCCTATTATAAACATTACACACTTAATAATAAATTAAATAGGTAATCATTATTTTATATTTTTTGATTTCAATTCCTAGGTTTAGTCAAACTAGCCGTTAAGTTACAAACAGGTAGTTGGAGATTTTTATAGTTTTATATTTAAAAAATAATAATAATAAAATAAAATAAAATAAAAATAAAAATATTAATATTAATATTTTTATGTATTTATCTATTTATTTTTTATTTTTAAACTTATGATTATTATTATATAACATATTATTAAATAAGAATATAATTTTTAACTAAAATTATTAATATTTATTTATTTACTTACTTTGTTTTTAAGTGTATATTTTATTTAATTTAATTTTAATGTATTTTATTTTTATGGTTATTTTTATTTTATTTTCAATTCTATTTAGTTTTATTATTTAGGTTGATATTTTATCTTTTAATTTAAAAAATATATATATATTTTTAAATTTTTTTTAAGAATAAAAATAAATAATATTTTACGAATAATAAGCATTTAATATTAAATAAATAAGAAATCATTAATTTATATTTTTGTTTTCATTTCCTAGTTTAGTCAAACTAGTCAAGTATCTTAAAAAACAACTAGTTGAAGATTTTCATCTATTTAATTGGGTTATTCTCACCGTATCTTATCTGTTTTGATGATGAACTACATCGTCGTGTTCCGCGTCGACCAAAATTATTCGATGTGATTTTTATCGAAATATTTTCTCACAATTTATGGATTACGTAAGCCAAATTCTAAATTGATCCCGACCCCCGAGAGTGTCAAGAGAATTGAACCCATGACCTTTCAATAAAAAATGTGCTTTAACAATAAGGACTCAAATTTTAAATCGAGCTAACCATCAAGTAAGAAGTCTTATAATGAAGACAACAAGAAGACACATTAAATGATGGTAGGTTAGCTCGTAGTGTTATCTGGGATCATTATACTTGAAATGTGCTCTCTCGTATTATTAACCAAGTTGTAAATCGGAAAAAAACCCTCCTTCTCAAACTTGTGAATTTCGAAGCAATTTTGAAAACCGTAAATCGAATCATTGGTGGATAAATAGAGTGGTCATAGTGAAGAGATGGAAAACAAATCAATTTTAATTGGAAAATACATGTAGCATGTCACTAGTGTAGATGATGAATTTACTTTTGTATCTATTATCTATTATTAAATAGATTTTATACATTAGAATGGAGTATGAATTTTCCTCTATGTTACCTTGTTGGCCGGTTTCAATTATCGGTTTTTTAGCAACATGCTCGTCAAGTTTTGAAAAACATATTATCAGAAGCATTACACCGAGTCTGCATCTCTGCAAATCCACTTTCATACCATTCTAGCATTTAGGCTTACAACCACAATTTTTTTCTTTCTAATAAGCGTACTCATGTAACCTATTTCACTTGAAGAAGAAATATGATTTTGTGTTTATCGATGGGTGTCAAAAATAAATTGTGTTTAAATGTAAACAAAAAAAGAGTAAGGATTCCGCAAGGTACCCTGCGTCCGTATGCAACAACTACATGAAAAATCAAGTACAAAGGTTTTCGAGGGTCCTCCAAGAGTGTGCTGAATAGTGTAACACAAAGATTGAGATGAGAAAAAAATACTACAACAGATCGACATGTATAAACCTTGTAGAATTTATTGAGAAAAAGGGCACATTTACAATAAGAAAAACATCAATAAAGAGGAGAGATAGATTCTTCTAGAGAGGTCTACTGGAGGGTTCAACGACAATTTTCTCAAGGGTTAGCGTATGCAATGCTATTTATATTCGGTTTTCATTTTCTTTGATATGCTACTTCAAGTTCTCAACTGGGCCGCCAAAGTGCATTAATTTCATCATCTTTATGAATTATCTGCCTTTTCAAAGGATCGAATCTCATCCATGAGAGATATGATGATGTGATATGTGGCCGGTGAAGTTTCCAATTAATGTCCATATTCTCTAGTTGTAAGGCTTCAATTTTTTTGTGAGCATACTTTTGCACATGCCGTTTTCCCCAACAACGACTAAATTCCTTTCCTAGTCAACATGTTTGAGTGTTAAGGAAAAGGGGCCAGGTCAAAGAAGACAGTGTCCCGCAGGGGTCAAATGGTCGATGAAAGGGCTATCAAGGAAAGAATATAGGTCGTAAATGGTCTCGCAGCGGAAAAAATTCGTGCGTAGAGTACGATCATTTCCATGGGAGATCACTTTCTTCTCATAGGGAAGATCAATTTTCTTCGTAAATTTGGTTATAAGATGCAGGTTAACTTTTAAAATTTGCGATGTGCAGAGGGAGAGGGACCCATCGAAATGTGCTTAGGTTTTATGAATCCGATAGAAATTCTTAAGCGTAAAGTGTATTATGAAGTTTATGTGGTATATCAATGTATCAGGACAAAAATGAAACAGCGCAGCTCAGATTTATCAGCTATCGCATCGCAAATTAAAATAAATAGACTACAGGCGCTCACAAAGGTAAGTCAAATGCAATGCGATATCACAAAATATGCGATCACATATTTTAAGTTTTAGTTTCCAATGCGAAAACACATAAAAACTGTGAAATGTGATGAGGGCCCCACTTTGATCACGATCGGGGAATGAAAATCAATGAAACAGTGAATGGGGAAAGGTAAAGCAAAAAGGTCAAAAAAAGGTAAGGTTTCAATGTATTTCAAAGGAAAATTAAATGTCCCTGATGCGGGTGGAATGGGAGATTAATGGTGTGCAGGGGGGCACATGGGTTGGCGCGTGGCTCACCACCACCGCCACCCACCCTCGCATGCATAGAAACTTAAATGACACTGTCCGGCAATTAAATGAGGAACCAGGGGAGCTCTATCCCCGATACCAGAGCATTTCAACATTAACGATGGAGGATTCTGGAAATTGCTTGTATGTCCAGCCCCTCAGAGTTAGTTGTTCCTCTGCTGCAACTGAGCGCAGCTCACGCACCAGCACGGGGGTTCGCTGCGCTATCAATTGTTGTATTGACATTCTGCCAGGCATCCACTTCTCGAACAGCGCCTCCTGCAACCTTCTGTGCTCGTCCTCCATCGATTCCTGTCAACATCAAGTCCATATCGCTCAATCCATGCCTCGCTTACGCCCAAGGATGCGTTGCAGGCGAGCGGGTGTAGTTGGGCGCGCCATAAACAGGTCCTCATCTTCCAATTCTGATTCCTCATCGTATTCTTCAGAATTTGGTCCTATGCGCATTCCTGCTCCGCGCATAGGCCGTGGCAGAGGCCGGAATCGGTTCAGTCCTGCTGGGCACTTCCGCCTGTCCTCTCGGGCTCACTCCCACCATGCCCGCTTCCATTTCCCTTGCAGCGTCAACAATACTTCCCTCTTGGCTACAGTCACCATTGACATCCGGGCTGCCCCCTCTGATCAGGTTACTTCGAACCAGTTTCGCGCCGCCTCGGTGGCTTCTCAGGAGCCCATAGTGGAGGCAGAGCATCGCAATCTTCAGGCGGACACTCTGCAGAATGTCTCTTCTCCGGACAAAGCTGCAAACTTGGACGTTGAGGCAAATCCTTCGGCTCCACCTGATGGGGATCAAGCGCGCCATGGTGCTCCACCTCTTGCTGATGAGGATCCCTACAATTTCGGATGTCTCATTGTAGAGGAGGATCCTCCCTCTGAACAGTAATGTGTTTCCAGGTCTACGCTTCTGCATTTTGGTTTTCGTCGACTCGAAGGTGTCTTTCTTCAGCACTTTGTTAATGTTTATTTCTGCTACTGCTCTCATGGGTTTCCTTTTGGTTTATGGATGGTCTCCCCTGTGTGGGAACTATAATCTGCTATATGTCCACTCTGCTATATGTCCAGGTCAAGATTTTTGTCACAGGTTTATACAGTCATTTTTGTTTAAATTATGATACGGAATTGTAAAAATCTGGCTACTATGGCCTACTCCACAGGGGTCTTAATTTTCAGGTCTGTTCAAATTTCTGTCATAGAAGTCAAACACTTGTTAGGAACAGACAATCGTACTGTTCTACAAAGTTTTCAGAGTCCTCTTCCAAAATTTTGTGATGATCATTGTCCAGTTTGTAAAGCGAGAATGCTGCATCAATGGGCTGGAATTCTCGAGGCTTCGGCCTCTATGTAACACTATTTTGTATCAATATAGAAGTAGCCTTATTCAAAAAAAAAAAAGAAAAATGAAATGGAAAAAGGAAACATGGTGGGGAATTGGTCCCACATCATATCGCATCGGAGATTTTATAAGTTTGGAATTTTATTGTTATAACAGAACTTTGCGATGGCGATATGCGATGAGGCATAAGGGGTCCCACTAATGGTTTAAGTGACTCTTGTTATATATATAATATGTGATATATATAACGATAAGGTCTATGGTTTATATAACATGGCTATCAATGGGTGGAAGAGCTTATAAAATAAAGTCCGAAACTTTATAATAAATGGGTTTATAAAGTAATAAGCCTGAAAGGTTATATATGTGGGTTTTGGGGGTTTGAATGGGATTTTAAATGGAATTCAAAGCGCTAAACTATGGGTTTTTAAATATAGTTTAGGCTATATAGTAAATGAAGTTTGGGTTTTAGTAATAACCTGGATAATTTAGCAAATGAGATGAAATGTTTGCATATTGGGGAAAAAGGTGAAAATAGTAAAAAACGAAGTGAGGTCAATGATAATGATGGAGATGAGGTGAAAACATAGCAAAATAAGGTGGGGTGGGTGGGATGAAAATACCAGTGCTAACACCAACTCCAACTTGGGAAGATAGCTTCGAAGGAGGTCTCTAGAATCGCAGATCTCTAGGAACTCGTTGATCAATGCCTTATCCATTGGGCAATGGATTTTGTTATCACCCCACCAGATTTTCAAGGCTCAGGAAGGCATCCCAATAGAGGTAACCACAAAAAAATATTTTTACATGATAGCTAACCCTATCAAGCCGGAGAGGGCTCTCTCCAAAAGGGTCACAACCAAGAGGGCTGGAGAAATTAGGGTTTTTAGGCTAGATATGATGTGCAAGGGGTTGTTTTGATTTTGATTTGGTTGGGTAGATCAACAGAGAATGAAAATAGGTCTAGGAAAACTAGGTCAGGGCTAAAAAGTGAGCGTTGTAGGAATGAATGGGTAAAGGTAGGTATAATGTCAATCACATAAGGGAAATGATTATGGAATGGTTTTAGAAAATGTAAGGAGGCTGAGGGAAGCATAAGAGATGTATTTCTCTCAGATAAAAGATATAAAAAAAAGTATGATCAATTACCCAAAACAGAGCATGGCTAGCATGTATTCTGAATTTCACACTTATAAAGATAATAATCATAGACATGAAAATGATATGAATAATACATTCACACATATGCCACTGAAGAAGAAACAATGAAAGACATTCAATACCACAGGTATCCCATAAATGTAACTAAAACTCCACTTATATTAATGACCAAAACTGAATACAAAGTATCCTTGATCAACTAAACAAAATGAATTGATTCCAACTCCCAACCACTATTACATTGAATTTCTGCAATTTATAGACCAATTTACAAAATTTGAGGCGAATCTTAGATCCATAATTATTTCAAACAAAAAAAACTAATTCCTAACCTCTAGGAGCCTAAAAATATTTAAAAATAAATGAATTGCTTGCCTAAGTCTTTGAATTCATGATTTGGAGAAATTTGGAGAGACTTCCCTTGTGGATATGCACCTTTAAATCTAGAAAAATATCAATAAATTCATTGAATATGCTGACTGTTGGAGATGAATTGAACTTTTTCTATGCTGCACTATTGCTAATGTGCTGATACAATGGAATAGTTAGGACATGGACCACATTTCACTGATCTGCTGGCACATTGAATGCCATGCTGTGCTGTTCGCTGCCCATTTGCTGTGTTTAAACCTATTTCTGAATGGAATAATGTTCAAAGCTTATATTCCTGACGTAATCCTTTTTTAAAATAAAACAACGTTAAACTTGTTTACCCGGACTTGAAACTTTTATAGATTTCATCTTAGAAACACATCACATCTGTGCACTTCGCATGTTTTACAGGGTTATAATATGAAGAATGGAAACTGTGATGCGATGCAAAGTACAGAGGTGACGTGGCAGAGGTGGGGCCCTACTGCATTGCAATCGCAAATCAGAAGGTTTAGTTTATAAGTGGTGGAGGTTAAATGCTAAAAGACGCGAAGTGCGACGTGTAGGGAGAAGTGAGACCCATCGCATCAAAAGTTAAAATACAGGCTACATTGCGTACCCCGTAAGTTATAAAATTTGTGAAATACATGGATATTTAAACTTAAATCGCAGAAAGTTTAAAATTTTTAGTTGCGACGTTGAGATATATTTCTTGTGATATGCGATGGATGGCGGGGAAAGGTGACGTGTCAGGGAGATTTGGCCCCAGTTAATCGCAATCAGGAATGAAAAAGAAATGAAATGGTAAAGGGGGAAGAGTAAAGCAGAAAGGTCGGAGAAAGGTAAGGTTTTAATGTTTTTCAAAGGAAAATGAAATGGAAAAAGGAAGCATGGCGGGGAATGGGTCCCACATCATATCGTATCGGAAATTTTGTAAGTTTAGCATTAAGAACATCGCATTTAATTTTTAAGATTTGCGATGCCAATATGCGATGAAGGTACAAGGGGTCCTACTAATGGTTTAAAGTGGTGGGTAATACTATATATGATATGCAATATATATAATGGTAAGCAATATATAACAAGACTATCGATGGGTGGCAGAGCTTATAATATATCTAAAAATTTTAGATTTTTAGATAAGTGGGTTTTGGGCTATGGGAAAATGATTTTGAATGTGTGGGTTTTTTAACGAAATGTGTGGAAATATGAAAGGGGAAGGAAACGTAAAGGGAAATGAATGAAATGAAAGTGGGGGGGAAAATATGCTATGGTTTAAAACTTTAAGATAAACATTAATATTCAAAATTTAAACCATACAAATAACTATTCCATAGGCGCATTTAGACTAGCAGCCAATCAAAACCTTTAAAACAAAATAAAGGTTTTCTTTTTCTTTCTTGCTTCCCTAACGTTTTCTCTGCCTTATTTATTTAGAGCATATACTCCCTGACATTTTATTTAATTTGCCTCCTTTACTTAGAGCATCTATAGCCTAACTTTTTATTTACATGGATGCCTACAAAAATAATAATCTTCCTAACATTTTTAACTTTTTTATGCATCCACATCCTACCTTATCATTTTGAAATTATTTCAACTAATTATGCTAACTTATCAAAACAAATGATGTTTATGAGTTGGGATGGCTTCATACTTGCTGAAATGACCTCCCTTATGCCTCCTCTACTCAAATTTCTCTAATTCCATAGCAAACCCTAGCTCAGTGGGAGAGGAAATTAGGGTTTAGTGTAGGCAAAACAGGGGATTTAGGACTGCCTTGTAGAGTGAGGGGAATGAAGGGGTTAGGGGTTGTTTAAATTATTGGGGAAATTTTAGGGGATAGGGATAGATGCTAGAGAGTAGTAGGAAGTGTAATTTCAAGGATTGAGTGAGGGGAAGGGGTCCAAAAGGGAAAAAACACACACCTAGTCTCGAAAAGTGTCAAATTATAAGAATACGCTAGGGCTTGTGGAAAAATGATTATTTTGAGGGATAAGAGTGATGGGAAGTGTTTAGGAAGGTATATTAAGGATAGGGGAAGGTGTAAGAACATCATGATACAAGTCTTGTTGATGATTTAACCATGGAAGTCGTGAAACCAAGAAAAATTCCCTCAAAACCCTAGGAGAGGGAAATAAGATTTCCAAGCACAACTGAGACAAATATGGTAAACAAAAAGCCACTTATTTGGAAATGATAGTTCTAGAACCTGAAATTTTTGAAGACCTTTGACAATTACTACTCCTTCAAAATATGAATTTGATGGTGAAATGACCAATTTTCATGATTTTGACCCTATGAACTAATCATGGCACAATATGGAAGAATGAGTTGAATGATGACCATGATGACTATGGGACTTTTGGGAAAGATGTTAAAAAAAATAAGCGAGGTCAATGATAATGACAGAGATGAGGTGAAAGCAAAGTAAAATAAGGTGGGATGGGTGGGATGCAAATACTAGTGCTAACATCGACTCCAACTAGGGAAGATAGCTCCGAAGGAGGTGTCTATAACTGAAAACCTCTGGGAACTCGTTGATCAGTGCCTTCTTATTTTGGGCATGGAGTCACAAGCAGTTGCAAACTGATCTCTGAAACCAAACCACTTATACAAACTGAAAACACACATACTGCAAACTGTAAACTAGATGCTGAACGAGATGCTTGTCTAGCAAGCTTACTGCACACTTTTCCTACACTAATCTACTGATAATTTTTCTATTCTAAATGATAAAATAATTCCAGTGCAGCCAATCAAGCAATTTCTTATATACGTTTACTTTTTGTCTGTTTATTAAAAACATTACAGATACAACTTGACCTTTTATCCAGAATACCCAAGTTGTGCAATGTAATGGTAACTCATCATATATTTTGACTTCATAGTAGAAACAAAGCTGGAGAATCAAGATGAAAAATCCTTCCATATACTGAGCTACATGATCATAGAAAACAAATTTCATTTGTTGATAATCAAATAACTCAATAATTTGGTTGTCATGAGGAGAGTGCTCATATGGGTTGTTTAAATTAGACCTTGGTTGGAACTATGTGATATCAGTTTCATGTTCAAGAACATAACATTATTCAATCTTAGAAACTAAAGGCAGCTGGAAAAAATCCTCAGAGAACTGATTTTGATCTTGGAAATTGTAAAATTGAATTTGAACATCTAACACCCGAATGTCTTTCTCAATTTCGTCAGCAAACTCCTCTAAAAAGTGAATTTTATCTCCAGATCTATATTTGCATGACATTAGATAAATATACATAAAATTTGAGAAAGCCTCATCATTTTGATCATCATCAAAATTATCCCAGTATTCTTTAAAATCTGCAATCGAGATAGGTTCTGCCACATGCCCTGTCATCTTGGATCAATTAGGCCACTGAATCCACTATTAAAATCTGAGTTCTTTTCATAGTTGGTGTTGCCATGAATGTCTTGATTCTAGATTCTTCTCCCAATGGAGTATCTGGATCAATCTGAACTGTGTGGAGTTGCCAGGTGGATGATTCAACCTTCTTATGTGTCCAACTGCTGTTCACCATCAACAATTAGATATAAAATTCGTCATTCTCTCCCAGGGAAGATTTGTCTTTTTGCCTCCCCGAAAACGATGCCAGTATGTTATCACTCCACCAGATTCCCAAGGTTGAGGAAGGAATCCCAACAGAGGTAACCACAAACCAAGATTTTGACTTGATAGCTAGCCCTATCAAGCCGGAGAAGGCTCTCTCCAAAAGGGTCATAGCTAGGAGGGCTGGAGAAATTATGGTTTTTAGGGTAGATATGATGTGCAAGGGGTTGTTTTGATTTTATTTGGTTGGGTAGATCAACAAATAATGAAAGTAGGTCAAGGAAAACTAGGTTAGGGCTAAAGAGTGAGGGTTTCAGGAATGAATGGGGAAAGAAAGCTATAATGTCAATCACCTAAGTGAAATGATTATGGAATGATTTTAGAAAATGTAAGGAGGCTGAGGGAAGCATAAGAGATGTATTTATCTCAGATAGAAGATATGAAACAAAGTATGATCAGTTATCCAAAACAGAGCATGGATAGCATGTATTCTGAATTTTACACTTATAAAATATCATAATCATAGACATGAAAAGGAAATGAATAATACATTCACACATATGTCACTAAAGAAGAAACAATGAAAGGCATTCAATACCACATGTATCCCATAAATGTAATTGCAACTCCTCTTATATTAATGGCCAAAACTGAATACAAAGTATCCTTGATCAACTAAACAAAATGAACTGATTCCAACTCCCAACCACTATTACATTGAATTTCTGCAATTTATAGAACAATTTACAAAATCTGAGGCAAATCTTAGATCCAAAATTATTTAAAACAAAAAAAACTAATTCTTAACCCCTAGGAACATAAAAATGTTTAAAAATAAATTAATTTCTTGCCTAAGTCTTTGAATTCATGATTTGGAGGAATTTGGAGAGACCTCCCTTGTGGATCTGCACCTTGAAATCTGGAAAATAATCAATAAATTCATTGAATATGCTGACTGTTAGAGATGAATCGACCCTTTTTTATGTTGCGCTGTTGCTAATGTGCTGATACAGTGGGACAGTTAGGATGTGGACCACATTTCATTGATCCACTGGCACATTGAATGTCGTGTTGTGTTATTCATTTCCCTTTTGCTGTGTTTAAACCTTTTTTTGAACAAAACAAGTTCAAAGCTTATATTCCCGACGTAACCCTTTTTTTAAACAAAACAACGTTCAACTCGTTTACTCAGACTTGAAACTTTTATAGATTTCATCTTAGAAACACATCACATCCGCGTACTTTGCATGTTTTATAGGTTATAATAGGAAGAATGGAAATTGAGATGCAATGTGAAGAACGAAGGTGACGTGGCAGGGAAGGTGGGGCCCAACTGCATCGCAATCACAAATCGGAAGGTTTAGTTTATAAGTGGCGGAGGTTAAATTCTAAAAGACGCGAAGTGAGACGTGTGGGGAGAAGTGCGACTGACCACATCGCAAGTTAAAATACATACATTGCGGGCACTTTCGGTAAGTTATAAAATTTGGGAAATGTGATGGATATATAAAATCGGCAATCACAGATTTTAAACTTTAGTGTCGATACGAAATATTATTTCTTACGATTTGCGATTTATGGCGGGGAATGGTGACGTGCCAGGGAGATTTGGCCCCAGTTAATCGCAATCGGGAATGAAAAAGCAATGAAATGGTAAAGGGGGAAGAGTAAAGCGGAAAGGTCGGAAAAATGTAAGGTTTTAATGTTTTTCAAAGGAAAATGAAACGGAAAAATGAAGTGTGGCAGGGAATGGGTCCCACATCATATCGCATTGGCAATTTTACAAGTTTAGTGTTAATAACCACGCAATTAATTGTTAAGATTTGCAATGTCGAAATGTGATTAAGGTACAAGGGGTCCTACCAATGGTTTAAAGCGACAGGTTATTATATATATGATACGTAATATATATAATGGTAAGAAATATATAACATGATTTTTGATGGGTGGCAGAGCTTATAATATATCTTAAAATTTCAGATTTTTAGATAAGTGGGTTTTGGTCTATGGGAAAATGATTTTGAATGTGTGGGTTTTGGACTATGGGAAAATGATTTTGAATGTGTGGGTTTTTTAATGAAATGTGTGGAAATATGAAAGGGGAAGGAAATGAAAAGGGAAATGAATGAAATGAGAGTGGGGGGAAATTAATAATCAGAATTTAAACCATACAAATAACTTTTCCATAGGCGCATTTAGACTATCAACCAATCAAAACCTTTAAAACAAAATGAAGCTTTTCTTTTTCTTTCTTCCTTCCCTAAAGTTTTCTTTACCTTATTTATTTAGAGCATCTACCACCTGAAATTTTATTTCATTTGCCTCCTTTGTTTAGAGCATATATAACCTAACGTTTTATTGACATGGATGCCTACAAAAATAATAATCTTCTTAACATTTTTAACATTTTTCTGCATCCACATCCTACCTTATCATTTTGAAATTATTTCAACTACTTATGCTAACTTATAAAAAAAAACGATGTTTATGAGTTGGGATGGCTTCATACTTTCTGAAATCACCTCCCTTATGCCTCCTCTACTCAGATGTCTCTGGTTTCATAGAAAACCCTAGCTCAGTGGGAGAGGAAATTAGGGTTTGGTGTAGGCAAAATAGGGGATTTAGGACTGCCTTGTAGAGGAGGGGAGTGAAGGGGTTAGGTGTTTTCTAAATTCTTGGGGAAATTTTGGGGGATAGGGATAGATGTTAGAGAGTAGGGGGAAGTGGAATTTCAAGGATTGAGTGAGGGGAAGGGGTCCAAAAGAGAAAAACACACGCCTATTCTCGAAAAGTGTCAAATTGTAGCAATAGGCTAGGGCTTGTGGAAAAATGATGATTTTGAGGTATAGGAGTGATGGGAAGTGTTTAGGAAGGTATATTAAGGATAGGGGAAGGTGTAAGAGCATCAGGATACAAGTCTTGTTGATGATTTGACCATGGAAGTCATGAAACCAAGAAAAATTCCCTAAAAACCCTAGGAGAGGGAAATGAGCTTTCCAAGCACAAATGAGAGATAAATATGGTAAACACAAAGCCACTTATTTGGAAATGATAGTTTTAGAACCTGAAATTGTTGAAGACCTTTGACTATTAGTACTCCTTCAAAAGACAAATTTGATGGTTAAATGACCAATTTTCATGATTTTGACCCTATTACCTAATGATGGCACAACATGGAAGAATGAGCTGAATGATGACCATGATGACTATGGGAATTTTGGGAAAAATGTTTAAAAAAATAAGCGAGGTCAATGATAATGACGGAGATGAGGTGAAAGGAGAGTAAAATAAGGTGGGATGGGTCTGATGCAAATACCAATGCTAACAGAGTCCAATCTGTAAACCGAAACTAAAACTGAAACTGAAAACATACTGCAAACTTAAACCCACACTAACAGATCATCAAAGCCTTAGGGCCTTCACCTCGGGCTTCAAACCTTGAGGAATTCTGTCAACACTTGCTGAAAATAAAATAAAATCAAACTGAAATGATACCAAGCTACTCTAATCTGCTGCATAATTTCCTATTAGGTGAAATAATCCTTCCATTGTAACCAATCCAGGAGATGGCTTCTTAGTGAAGTTCCGCTCTAACTTTCCTCGAGCAGAAAAAATGATGTACATGTAGGAAGATCATAATAAAAGCTGAAACCAAGGATTATGCTGACAAACAAAGCAACATTCACCTTCTCCAATGCTTTCAAAATACTACTAAAGGGATCTTGAAAATTTTGTAGCATTTCCTTGTCTTGAGATCCAGCAGCAAAAATACAAGTACTCCCTTCATTCTGATATGAAAGAACACTTGTTTGTTGATCCATAACTTTTTCTATATGAGTGTTGGCTGAAAATTCCTTAAGAATGAGAAATTATGACTCAATATTTGGCATTTTGTATCTCTCTGGTTCATACTCCTCAAATTCATATTCTAAGTCATCCTTAAACAAGAATCTTTCTTCAAAATTATCAAACATGACAACCCTATCATCTTCATGAAAGAAAAAAATATCTGCTAGCTGATCTTCTTGCAGGGAATCATCATCATAAATTGGCTTACTCTCAACAATTTCTTGTATGGCTTCATCAATCTCCTCATTGAAATTATCTTCAGATTCATCATACTTAGGCAAATCAATTTCAGGAGAAACTTCATCAAATATGAACATTGAAAAAGGATATTGTCTTTCTTCATGATGATCTATAAATCAAGTTTCAGGGCTGTCCTCATTTAAACTTAGATTTTCATTTTAAAAAATGGAAGAAGTTTTACCAACACTTTCTTGACTATGTGAACATTGCAAAATTTCTTTAGCTTGGTCTGTAATATGACTTTTTAGGATTTGATCTATCTCATCTTCAGATAGAGGATAATTTTGGAATAAAAACTGAATGAAATTCCTTTAGACAATATAAACTAGCAGATGGTAGACTCTCATACCATGATCTCGCTTTTTCCTACAAGGTAGCCATAAACATCTTCATCAGACAATATTAAGGAAACTCAATCTTTAGTCTATGAATATGAAAATGAAATTTGATCAAATGCAAACTATCATCTTCACCGTCCTAGCCATTAAAATTTGACAGTCTTGATTGCCAATATGTACAAGGAGTATGGTTCTAAAAACCAGGAATATGAGCTCGATTCATAGGAGCATACCTTCGTGAAATCAAATCCATTTTGACTATAGTGAGTCACCAAGAAGTTATTTAGACTACTGGTTCTTGAACAATGGTGTCGCCATGACCAGTTGATTTTCTGGATCTTTCAGTCAATGGAGTCGCCAGGTGAATGGTTAAACCTTCTTATGTATCTAACTGTTGTTCATCATCAATAATTAGATTTGATCTTTGTCGTTATTTCCTAGGGAAGATTTGTCTTTTCGTTCCCCGACGACGGCGCCAGTATGTTATAACTCCCCGAGATTCCCAAGGCTGAGGAAGGAATCCCAACAGAGGTAACCACAAACCAAGCTTTTTCTATCTCCAAAAATGTCACAGATAGGAGGGCTGGAGGAATTAGGGTTTTTAGGCTAGATATAGAGTATAGGGGGTTGATTTGAATTGATTTTGGTTGGGTACACCAGTGGATAATGGAATTAGGTCTAGGATAACTAGGTCAGGGAAAATGGAGATAGGGTTGTAGGGATGAATGGGACAAGGTAGGTATAATGCCAATCACTTGAAGATAATGGTTATGGGATGGTTTAGAAAATGTAAGGAGGCTGAGGGAAGCATAAGAGATGTATTTCTCTCAGACAGAAGATATGATACAAAACATGACCAATTACCCAAAACAGAGCATGGTTAGCATGTATTCTGGATTTCACACTTATAAAAGATCATAATCATAGCCATGAAAAGGAAATGAACAATACATTCACACATATGTCACTGAAGAAGAAACAATTAAAGACATTCAATACCACAGGTATCCCATAAATGTAGATGCAACTCCTCTCGTATTAATGGCCAAAACTGATACAAAGTATGCTTGATCAACTAAGCAAATTCAAATTGATTCCAACAATTCCCACCACTATTACATTGAATTTTTGCAATTTATAGACCATTTTACAAAATCTGAGGCAAATCTCAGATACAGATTTATTTCTAACAACAAAAATAATTCCTAACCTCTAGGAACCTAAAAATTTTTAAAAATAAATGAACTGCTTGCTCAAGTCTTCGAATTCATGATTTAGAAGAATTTGGAGAAACCTCCCTTGCGGATCTGCACCTTGAGAACAAGGAAAATTTGTTTTATTGAGCTGAATCGACCCTTTTTTTCTATGCTGCGCTATTGCTAATGTGCTGATGTAGTGGAGCAGTTTAGGATGTGGACCTTAATTCACTGATATGCTGGCAGATGAGCTGAGGGCTATGCAAGCAGATTTTTTGTGAAAATGGAGTGTTGAAGGCCTTTGCTGCCTTGACTCGACCTTTCTGCTGTTTTATTACCAAAAATCCTTTTTCCGTGATAAAACCCCTTTATAAAAAGAATAATATGAAAACCAATATACCCCGACTCGATACCTTTTAAACTTTAATTATGAACTAGCATCGCATCCATGCACTTCACAAACTTTATAATTTAGTTTACAAAGAATACAATCGGTGATGCGATGCGATGGGGAGGTGACATGGAGGGTAGATGACATGGAGGGGCTATGGGACCAGACGACAATGCATATTGCAACTCTTAGCATTAAGTTATAAGTGCGGGGAATGTAAACTTTAAACACTGAAAAGTGCGACGCACGAGGGAGGAGATGAGTGACGTGGTAGGGAAGAAGTGGGACCCTGACCACAATGCATAACACAACTTTAGCTTTTAGTTATAAGCTGCGTGAGTTAAATTTTAAAACTTGCGATGTGCGGGGAGAGGGACCCACTGGATATGTGGCAGAGTTTTATGAATCGGCGGAAAGTTCTTAAGCAGTAAGTGTCTTATGAAGTTCATGTTGTATATCAATGTATTGTGACGATTATGAAACAGGAGCAGAGCTATGAATGTGGGGCCGACTTATCGCATCACAAATTTAAGTGAATAGGTTGCGGGCGCTAACAAAAAAAACTCAAATGCGATGCGATATCGCAAAATCGGTGATCAGATATTTTAATTTTTAGTTTCCAATGTGAAAACACATAAAAGATGTGAAATTTAATGAGGGGCCCACTTTGATCACGATCGGGGAATGAAAATCAATGAAATGGTGAAGGGGGAAGGGTAAAGCGAAAAGGTCAGAAAAAGGTAAGGTTTCAATGTATTTCAAAGGAAAATGAAATGGAAAAAGGAAGCATGGTGGGGAATGGGTCCCACATCATATCACATCGGCGATTTTATAAATTTGGCATTTGATTGTTATAAAAAAACTTTGCGATGGCGATATGCGATGAGGCATAAGGGGTCCCACCAATGGTTTAAGCGAATCTTGTTATATATATAATATGTGATATATATAATGATAAGGTCTATGGTTTATATAACATGACTATCGATGGGTGGAAGAGCTTATAAAATAAAGTCTGAAACTTTATAATAAATGGGTTTCTAAAGTAATAAGCCCCGAAAGGTTATATATGTGGGTTTTGGGGTTTTGAATGGGATTTTAAATGGAATTCAAAGTGCTAAACTATGGGTTTTTAAATATAGTTTAGGCTATATAGTAAATGAAGTTTGGGTTTTAGTAATAACTTGGATAATTTAGCAAATGAGATGAAATGTTTGGATATTGGGGAAAAAGGTGAAAATAGAAAAAAACGAAGCGAGGTCAATGATAATGATAGAGATGAGGTGAAAACATAGAAAAATAAGGTGGGGTGGGTGGGATGCAAATACCAGTGCTAACACACCTCACGTGATCAACCTCAAACAAAGGATAAATAGGTAAGGTCCAAAATCGTCATTTTATAGTTTAAAGCATAAAAAGTGGTAATTAGAGTACTTCTTGTGATGACATGCCATCCGCTCTTTTAGGTCTCCCAACCCAAGGCCTTAGGGTAGCTTTGCCCATAACACATGGTCTATATAGGTTGTTGGGCAAGCCAAAGGATCATGGAAATAAGCAGGGGCAGGTACAAGTTCCAGAGAAGCAGGAGAAGGAGATGGTGTAGGTGCAGGCTTCAGAGGAGAAGGTACATGTTCATGAAAAGGAGTACATTCCAGAGAAGAGGGTCTAGGTTCTAGAGACTTAGAGGTAGTCAAGTTCTAGAGGGAGCTTGCAAATTTAGAGGGAGACTTTGCAGCCCAATAAAAGCACGTGGTCGCTGGGAAGTAAGGGTGCTTCAACATCTACCCATAAGGAAGCATCGTGAGATTGAAAATTGTTACAGGAGAAGAAGAAGAAGCAAGATGATTTTAGTGATAATGCCACTTCCGATAAGGGCGTATTTCACCGTGCAAGGATTGCTGCGATTGAGAGTTCCAGGAGTTGGGAAATTGTTGCAAGCAATGATGATGATGATTAGTCACCTCCTCGTCTTGGAGGTACCTCCCTCACTAAGAGGGAGTGTTGATTTGAGTAGCTTGGGAGGTAGTCCAAGCCTTAGTGTTCATGGTTTGGAGGAAAAATCACCACAGGGGCAGCTTGTGGGCTTGGAACTCAAGTGCGGGGTTTTTCACCCATCGATGTTTGGGCCAAAACCGTGATGAGAAAGTGACATGTAATGGATGAGGATGATAGCTCTCAACGAGACGATTCCAATGCAACCAAAATCATCTGATTCTGAGTTTTCGTTAGAGAGAAATTAATTTTTGAAGTTGAAAAGTTAATTATTGGTTGTAAAGTAATGTAGGCTTGATGTAAATAATTCCAATAGGTGTGTCTCTTCAATAATTCATTGAAGCTCAATAATTCATTGAAGCCCCTCATTATGTCTATAAAAGAGGGTGAGACCTGTTAATTTTTTCAACTAGGGTCAAATTCCATAGTGGACATCTCAGATGATTAAGGTAATAATTTAATTAGATTCCTCTTTTTGAGAGGATCCAAATTGACCTATAGATCGCTCAAATCGGTTAAGTAGAAGTTAAGTTATGAATTAATTTAATATTTTATGAGTTGGCCTAACCGCATGTTGATCCAGTCAAAGCCCCAAGTGGTAACTCACAAGGTTATAAATAGAGGTGACCTCAAGTTCATTTGCACACATTTACTCATGAGATATTCTCCATGTTATTTTCGTTTTTGGTCATATTTTTGGTTTCGTTGCTCGCACAACTACGCCAGAAGGAGATCACGTAGTGGCACGCAGTGGATCGGGATCAGAGTCTGATGCACATTTCATATCCGAGTCTGTTGAAGAAGAGCTGCAAGCATGTGAAGGCCTAGTTAGCAGCCCTGCTAAGCAGAGACACTGGTAGTGTGTGTTGTGCTCGTGGCCAAGGTGCAAAATTCATTGGCAAAACTTGCTAAGGGCGCAACCAAAGTCTTGAGGTCAGATCGAGCTGATCTGAAGAAAAGCCACTGACACAGAGTGTTGTGGTAGTGGCTTAAAGCCCTAAAGCCACAGGTTGAGCATGTTATGGTCGCGAATCAGAGAGTTACTGGGCAGATCGGATTTGCATCACCTTCAGTTGATTGCGCAATGATTCTAGACATCATAAATTCAGTCACAGTTGCGTCAGAGTGATCATTTACGTCTCCAGGATTAATATCTAGGACTTCAGAGTTGAGATCACTTGGTGATCTTTCATATTTGTGTTTTGGTATTATATATATATTTGATATATAGATCATATCTGTTTTTTTCTGATACAAAAGTATCTTCAGTCCTCATTCAATATTAGTCATGTTCATCAGTTTGCTACACGCAGTGTCAGTGCATTTAAGTTCTCAGATTCAATTTCCTTGATGCAGAAGTATGGGTATGGTTTTAGTGCTTGTATGCTTTTTTTTTTCTGCATCATAAAGATATGTACTCATGGATCATTGTACTCTTGTTGCTGAACCATTCAATGAAGATCTAAGAAGAAGAATTTCCAAGGATTTTCCCCGTAGTGGGTTTTTCCCTAGTCTCGGACCACTCATGGTGTCCCTATGTGTTCATGCTTCTCTTCCCTTGATCTTTTATTTTCCGCTGCTTAGATGATAATGATGATGATGGTATTGTTCTTTCCGAATGGTTTCATTTTCTGATGGTTAATGATATAGATCTGTACAATGGCATAAGTATTTGGGGTGAATGCAACATGTTAATGAAGAAATGTAACTATCAAAGTAAAGATCAATGATGTTTTATGAAAAAAATAACATGGTATCAAATTTGGTTGAAGAAACTCCATGAGGATCACCCCAAACAAACACTTTTATGGAAGCAAGCAAAGGATGGTAGAGACCTAAAATAATTCTAGGGTATGAAGAAAACCCTAGGCAAATAGTGGATAAGGGTTTGAGAGAAACCTTGGTTTATGGTAAAGTCTTGAGATTTGGTTTATGAAACCTTCGCATGGCCTTTTTGAAGATGCTCAAGCACTTGGATCAACTTGACAGAAATGACCCGGTTATTGATAAATTTGTTGATTGAAGGCAACATTACTTTATGATCTATGGTTGACTCTTGAAGGTTGGTTCAAGAGGGAAAGGATCATCTCTCATTGAAGATAAGTACTCCTTGACTTATAATCCTTATGCTTGTTTATGCTTATGGATCATATTTATATGATTACTGTTTCTATTCGTTACTTCCTGCATGTATGTTTGAGCACCTGGATATATCTAACCTCCTTGATGATTGGATCCCTCTTGAGGATCTTTGGAAATGCAGGAAAGATAGCTAGATCGAGAAATGAAGGAAAGTTGGGTAGATCTGGAAAAGGAAAGATGGTTAGATCTAGAAAAGGTAATGAGGCACTTGCGCACTACAAGTTGCCTATGTGAAGGTGCACAAGTATTATGGTAAGGCATTCATGTAATATTATGTTAATGTTATGATTTAGCTACAACATTGGATGACTAGGTAAGGCCTTTGGTATATTGAGAATGTCTACTTCTCGGATGGCTCATGCATGCACATATAAGAGTGATTGGGATTATGTTTACTATGATGAAATAGTGCATCTAGTATTGAATGGTTTGATCATGATGATCTGATTGATTATGTGAGAGTACTTGATGTGATTTCTGATCTTGGATATAGTGGCATAAATTAAATGCATGGCTAACACCTATTGTTTTGAGATCCCGATTCTGATTTTAGTAGATGGTACTCTTGATTCTTGATAAGAATAATATCTATTGGATCTCTTATGGAAGTTTAACTCATTGATATGGTATTGATAATACTTGTGATCAACATGATGAAAGCTCATAGAAAAGAGTAATTGCACCTTGTTGGTTTATCGGTTAACCTAAATTGATCCTATTGATTATGATATGCATGGTATTGGCAGCCATGATTATAAAGGGATATTTATGAGATTGATGTTACAGATTTATGACTATTTGTGGTTATAGCATGCGATGAAATTAAATGCTTTAACTTGATGTTTTGTTATTGTATCTTAATATTGTGTTGTCACACTAGCCTACCGCCCTGATATTTCTTTTCCAGTCCTTGATGAAATATGGATGACATAATATTGATGATCAAGATAGATATGTGTTTATGATAGATTTGCTATTGCTTAATCCCTGTAAATACAGGTTGATGATATGAATGATGTGGATTCTCATTTAGAGGGAGAAATTATTCTTTCTCATGATTTCTATTGAAATATGATCTATGAATGTTTGACGTTGGTTAATCCACAGTAGAGGGCTGAGCCTCATTCATGCAAAGTAAGGATCATATATGTGACTATGCCTGAGAGAAACATAATTGAATTTATGTATAATGAATTCAGTTTGTAATCCGAATCCATGGATCTCTGATGTGTCTTTTCATTGTGAACTGATTTCTAGAATTGCTAGAATTGAGCATGAAATCAGATGGTCACTTGGAAGATGTTAGTTATGCATATGTATTGCAGATGCCCGTAAGATTTGTTAGCTGGGAAAGTTCATATATTTGAATCAAACTTGTGTGTGCAGGTGACCGAGACATTCATATGGATATGTCATTGTGTTTAAGGCTGATTGATATTGATAAACCATGTTTGGTACTTTTGACATAATGCTTAATGATTGAGACATGTATGGATTTATAGATCTTACCATGATTGCACATTTGGATTTGACATGATTTGATCTGGTGATGGTTGATTAATCCCAAAGGACTATGTTATGTGGGCATAGTGACCTTCAATTTCTTATGTGAGTATACGAACGTATGGTTTTGTATTGGCCTCCTTCTTCCTAGCACAATGGTTGTTGTGACATAGTATGAACATGCATGATTTAACCGTGATGTGTATGAACTTACATCTAATGACGAAAATGAACTATAATGACATGTTAAATGACAGACTTGAGAACTTGCATGAAATGAATCCAAGATTTGACATGTATGTTACCTGTCTCTGGTTGGAAGAATTGATACTATGAAATCAATGTCTTTGATAATAGTTGTAATCAACTTCTAATGAGCTGATTTTGTTGACTCAACATTGATTTGAGTAAGACTGGATATGTCAGCATGATGAGGCCTTAGGCTCATAGAGAGTGTTGCATGATGAAAAATCCTTGATTTAGAGTTGAATGTTATCTATTGAAGTCATAATAATGAGTTCCAAGGTATGGCCTTGATTTTTTATTATGGATTTGATTATACATATTCTTAGTCTATCATTGATAAGTGACGCGCCTCTGAAAATATAAGTAAGAGGGAGATGGCTTTTGAATATCGCAATGATGTATCATGGCATGATAAAATTGATCTCTGGAATTTGGGAAAGAAATTCCATATAGCAATATTGTTGAAATGGCTTTTTATAATGTAAATCCTTGGATACTTTGATTTAAAGTTTAAATTTTGATTGAATGTGATATCGCATATTATTAAACAACATTTTGTCACCGTCCCCGCAATCCCCATCCCGAACATTGGAGGGCCATTTCTGTGACTTCTATGTAGTGTCATGCCTTGCAAAAAGTGTCATTACATCCCTTGCCATGAGAAGAACATTTCCTCTTTTGACTATTCCTGGAATAGGCTCTCAAAAACATATGATTTTGGGTCAAGGCCGCGGTGCGCTATGTCTTCACACCCATATACACCAAGATCGGCCTCACGCCCATCGGCGCTTTGTTTCGCGGGACTTCCCGCGTCGAGTCAAGCTTTTGGAAAAGTTTTTAAAATAGAAGTGAATTTTCCATTCCCAACTACTTCGTGAGCGGAGCCGCATGGGTTGTTCGACCGAATAACATCGAAAATATTCCTTCGCTTCTTTGCTTTCCTACATTTTAACACCAAAGGATAAGGCCTCCCTTCCACCATATGAGGGATCCCAACCTCCTCCTCCTCTCCTATCAATACATCTCTCTCATATAGATGCAGCTAGCTGAACATTTTGTACAATAGCTGAAATGGTTGAATAGCTGAGAAATATGATATAGCTGGTGTGAGATAGAGCAGAGAGAGACCCATTGTCGAGAGAGAGTCTAGGCTTATTGCCTCACCAAGTCCAATTTCCCAATGAATGCCGAGGACACATTTGACTCGGACTTGTCAAGGAGGCCGCAACTCTTAAGGCTTTTTTTTGGTTGTAAATCGTTAAGACCATTTTTTCGTCATCTAACTCATTATCACGTATGGACATGGGAGTACACCATGTAAGACCAATTTTACCCTCATTAAAATTGCCTTCACTATGTTAAATAACTTAATAAACCACATTTATTAGGTTGTTTATGGTCCAAACAGGAAACCCCAAAAGGAAATATTAAACAAACCTATATTTGTTTTATTTTCCTCATGGAATAATTAATTAAACCATAATTTAATTATTATTCCCAGTCATGTTTAACCCAAAAACAAAGAAATTAATGAGATAAACCCTTAGTTATCTTATTATTTTCTAGGAATAATTATTTAAATCTTATTTAAATAATATTCCTTGTTAAATATGACCAAATCACTCACCATTAATCAAATAAATCATTATTTATTTGATTATCTCCCAACCACTTCCTTAAAAAGATAAATAAATCATTTATTTATTTATTTTTCACTAATCAAGGGATTTGACCCAAGTCAAACACCCTTTCCCTCCAACAAATAATAAAAAAATATTTCCATAAAGGTGGATCTAGATTTGGTTAACATTATTTTAATCATGCACCAAGATCTAGAATGACCCAATATTTTGTTATAAATAGGAGGGTTCCTCCCCATCATTCCTCACCTTTTGTTGCCTACTAGATCACTCCGGGATCTATACACTTGGTCCTATTTTTCACCATTTGCTCCCATTGAGCTCTATTTTCCGTATTGGGTTTTCTACACTCCGCAAGAGAGAGAAAGCTTAGATCTGAAGTGCCGAGGACTACAAAGAACCCATCCCATTGAGGAGAGCTGGATACACCTTCTTGTTTTCCTCCCTGTGTGCCCGTAATATAAAATTCTTTCAAAAAAATCGTGTTCTTGTCTTGTCCGTTGGATGCATGGAGCAAACCGTTTATTTTATCGCTTAATGTCTTTCCATTTATAGATCCGTTTGTTGCAACACTTTTACTACTAATCGCAGATCTGAAGATGTTTGGCAGCCTCTATTGTTGTTAGGGCTATTAGTTATGCGTAGCTAAAGTGGTTCTTTTTTGTACACTCGACGAAGAATTCATACTAACAAATGGCGACTCCACACGGGTTTTAAATTACGACCGTCGTTTTTCATATTCCTGCATATCCAAATACTGTGCCCTAGGGCTTCTTTTTCACCGCTAGTTTTTCCCCTTTTTATGTCATTTTTTCCACATAAAACCCTAAAACATTACAATTTCTAACTTCCGTGCTTCGGCCCTATTGCGCAGTAATCCCACACCGCCCGCACTCCGAGACGGCAAATTTTCTTGCACCTGCCGCCGAGACAACCGGAACGGGGGGTCGCACTTTTGGCCCTAAACTCCGTGACCTAGACCTCCGTGTCGCACTTTTCAGCCTCGTTTCCCCGCGACTCCGCACTCGCATCAGCCGAAATCGCGACCCGCCATTTTTCCGCATTTTTTCTCGCAATTTTTTCGGGGTTCCGCCGCAGCTTCGAAGCCGTGTCTTCTGCACTTCTCCGTCTCAGCCCGCCTTGACCAAGATCTGATCTGTTTTTACTCATCTAAGTGGGAAACCACTCTAGGGCTTTAGCATCTTCCACTTTTTGTGGGCGAGTTTTAGTCGTTTCAAATTCGTCGGTTTTTCGTAGCTTCAGTCTCCTTTTCCGCATCCGTTACCTCCCTTTCGCATCCATTGAAATCAGCCTCTTTTCCTCTCAAATCACCTCTCGTCGTTTTGTTTGGACCTCTTTGAAGGCCTCCACCTTGCCCCTCCGGTTTTTGCCGATTTCTTCCTTTTTCCGCCCACCTTGCCTCGTCTCTCGGGCCGTGACCCGCACCTCTTTCCCCAGCCTTATCCTCCGCATCCCCGTCCCTTTCGACCCTAGATCTGTTGAGCTCTTTTTATGTGTGTTTTGACTAGTTTTTTGCCCTCTTTTAGCGTAGTTTTGAGAGACCCGCCTCTTTGGGTTCACTGATGCATAGTTAGCCGTTAAATGTTCGTCTTTTCGCTAATCTATATTGTTCTACACAGATTTTTCGCTAATAAAGACACTTTTTCTTGCTCTCAAAACGAGAAGGGTTTAAAAAATTGTACCAACGCACGCCACACCGACCCTAAGTGAAGAAGCGCCGGTTAACACCGCCCGGTAAAGACTCTAAAATCAATTGTCACCGCACCTTTTCTCGCCTCGAATTCGAATTGGATTCTGCCCCTTTTCCTCGCCCCCTCGCTTCATTTCCTTCTTCCCCGTCATCATCGCGCCCCCAAGGCGCCTTTCCCGAGACCCTGGCCTTCATCCCCGCTTCCGGGCCGATCGACTCTGCTCCGCCCGCCGTCGTCGAGCCGTCCACTCCGAGTCCGCACTCCGACTCCTCTCCCCGATTCATCTAGTCCTCCTTCTCCTCCGTGCCCTCCCCCTTTCACCATCACTATGTCCGGTCCGTGTGACCAACGCTAGTGGTTCTCCCGCCCCAATGCCGGCCCTACTAGCGAATCCGTTCACGCAGAACCACCCCCAACCACCCCCGTGCCGCCGTACATTGCAGTCTCGCCCCTCCCCGATTTCCACGCTGATCAATGACCCCATTCAACACAATGCTAATTGGCCCTCGCTATGCCAACCAAGCTCCCCTCCGACATCCCTAAGTTCGAGGGCCTTAATGGCGAAGATCCCACCAATCATGTTCAATCTTTCCATATGTGGTGTTCCTCCAACTCCATTACCGATGACTCCATTCGTCCTCGTTTGTTCCAACGCACGCCACGGCGTGCTTCCAAATGGTATGTCGAACAAGCCACCTCTACCCATACCACCTTTGAGACTCTTGCCCAAGCCTTTTGTCGTACTTCCAGCCTCCCTCTTTCGATACGATACTCGGCACCGAGCTCTTGACTTCCTTCAAGCAATCCTCTTCAACACACCTTCGCCCATGTTCGTGAATGGCGATGAAGACGGAAGCGAGGTGCCCAGCCCCTCCCTTCGAAGATCGGGTTTACATGGATCGGTTCCTTCGCACCCTTCCCGTCTCTATCGCAAAGATGTCGCCTCTCATTTCCCTCAAACCGAAGAAGCCGCCCTTCAAATAGCATTGAAATATGACCGACCACGCCGTAATCCGGTTATGTTTATACCGTTCTCCCCGACTCCCCAGGCCCGAAGTGGTGCCAATGCCCCGGGGGCATCTCATTCCGCCGACGGTATCGTTGGAGCCCTTTCCCATCCGCCCGCTCAACCTCTATGGGCTACGTTTTCCTCCCGGGAGGGGCCAGCACCTCTAGCACTCTTCCTCCCGTAGCATGTATCCAGGATACGACATGCCTCCTTTTGCCCAACCTCCGCTACCTCAATGCTACCCAACCTCACCATTACCCTTATCCACAAACCGGTATGCCGCCTCCTCCAAAGATATGCGCTTCAATCTCCCTCTTGCCTTCTCAACCCCGCACCAAAGACCTACCACCCCTCCAGGGCAGGTATTTGGGTACGCAGGGCGTCGTACTAACCCCCTTCTTCTCAAAGAAGTGAGAGGCAATCCCAATCAATCCGCCCGTGGAACCAATCCCTGTGGACCCTAACACCGCCAACCACAATGTGGCACTCACCAAGCTGGAGCCGTGCCGCTTCGTACAAATAAGCCCCGTTCGTGTTGCGTGTTTATGGTCATTACACCCACGATTGTCCCCTCTACCCCGTATGCGATGTGGGAGTCTCAAGCCACATTGCGCGCACAGCACGCCTCCCCTCATACTCCACCTAATGTGGCCACTACCCAGCCCCGCTCGTGTTTACCGATCCTTTCCCTCGCCATGATTCATGGCTACCCAACCACCCGACGACCAGGTAGCCACCCCCTCTTCCCTCTCTGGTTCCTCTGATTACCGCATCCCCATGATGAACTCCGATCCGTCCTCAACCGTCGACCTACACCTTCAAACTCGGTCTCGCCGCACTCTACCTCCTCGCTCCGTCTCGCTCCCGAGCCTCACTCTTCGTGCCTCCCACAGAGCCTCTTTCGACATCCGCGTCCCTTACACATCCCTCAACCAAAAGTTGAGGTTCATCCAAAGATTCCAAAGGGACCATTACGCCGAAACGCCTTTCCGTCGAGCCGCTCAATCGTATAGCATAGTAGATGATTTGGCGCAATCTCCGTTGCCATTTCCACACCGGAACTCCTCCAACCGTGTCTCTTCCCAAAAGAAGGTCACACCGCCGTGGGCGCCGTAGATCCCGCCGACGACCAAATGATTGTTTTCGACGCCACCGACCCACCACCCTCCTTCCTCCTTCCGTCGCCTTCCAAATCTCGCTCAAAATACTAACGCCATCGTGTCCCTATATAATTGACGAGAGGGGGCATCCACCTCGCGTGATGTCCGCTTCTCGCTTGGAAGCAACTCGATCCCCCGAGCTGTCTCTTCCACGATCACCCTTAGAGCGTGACCTGCCATGCCTCCCCACCCCATTGGCCTGTTTCGTACTTGCCCTATCACCCTCGCCGTAAGATCGGTTGCGTTGATGTCGAAGTCATCGACGCCCCACTAGACTACAACATTCTTTTTGGGACGAAGCTACACCTATGCTATGTCTCGCTGTCCCATCCGCTACCTTTCGCAAGATGTCTTTCCCCCATAATGGAAAGATAGTCACCATTGACCAGCTGACATATCATGAGCCTTCCTCTCGTGCCCTCACCCGAGACCATAATCTCTTCTCGTAGCCAACAAGAAAAATCAAGCGATTCCCCGACCAAGGTCTCCCCCGCGTTTGCGTTGACTCCTCCCTCGGCTGAACTTTTCCTTGTCTCCCCTCCTCCCATCACCGATCCCAGCTTGTCAAATGTTTGCATGATGCAATCGTCTCAAAGCACCCTCAAACGGCCTACTTCGGCTAGTCCGCAACCGCCCCTTCGCCCTCCGCAACCCGCTCCTAGCCATACATCTCCGCCAAACCTCGACCTCGCTCCTTCCGCCCTCCTCCGCAAGCCTGGTCTCCCCGACCCCTTTATTCCCCCGGCTCTCGGTTCCCCCGTCTTAACCATCTCTCGAGCCGTCCCTCCCGGGTCATTACCCCGCCGGACAGATCCCCTTCCCCGCCCCCCCTCCCGATGGCCCCCGTCCCCGTCATGGCCACCCTCTCTCCCTTCCTAACTCCGACCTTGGGCATTCCGGTCCGGGTACCTTGATCCCCTAGCTGCCACCCTCCCCGGGTCACCCCAAACCCTACATGGCTTTGACACCGGTCCACTCGGTCCTCTCGCTTCTTCCGTTACTACCGCGCCTCCAAAGACCTCCTCAGATCCCTCTCCCCGTCGTGGACACCGCGAGAAGAAACGCAAAAGCCCGTAAGGGGGCACCCAAAGATAAGACCACCACGACCGACCCGCCCCCAGCTCCGCCAAGCCCTCTGCCTTGTGTGATGTCGCCGGTCATGCCACCCATGCTTGTCCCGGAAGCCACCCCGTATCCAACCCATGGTTAAAGTCGCGGCTCCACGAATCTACGGTCCCCGAAGCCTCCTCTTCGTCCGTAACCAAGAACCCCAAGACTCTCCGCACCAAAACCCCGTGCTTGCGTGCAGTCCATGGCCATTACTCCCACCGCTGTCCTCACCCGACGATTACCGCGCTCTTTAGAGGTCGTTCCCGAGAGTACGAGGTTGAACAGGGACCGAATCCACCTTTCCCATCCTCGCCGCGCGCATGCTTCAGCCAACCCGAAGATCCCCCGCTCCCATCGTCATCCCCTCCCCCGATGTGCTCCGATGACGGAGTCTACACGACCATTCTGTACCTATCCTCCTCCTCGGCGAGACACCCGGAGCCCAGCCCCCCCCGCATCCTCCTCGTCGTTTTCGCCTAATCCCCCCTTTCCACCCATACCGTCGACCTCCGCAGCCCCCGAGTCCCCGCCATACTTCTCGATAGCTCTCATATACAACCCTCCGTCTGTATGTGAGTCATCGTCATCTCCGCCCCTTGCACTCCCTCTCGCGAGCTTGTCGCTCGATGTCTTCTGTCCACTCACGCCGCCGTTCGTCTCCATTTTCCATTCATTTGTTGTCTTGTGACACCATTATGTAGGACCCTCCATCCACACCCTTTATCGGTTACGCCCGATGGTGCAAGTCGTTACTCCCGAATCTAGCCGCGCAGTTGGGCCATTTTCACCCCCTCGCATGCCGTTGTTCTTCCAACGGGTCCGCATTGGTCCTGCCACCAATAATCAGGTCGAATATGATGCAGTGCGTGGTCTCTTAGCCGATGCCCTCTTGCATCGCATACTCCATCCGCACGTTCGTTTGGATTCCCTACTTCTTGTAATGCAACTGAATGGTGTTTATCGTGTGCATAACCCCGTGCCGTTTAGACGCTATTTACTTATGAAACTCTTGACACGTGCATTCGAAACCATAACTTTCAATCATGTACCTCGAGAATAGAATCACTATGTCGATAGTATTGCAAACCAAGTTCTAGATCGGCATTTATCACATGCATTTCATTCAAGACAATAACATTCATAAAAAACCATAACGATGCATATCCATAATATGTCGCAAAACATGTGTTTAGAGTCCATCTACTCTGATACATATGACATGCGCATAGCATGTTACACAAACTCAAAACTGGGGGCACCACCTGCCCCTACATACATCACTAGGGGCACCATACGCCTACATACATCTTGTAGGGGCACTACATGCCCCACCCCTAATCACTATCCTGAGGATCCCGACAATGGCGCCGCCCGCAGCACTGCAGATCACGCATCGCCCGACCGGCTATCGCCATGCGCCGCATGACACCTCGCCACTCTGAGGGAAGACCAACACATGGCTCTATGGAAGAACCGGGTCGTCTAGATCCCGCCACCCGCGCTCCGACACCGGTCAACAACCGTTCACATCTACATCGCATGTCCTCCCGCAGGGCACCGCATCCTCACTAAGGCCGTTTCGACCCGTAGCTCCGAGACGCCGCCGTCGTCCCATATATCCGGTCGGTTTCACCTCGGTGCTATATCTGCATACCAAAAGTACATGAATCAGTACCTTACATTACTATTCAACATACTTTACCATGCCCATACAAGAATAGTAATCCGTCACTTACCATCGCCCCCGACTCCGACCAGGCGGAAGTGGCAGTCCGATCTCCACAATAGCTCATCCCACTATAGGGATAGTCATCTATGTAAAAAGGCATATGATCCCAATGGGAAAAACTCCGGTCGAAACACTCGCCCGACCGCCCTCCTCCTCCTCCTTACGTAGCCGTCCCCACCCGCGCATCCCCGGGCCTCCCCGGCCCCCATCCGGAAGCCGTACATGAGGCCTCAAGGCCTGGATCTTCCCCTCAAAGAAGAAGGCGCACAACAAAGTCCCATATGAGCAGTCATGGTTCACCCGCCGCCTGCATAGTGACAACTGCCGCTTTAGCGACACCAACAACATTTGGGCCCACCCATAGTAGGTCCCACCCAAAACACTTTCCACTATCATCATCTGCCCCCCGCTGATGTGATGGAACGCCTCTGAAACAAGATTTCCGTTGCAAAGACCGCCGCGGCCACCGCACGGTTTCTAGCCTCTCTAGATCCCCGATCGGTATTCCGGTCCCTTTGACTTGGAGACCTTGCCGACAATGACGTTCCACGAATTCCATGATATGCCGCCCCGCGGCAACACCGTCGAGTGTTTCCCACCATCCCTGGCGGGAGACCGAGAAGTACATCGTCTCGGGACCGTCGGGCCTGATCCCGTTCCCCCGCACCACAAAGATCTCCCCGATCTCGGGATCCCAATAATTGATTATCCCAAGCGTAACAATTCCCCGTTTCCTCATCAATGGGTTCTCCACAAACTTGAGAACCCCAAATCCGGCTACCCGACGGACGCCCCGATCCGCCCGGATCTCCGTCCGGCGGTCCCCAGATCTCTCTCTCCAGCTGACCCGTAACCGCCATACCTACACAAACACATCATTTTTGTCGGTTAAACGGGAAAACCATCACCAAACACCAAAAACTCATCTCCAGCCCATAAACAAGACCAAAACTCCCTCATCTCCCAGGTCGCAGTTTTCTCGCCATTTTCTCGACCATGTCGCACTTTTTTTCCCTTAAACATGTGCTCAGGTCGCACTTTTTGCCCCAAAAAGTGCGACCCGGCCGTAGAGATGAAGGAGGGGTCAAGCTTTCGAATTTTGGGCCCTAAACCGAACAAGTAATCCATCAAACGCAAGAGAAAGGTTAGGCCTCCTACCTCCAACCGACGGATCTCGATTCCAACGAAGCCGGCTTGTCCGCTTACGTTCGCTGCAAGATTTAGGGCCTTCTCTCCCTCTCCACATTCACCACAAGAACAATAACAAATGAATGATTTGGAGGGAAAATCGGCCTTATTAAAAGAGAACCACCGTTTCTTCTTTTCGACCGCCGCTACCACACCGTAGCCCCGTTCGACGAACCGTCGGCTGACCGCCGGGAAAGCTCTCACCGAGCTCCCAAATGGGTTTCTGTTAGTTTTTGGTGATTTGATACTTCACCCGGACACATTTTGTCCAAGAAGGGTCATCGACCGCTCCTTAAATTGAATTTCCTCACTTACGCCACTTGTACTCGGGCACCATATTGCTCCCTTACTTGTCCACGTTCGTGTCGATTTTCGTCATGAGTTCCCACCTTGTACTCATGCTTTCTAGGGTCCCCCATCTAGGGCCTTTACCGTGTGGCAGCACCATCGAGTCGCCCTTGTTTAGAGCATCCAAGAGTCATCATCGCATCCATGGAGTCTATACCACGTCCCTTGCACCCCACTATAGCCCTCCATCCTTCATTGCTTGGTCTCTCTCTTGTGTTGCACATTATGACCTTCACCACCGTCCCCTACCCTTGGTGATCTTGTGTCACTGCCATGTCATCCATGCTCTTTATGCTCTAACAAGGGAAGCCGTCCATTCACTACCTCGCCCTTCCCATCTCCACTATCGTCATTAAGGACACTGTCCGTCGCTCTATTGTTTTCTCTCGTGCCTTAGTTGAGGATCTCTCATTGCCTCACCTATGGCGACTTTCCGTCGACATCAGCACATTCATTCCAGAAGCCAGTTCAGAGGGCGTGTACCTTGGTTCCGCCCTTCCACTCTGTTTCTAAGGCTCCTGGACGTGTGGGGATCTCTCATTTCTTTGACTGATGAGCTCCTACCTTCAAGATGATCGAGATTCGTATACTTGATAGTCCAGTTGACCCGCCTGCAGCCTCTTGGATGATTCCCCGGTGTGTGAGATGTCTCAACCCTCATGAGGGGTGGCCTTGCGAGCCCCCCACATGCCCGGACAGACCTCTTCTTTGCGACTCTCTTCGATGCCGCTCCGGTATTTTGATGATGTTGGCCTTAGCTACTTGCGCCGCCTCTTCATTTGCATGTATCGCCGTATTTTGTGAGCCCTTCCCCATTTACGGGGGCATTTGGGTTGTATTTATCTCATGTACCCAGATATTATTATACTAGTCCGGGTCGTTATCCCAGTATCAAAGATGTATGTGAGATTCCTCATTATATTTTTATCTAGCTCCCGATTATGCTACCGTACTCTATGGTTCGGTCCCTTGTTTCATCGTCATTCTTTTGTATTTTGTCCTCGGGCGGCATAGGTATGCCTCCGCCGCCGCCTTCGAAAGACAGTGTGTACCTCTCATAAAAAGAGACTTGTCGTACCCGCGAGTCTCGTCTCCTCGTGGTCTAGTCCTTCAACACACTATCTACCTCACCTTTCTCTCTCCGACTTCCCTTTTGTTGTCTAGTGATCGTGTTCTTACAACGATTTCCTCATTAAGTACGATTTGGTTCGACACTCGGCATTTCGGGGGGGCAATTCATTACACCATTTTTTGGTCATCTAACCTATCACCATTTTCGATGGACCTAAGTACACCATGTAAGACCAATTTTACCTCGCAAAATTGCCTTCACTATGTTAAATAACTAATAAACCACATTTATTAGGTTGTTTATGGTCCAAACAAAGAAACCCCAAAAGGAAATATTAAACAAACCTATATTTGTTTGATTTTCCTCATGGAATAATTAATTAAACCATAATCATCTATTATTCCCGCAACATGTTTAACCCAAAAACAAAGAAATTAATGAGATAAACCCTTAGTTATCTTATTATTTTCTAGGAATAATTATTTAAATCTTATTTAGATAATATTCTGTTAAATATGACCAAATCACCCACTCATTAATCAAATAAATCATTATTTATTCGATTATCTCCCAACCACTTCCTTAAAAGATAAATAAATCATTTATTTATTTATTTTTCACTAATCAAGGGATTTGACCCAAGTCAAACACCCTTTCCTCCAACAAATAATAATAAAATATTCCATAAAGGTGGATCTAGATTTGCCACCATTATTTTAATCATGCACCAAGATCTAATGACCCAATATTTTGTTATAAATAGGAGGGTTCCTCCCCATCATTCCTCACCTTTTGTTGCCTACTGCATCACTGATCTATACACTTGGTCCCATTTTTCACCATTTGCTCCCATTGAGCTCTATTTTCTCAGACATTGGGTTTTCTACACCCGCAAGAGAGAGAAAGCTAGATCCGAAGTGCCGAGGACTACAAAGAACCCCATCCCATTGAGGAGAGCCGGATACACCTTCTTGTTTTCCTCCTGTGTGCCCCGTAATATAAAATTCTTTCAAAAATCGTGTTCTTGTCTTGTCCGTTGGATGCATGGAGCAAACCCTTATTTTACCGCTTTAATGTCTTTCCATTTATAGATCCGTTTGTTGCAGCACTTTTACTACTAATCGCATTCCGAAGATGTTCGCGGCCTCTATTGTTGTTAGGGCTATTAGTTATGCGTAGCTAAAGTGGTTCTTTTTCGTACACTTCGACGAAGAATTCATACTAACATAAACTATTTTCTCTTCTCATCAATACATGATTGATGTTTTCGTTCTCGTTTTTTCGTTTGATATGATTATCCTAATGCAATATTTTTAATTCTCCTCGACCAATTAGAGGTTACAATGTGACCGTATTTTTTCGTAAGCCGGCTATCGTTCTTCCGATCCGTGTAGGCACCTCGAGTACCACCACCGAAGGACCGCGACGTGTCGAGACAAAGATCGTGATACCTGCCACGCTACGACAACTACGTTGGAACAAAGGTAGGACATCTATCTCGACTCAATTTCATTCATAAACTAGGAATCGACACATTGGCATGTCCTCTCGTTGCTAGACCCACCCTAGGGATATAGGGATCACCTTTGTCCGCGTAGGGGATTTACCTACACAACAAGTTGGCGACTCCGCCCGGGGATCGCGTGTGTGTTTGTCGTCTCCTTTTTCGTCAAACGTTTTTCTTGCTGAGTCAACTTTGGTCGTTTCATCTTTTTCTCTCGCTTTGCATGAAATTTCGACTATTTTCAACCATCCTATTCAATTCCGTAGTGTCAAGTCCTGACTCGCTCGGTTTTTTTATTTTTTCCCATGGTTTTCTAGCTCGGCGCTAATTTTCCTTGAACAGCTTAGGCCGATTGGCGCATGTTTCTTTTTTCACGGGTGCACCAACCCTTATTTAGCTTGGATTACAACTAAATAGTCGCGTCGAATCCCTAGGATTGAATTTTGCCTCTTTTCTCGTGTTTTGTCGTTGTTTCTGGCTCGATTGGTTTTTTACCTTGCAATTGGTCCTTACCGAGATTGTTTTGATTCTCGTAGTCTCGCCTTCTTACCGTTTGTCCATTATATTATCATTAGAGTTGGTCGCCCCAGTGGTTTCTAGGTGCCTCAGGTCATTTGTTCGTCCTTATCCTCACCAAGACTTCGAGTTGAGTTCGAGTCACTTTGATTTTTGTCATTTCAATTCACCGACTGATTGTATTAGTCTTTCTTTTGGTTCTTCGTGTCTTTGGTTTATTGAATAATCACCTTTGTTTTCGTTCAGCTCTCCATTCGTCACTTTGAGCATAGATTACACGTTTTCGGTTGAATCGTTTCGAAAGCCCTTTGTTTGCTTTCAAGAGTGCATCTCTCGTTTTGAGTGTGTTTTATGTTTATATTCATTGATCTATTTATTTTAGATCGTTACATTTGAAGTGCTCAAAACTAGTATTTTATTTTTATTTTTTAGCGTAATGCTGCATTGTGCTTCTTATTCATCTAAAAAGACAAAATTTGCATTCTTTCATTTAAATTGAAAATGAAAAATGTTATTTCGCAATAGTAGCTCTTAGCGAATTGGGAAATGGTTTTTCATTTTCTGATTTGGTTGTATTAGATGCATTAGTGAAATTCTTCTTATGATTCAATTGATTGCTACTTTGTCATAGAATTCCTAGCCTTCTCCTAGCTAGCATTCATTGAATGGAAATGATTTTCTTTTGCATGTAGTTTGTATTAATAATTCGAGATCACATTTGGTAAGGCCTTGAAATCACAACATTAATTCAAGATCAACCTTAAAAATGAATTCAATCAACCTAAGGAAGCATTGAAACCTAACACACATATTTTAGAGGTCTAGGCTAGTGACGTGTTCGACGTCGTTAAACCTAGTAGATGTTGTTCGCCATATGACATTAGACAACACTAGCACCGACTCTTGTTCTCCCTCGTACCGCGTCACGTATAAGGAGAACCTCATAAGTTGAAATCCTTTATCCATAGGAAGCCGATTCGCCGCCCGTAACCGTGATACACCGAATAAAACATTTGGGGAGACTACCCGCATGTACATCAAGTCCTTGGTCATTTCTCTTTCATTTGATCACCAAGGTGTATATTGCAAATTACTGGAACTTGGTACACCCTCTTGCTTAAATTGCCCGAGTAGTCATTTTGGGCTTTTCATGACTCTCTAAAAGTGAAAAGATCATCGAGCACTTGTCCTTTCATGCTTCGTTCAATCTCGAAAGTGACTAGAGTCATATTTTTCCTATTTCTCGACTCTTAAAACATGAAACAACAAAGTTTTGTTTCAATGTCATAAAATTAATTGCTCTTACGATCACACAAGGTTTGTTAAAGATTTTTCTTGGCTTGTTTTTTAGTAATTCTTTAGTGTTTGATCTTGAAGCCTTGAATTGGCTATCTTGTTTCCTTTTTATTTTGAAACACAATACTGGGGTGGCTGAACTACCCGCCTTCGTCGTCCTCTTCATTACCTCCTACAGGATCCTTCTCCCCGAAGTTTCTTCGAAGCATCTCAACCCAATTAGGTCTCGTCGATTTCGGTGTGCCTATTCTTCCGAGTATCTTACCTCTCGCTACCTCCGGGTCTCCTCTTGTGTTGTCATTATTCGATGAAACCTTAAGATGCATGGTCCGTTTTGGGAACGCGCAAGACTTCCCTCCTTTACTTCGAAACCACCTTTACTAGCTATTACCTTACTCGACATTGTTCGTCGTCTTTTCACGATCAAATGTCTTCGTTTCGATGGATTCTTCGAGTCCCGTTAGTAGTGAAGAGCTTTATGTTTCTATAGGAGATTACTCGCCCTCCTCCGAGAACTTTCCTTATGTCTCGCATCAACCTTCCTCACAAACTGTCTCTCCCATGTGGTTATCGAAAGTTTGGGCCGATCATTTTTTGGGCGTTCAATCATTGTATCAGATCCAATATGGTCTAATACGTCAACTCCCTCCGCGAGCTTCCGTTTGTTCCTGTGACGTAGGAATCACCGATTCCTATGATATCGACGATTGTAACCTCTCGTTCCCGTCTAACCCACCATCCGTGTGGCTTCGTCCGCATCGGTTTTTAGTATGACTCCATCATCTAGGCCTCTCGCTATCCGTATGTCTATTTTTATCAATCCCATACTTGTTAGGCCCACAATGAGTGGATCACAACCTCGTGTTGTGGAAATCCCACCTACTTATACCGCACCTATGGTTTCTACTTCCATTCCTAGTGGTTATACATTCGATGTGATCCGTTGGCCATTCAAAAACAATATTCTACCTCTTAGGGTCCTCAACAAAGAAATTATACCCCTTAGGTTCTCAGCAGCTTAGCAACCTCTCGGGAAATCCTCTCGTATCATTATGACGCGCATGGTAATCTCGTCTCTTTGCCTTCGATTAATCCCGCTTAGTTCACTTACCAATAGGGACAACCTTCTCCAAGTTCACAAGGACAACCGCGATAGGACAACCTTCGATCCAAGCAGGAAACCCTCCGTTCACAAGGACAACCTTATGGTCCGTAAGGGAAACCCTTCCAGGGGACAACCTTTGGCGCAACAAGGACAACCCCGCCTTCGGTCCATCTCATGTTCAACAGGTGCATCTTATGTCCCCGGGGGCAACTTATCCGCAACAGGGACAACCTTTTGTGCAACAACATCCGCCTTATGTTCGTAAAGGGAAAAATTTTGTGCAACAAGGACAACCCTATGGTCCGGCACCGGGTCAGCCTCGGTCTTCAGGGGAAACCTAGACCATCCCAACCATCATGCCAACCTTTACCGCAAGGGCAACTCGTGGCCCTCAAGATTCGGGTCAACTCCGCTCTATATGGACAACTTGTCCAACCTTAGTATCCGGCCAACCCGTCCGCAGGATTGCCCCCGTTCAGCCTCAAGGCGCCACTTACTTCCCTCCAAGTAAATCTTAGGTCGTATATAGTGTGCCCCAAAATGTTTCTTATATCCCTCAAGGTCAATCCCATATGGTATACAATGCTCCTCAAGGCACTACGTATCTTCTACCAAGTCAAACTCAATGTTGTATAATAAAACCTCAAGGCACTGCCATCTCCAGACAAAAAATCCATATGTTTCTCACAAGGACCTCGTGGCATGCTAAGAATCAATATCGTGGTCCTCAACCCACGTATGGGTAGTATTCTCGTGCCTATAACCCCCAAGGATATAATTATCCGGGGACGAAACATATGGGGGTAGAATTTCTCTCAACCTAGGTGGAATCAATGCTAGTCTTTATAAACGACCCGTAATGCCTTTCAATACTCAACACTTTCCTCGCTACATTGGAACTGCCCGATGTGTCGAAGTTGACGAACGATCCTATTCTTCATAATTCATATTGGCCTAGCTCCAACCAAAATTCCCGGCGATTGTCCCAAGTCAGAGGGCAGTCCAGATAAGACCCCCAAGCGCATGTTATGACATATCACCTTTGGTGTTCTCTGTCCTTGGGTTGACAATTCTATCCGACTCCTCGTCTTTTCCAAAAAAAATCCCATCGGTGCCACTGCCAAGTGGTACATCGAATTATCTCGTGGTGTATTCCAAAATTTCAACTCTTTAGCCATGGCATTTCTCATGCACTTTCGCCATCGGGTTCGGTATGAAACCTAGACGCACCTCCTCACATCCTTGAAGAAAGATCGAGCTACTCATATCTCTAATCATATTCATGAATGGAGGCATCGTCATATCTATTTCTCTCGATTGCTAAGGACATTGCTATGGGGACAGCATCGAGGAACAAGCCATTGTCATACCCAAGACGGATCTTGTGTACCTCGCCCGACACATCGTACGAACTCTCGCTCGATGCTCCTAGGACCTCGGAACTTCCAAGCACCGCGATGCCATCCATCAATGGTATCATCGGTTTCATGTATTAGGCTTCTCTGAATCTTGTCCTCCGAATCCCGGGAAGCAAAAATCTACTCCTTCCAATGATACCGCTTCTCGCCCACCCTCGACCTCTAGTAAACCACTAAGTGAATACCGTTCAAGCCAATCCGGTAGATAAAACTTCCAAGGGTAAAAATAAGGGTAAAGGTAAGGCCAAAGCCTGTATACCCCGAAATAGGATTCTCAAAAAATCTCGTGCTAATGATGGTTTGCAACGTAAACCGAAGTATCCTTGCTTGATTTGTGACGAAAAGCACTACACCAAGGACCGGCCCTGATCGGGGCCGATGAGCTGGATTTCGAAGGCACCCAAGGCACTTCTACTGCTCTCAAAGAACCGTTTCCATCCTAGTAAACCCAGTTGGTAGAGCAACCTCAATCCTCTCGCCTTCCATTTGGCTCTTAGGTTTTCATGATGAATGGTCCCGCATCCGCTTCTATTGCTACCCGATCAAAAGATTATACCGAACCACGCGGTCGTGGGGGAAAGAGATCGCTCGATGGTCCTTCTCCTCCGCCCTGCTTCTCGACCCCTCTTTAGATTGGAAAGGCCCAATACTAATCCCGTTGTATGGCCACCTTCCAAAGGTACTCGAGAGTCTTCTTACAACCCTAATGCCCGTGCCGCTTAGCATTTACGTTGTTGCCGAGGATTTGGCTCGTGCGCCATCTGCTATGTCCGCATTAGAAGTACTTCGCAGTTGGCCATCTCAAGGGAAGGCTTTGCTATCCTTGCCATCGTGGGGTTGATCCCGCTGATTCGAGCCTTATTACTTTCGATTTGGAGAATTCTGTCCCATGTCTCCCCACTAGCTTGCACTGATCATCCAAGTTGGGATTAATGGACTTAATATCCATCGAGCGGTCATGGACGAGGTGCCTACGACGCGCGTCATGTCATGCCCGCGGGAAACTACTGCTCCTCCAACTCTTAATTGCCTCTAAATGCTCTAGAAGCGTTTGATGGAAGGGAATCTAAACCTCTTGGTGTTCTCGCCAGTTTACCGATTAAAATTAGTTGACGCCAAGCTTAATTAAAATCTTCCTGGGCCGTAGTTGGACTCACGCCATGCCGCGCATTCCATCCACTCTCTTCATGTTTTTTGATTTCCGCACGAAGGGGAAAGATTATCACCGTCGATCAGTTGGTCTTTTTCTCACTTCTTCATCTTCCGAGAGCAACGTTCCATATGTGTAGATCAAATTACATGTAGATCAAATTGATATGCCTTATGAGAGCATATGGCCGGGTCTTTTCAAATATCTTGTCCTCATGAGTATTTTTCCTCTTCCTACACCCAACACTGCTCAAGTTAACATGATCCGCAGTTCTTCGACCCGTGGATCATCCCTTCACCCGAGTAGGTTGATTCATTTGGAGATTCATGTTAAGTCCAATCAAGATTGATTATTGTGAACTTATTTCGGCTTCGATCCTCTACCTCGATCATTCTCCCTTGAGTATGTCTCGACACTTATTCTCAATCCCCTTGGCTCCTGAGATTTGGATTTGCCCAATCCCTTAAGAGAGATATTTCTTCGATGAGGCCATCATGGAAACTATGTCTCTTGAGGATCCTCCTTGGGACGATAGTCATCATCGTCTCGTTCATGCCCGGCCTTGGGGAAATGTCTACTGTCTCCGCAGGTTCGCTCTCGTGTTCCTTCTCCTCTTTTCTTCAAACGCCCATCCCGACACACGAAGTCTTGGCGAAGGTAACTTGGGAAACATCACACAAATGATGCCTATTGACACCTCCATTAAACTCGGGGGTTGTCGAGAACATCCATATTGGGGTGACCTGTTCCGATGAGATCCGGTGTCTATACTAGTCTCTTTCTTGAGTTTCGTGACATTTTCACATGGTATTACGAAGAAATGTCCGGCATCAATCCATAAGGCGTGGTGCATGAGATTCCTACCTATCCGGGTGCAAAACCTGTTCGCCAACATCTTCGTCCTGTGCACCCTAGGAAAGGCAACCACTATCAAAGGTGAAGTTGAAAAACTTTTTCGAGCTAGTTTTATCTATTTGATTCCCTTGGATGTATCGGTTTCCAATATTGTTCCCCGTAGATAAGAAACAAGGTACCATTATTCGGTCTATGTCAACTACCGTGACATTAACCGTGCTTTCCTAAGGATAATTATCCCACTCCTTTTATTGATAAAATCATTGATGACTATGCTAGAGTGAGATCTTTTCCCTTATGGACGGGTTTTCTCAGACAAACAGAGCTTAATATTCTTTCTAGCTAATCAACAAAAGACCGCATTTATCTCGTCCTTGGGGTAATTTTCGCCTATAAAAAGCTCCCTTTCGGTCTTAAAAATGCTGGGGCTACCTTTCAGCGAGCAATGTCATATGATTTCCATGATATCAAGTGCATTATTCATCCTTATCGTATTTACCTTCGCCCTCATTCGCTAAGCGTAAAGGCCATCCTAATCATCTCCGTCAATTTTTTCGCCGTGGACACTATAACATCCGGCTTAATCCGCATAAGTGCGTCTGCGTTAACTCTAAAGAGAATCTATGGTTTATCATTTCCAAAGATGGAATTCGTCTCGATCCTTTCAAATTTGAAGCTATCGTTAATCTACCCCATCCTTCCTCCTTACATTAGCTGCACAGTCTGCAGGGGAAAGCTAACTTCCTGCGCCGTTTTATACCTAACTATGCTGAAGTAGCCAAAGGATTTACATGATTACTAAAGCAAGGTGTCTCATTTCTCTGGGATGAGATCACCCAAAATTCCTTCGATGCACTGAAGACGTTGCTAGTCAATGCTCCTCTATTGCATCCTCCAAATTATTATCGCGATTAGTCTCTGGCTGCCACGTTTAGCACAATTGCCATGGTTTTGGTACAAGATGATGATGATGGTGATGAACACGTCATTGAATATCTAAGTCGAAATATTCTCAATACCGAAACGCATTATGCACATGTCGAGAAGCCGGGCGTTGGCTATTGTTCTAGTCGTTCAACATTTTCTATGACTATATTTTGTTGCACACAAAGGGACCGTGATTTCCCGATTGAAACCCTATGAATTACATATTGACTCATAAATTGCTAGGGGAAAATACTCGAAGTGGATTGTCATCCTCTAAGATTTCTATTTGGAGTTCACTATCGCCAAGTCGAAGAAGTCATTGGTCTTTGCCGATTTGATCCGCGCTCTCCCTTCCGATTCTCGTTCCATTTGGTTTCGAGGAACGCATTCCTCCGACGACACACTTTTATTATTAGCACTTTGATCCTTGGTAAGGTGATATCATCGTATATCTTCATATTTCCACCTTCCGATCCGAGTCGACGAAGGATGCTTACCGATGCATCCACCATAATCACAACCCTATTGCATGTTTCTCGCAGATACACTCTACCGCACGGGAGGTGATTCCATTTTCCGCCGTGTTTGACTCTCGAGGACGCCGAAAAGGTTCTAAACATTTCACACAAAGGGCGCCTATGGCAGCCACATGTCCGGATATGCTACGGCCAGCCAAAATATTCTTCGTGTCAAGTATTTCGGCTCACCATCTTTAAATACCGCATTATTAAGCCGTCCGTAAGTGCCATGATTTCTAGATCTATCGCAAGATGTATACACCGCCTTCACATATTCACCTTGTCATTACCGTTTGGTCCCTTTGTGAAGTGGGGTATCGATTTTATGACATGTAACCCTCACTTGGTCTAGTAAGGTTATATTATCATAAACTTATGGACTACTTCACAAAATGGGCCGAAGCAATGCCTACACTTACAAAATTGACGTAAGACAACAACACAATTTCTATTTAATCACATCATTACCAGGGTTTGGTGTCCCTCAAGCCATTGTTACCGATCGTTGTTCTCATTTTCGTCATTACATGGTGGCCGAGTTGACTCAAGTTGGGTCTACGTCACGACAAACAATGCCGTACTACCCTCAGCCAATGGCCAGGTTGAAGCTATGAACAAATTTCTCGTCACTATGCTTCAACGTACGATTGGGATGAAAAAATTAAATTGGCATCTCATGTTGTTTTCATCTCTATAGGCTTACCGAAACTCGCTGAAGGATGCGATCGGATTCACTCCATTCAGCCTTTGTCTATGGTCCGGAAGCTACTCCTTCCGATTGAATGTGAAATCCCTTCTCTCAAATTAGCCGTTGAATTTTTGCCTAATAATTCGCCGTAAGAAGAACATCTTCTATGTTTAGAGAGGCTTGACAAAATCCGTCGTTTTGCCGCTCTTGACATAGAAGCATAGAAAAAGAGGGTCAAAGCTCATTTTGACTAGTCAACATCATTCCTTTATGCGAAGGAGATCTCATCCTCCTCGTACGACCAAGCTCATGATAAGTCAGAAGGAAAATTTCAACCCATGTGGCATGGGCCCTAATCGTTAAGCGCGTTTTGTAGAATGCGGCTTATGAGCTGATTGATTATGAAGGTCATCTCGTATCAACCCGTAAAATGGGTCAGATCTTAAAAAGTACTATGCATGAGTCTTTCATGCATGTTTCTTTATACATGGGTGTTTTTTCATTTTTTGTACATTTTTGGCTTGGTGTGATTTGCTAGTGTTTTCCTTACTTATTGGATCGTTGCTTATTGTGCAGATGTCTATTACCCCTTATCTTGGTTTCACCGATGGTGCTTCACGCAATAATTCTGAACTCGGTTTTCCGTAACCCAGGTGATTTATGATCCGCCGGTGAGTTGATAGACGTCCGTTGCATTCGTCTAGGACGAACCACAAACAATGTCGCTGAATATAGTGTTGTTATCAAACTATTGACCGAGGTCATTTCTCTCGCATTCGTGCATTGATCGTTAACCTAAACTCACATATTGTTGTTTTTCAACTTAATGGGCATTATTCTCGTTAGAAATCCTCACATATTTAGGATGTATTCGTACGTTTGTTTACCGGAAAGACATTTTGATTACATCACATATCAACATATTCCTAGACAAATGAATGCATTAACCGATACAGTAGCCAATATTGTATTAGATAGACATTTGCGTAATTTGTAAAAATAATCATCACATGACATAATACATACAGGAATATATATATATATATATATATATATATATATATATATATCGAGTGTTTGCATCCATGTGCATCGAAGTTCAAAAAATATGTATGTTTCGGGGTTACATCCCGAGACATCATGTCTGTCAAAAATATGTGGAAATAGAAGCCTAGGTGTCTAGCTTCCGCGTGACGCTCATGATAATATGTCACCGCCCATACAAGCCGCCCGAATAAGTAGTGAACATGGTTCGACACCCCCGTAGTGTGTCTCTCGGGTATGCGTGAGGAACATCATCGAATCTCGCATAATCCGGATCCCACGAGAGATTATCTCCAAGTTGTTTATGCTTTCCTCGCTCCTTTCCTCCCTCACCATGAGGGGCCACATCAAAATCATGAGGAATTCTCCGTGCTATTGAAGATATCCCCAGGTCTTTTGGGTTGACATTTGCAAATATATGGATTGACATCGAACATACATAACAAAAAAAATCATAATACTCATAAAAATAAAAATGTGTCTCGCTCTAATGCTTCATCCCAATCTTCTCCCTGCTGGAAGTGGAAGATCTAGATTTCAAGTAGAGTCTATGCCGCAGTAGGGGTCACTTCCTCCACAACAATCAATTGTCGTCGAGCTACTCGAAGAACTCTCTAGTCTCAACATCGTATTGACCACCCCTTGATCTTGGCATAAAAGCCGCGCAACGGACCATCCATGGCTCTTGGGATGGTGGTGTTAGAACTATCACTTCGACGTTGGAAAATTAGTAACCGCTCTAGGATGAATGGTACCAAGATGCCACCTATAACTGAATCGTTTCAACTTGTTTTTCTTGCATTTTGTCGTTTGACATTTCATGTTGATTGTTATTGCCTCTCATTTCATTGTAGAGGGTAGGTGCCATGAAATCTACAACAAGAAGTAGTCGTGTTTTCGTGGCCTCGTGCGAAGCTTGCGATCCAACAACTCATGTAATGGTGTGTAGCACTACTTTAGGGCCAAACTTTAATGGTTTAGATATCCACCTTTCCGCTTTTGGACCCTTTCCTTGCCCCCGGGCACACTCTATCGATGACCATGCTCATTTTTTCCATTGTGGGCTGGGTGCCCGTTAGGATTGGTACTACCCTCCGTGACAATCCGGTTATGAAATAAACATCCGAGACCTCAATCTCGAGTCTTCGATCGTGAATTATGAATCTTTCCCCGATAAATGTCCCGAACACCGATCAAGTACTACAATAGCTCCGGGTTGAGCTCACACATGGGGCCATGAAGAATTTTAGGAAGGCAGTTTCCGAGGGCGTCCATGCATCTCACATACCATGGCTTGCCCATATTCTTCACAATGTTCTCGTTCTTTCCATTCAATCACCATTTTATTCTTCACACTTCGCAAAACATCCATGTGGTTGTCATTAGTCAAATAAAAATGCTTTTGAAATATTTAAACAATGCCTATTGTTTGAATTTACAAGCTTAAAATGGTTTCCCCGCGGTTGGCACGCCCCCGTTTGATTTTAAGGCTGGTTGGCACGAGTCCGTGCCCGATACCGCGCCGACCGCCGCGCCCTAGTTTTTACAAAAAATACCCCATAGATCTACAAAATGTGTTGTGGTGTAATGAAGATGATATCAAAATGCAGGGAAGGATATGAGTTCTTACATGGAATGTATTGCATTCACAATTAGCCTTCCGGATTGCTCCACTGTTAGCTTCGCAAAATAACAATGAAAAAGGGTGTAAAATTGTCTACAAGAGGTAAAAGTGAAAATTACTTTATTTTTTACCATTTTTGGCATTTTATAAACTTTTCAGAACCCTAATTAGGTTTTAAAGCATACTTTTCTGATTATTTTGCTATATTATTTCGAAAAATGGGTTTTACGTGCATCTCTGGTGTAAGTGTGTGACAGTCCTCTAACATGACGACGATGAAGTGACAAGTTGTGGTTTTATACTTTTTTCTGACTCGCAAAAACACAAAAAAAAATTGACCCTTAGAGTCACCTTTCAAATTCTTCTCGACTCTCGAAAAATTGAAAAGATTGCAAGACTCTTGTTGTTTTGAACTAGTTAAAAGGCTACTAATGGATATCTACCCAAGATACGTTTACCCCTTTTCTAAGCCGTGATAAATTATTTACGAAAAAGGAATACCTTAGCCTATCGCGACTAAGAGGTTCTCTCGCATATAGTTTTCTACTCCTTTTGGATCCGTGAGATTACCTACTTAAAAGGGACCTGTTGGTTTTATTTTCCGCTATTTTAAAACTCTCTAAACATGAAAAGATGCCAAGTTCTTCCTTTGTCGACTCGTTAAAACCTAAATGACATCGAAAACCATCACCATGACATCACCGAGTTCCTCCTTCCTAGGGCTCGTAAAATGTACTAGGATGGATTTGTTCCAAGGACAAACTTACATGAAAAGCATATGCTATCCCCTTCAAGATTGTTTCCAAAAATAATTGGGGTACTCGCCAAGAATGATGGGGGAAAATGGAACCGCTCTTAGTTGTGTCGTAGTATGTTGCTCTTGAACATGACACTCATCCGCATTTGTGATAGGTTGGGGACATCCTTACTTGGCCATTTTTGCCTCCATGGGTTTGGGGAATCTGTTTTGACCTCTCATCTGCTCTTTTCCATGTCATCATGACCTCGCATCCCTTTGATGTCAACAATTCCAAATCCGGAGTCGTGTCGCCGATATGTTCAAGAGAAGTTTCCTTTTGCGCTTTCAACTCGATGATTCTCTTTTCTCGTCTCGATTCACTATCATCTTATTCCCTTGTCTCATGTCGATGATGTGGGAAACATTATGGCCCTCCTTCGACCAAGTCACTTCCCGTCGACTTCACCACATTCGGGAAGCCGATCTAGAGACTCCCTTCGGTACCTCGTTGAGCTTGCATGCCTCAATGGCAATTTCTTTCGCATTCGACGATAGGTCCTCATCATCGTCTTCGATCGCGATTCTCGCGAGTGTTCACGCCGTATCACCGTTCACATTTCGTTGATTTTACTAGTTGTACCTTGAGAGCCATTGTCATTATGGGTGGTTTCTCTCATGCCTCGTTAACAACTTTCATCACAAATGGGTAATTAGTGACTTTCGCATGTTCAACTTCAACTCACATATTTTCATGCTTGAATTTGTACTTGTTCGCCCGAGATGGAACGTAAGACCCCGGGTTCCTCCGATTAAATTCAAGCTACAAAATATTTGGCCCATCATTACTCTTTTGATTGGATGGATGCGACCATACTGTATATTTATTGATCCTTGCTGTCCGGATGGCCGCATCCATACCTCGCATCTTAGTTTTATATGTACGCTATTAAGTGGATGGCTACGCCATGCCACATGTTCATGTATCAGATATCGGTTGTCCTTGTACTTGCAGGTCTTCCGAGATGGCGTTGTTTGGTTTGAACGTGTTCTCATAAAGAATTTCACTCCTCCCTCTCTCTCGTACCTCATGCTTTAGGGGGCATCTCGGTTACACAAAATTTTGTCACCGGCCCCGCAATCCCCATCCCGCACATCGGAGGACCATTTATGTGACTTCGTGTGCTGTCATGCCTTGCAAAAAAGTGCGCGCTTCATCCCTTGCCATAAGAAGAACATTTCCTATGTTGACTATTCCCGGGAGCGTACTATTAAAAACATATGATTTTTGGTCAGCGCTCGGGCAGGAAGTTGCGGCCTCACGCCCATAGAGAAATTAGTGCGTGGGCCTCGCACCTATCAGTCTCTCTGCCTTAGTGGACTACCCGTGGCCAGCTGTTTTTGGAAAGTTTTTTAAAATAGAAGCGAAGTTTTCATTCCCAACTACTTCGTGAACGGAGTCAACATGGGTTGTTCGACCGAATAATGCCGAACATATTCCTTTTCGCTTCTCGTTTCCTACATTTGAGCAACCTCCCAAAGGATAAGGCCTCCATTCCACCATATGAGGGATCTCAACCTCCTCCTCCTCTCCTATAAATACATCTCTCTCACATAGATGCCTAGCCGAACATTTTGTACGATAGCCGAAATGGTTGAATAGCTAAACACTCGATATATCTAGTGTGAGATAGAGCGTAGAGAGACCCATTATCGAGAGAGAGTCTAGGCTTATTGCCTCGCCAAGTCCAATTCCCCAACGAATGCTTCGAGACGCATTTTGACCGGACCCGCTGAAGGAGGTTGCAACGTCAAGGATTTTTTGGTTGTAAACTCTTTCTCTCTTATCATTAATACATGACTGGCGTTTTGGTTTTGCTTTTGCGTTTGATATGATTACTCTAATGCAATACGTTTAATTCTCCTCGACCAATTTGATAGTTATGAATGCATGTATTTTTTTGTATGCTACTATCGTTCGATCCTTGTGTAGGCCCCCGAGTACCACCACCGAAGGACCGCAACGTGTCGACGAAGATCGAGACTCGCTACTCACAACTACGACAACCGCATTAGAAAAAAGGTAGGACTTCTATCCCGACTCTAAGCCATTCATAAACTAGGAATCAATGCATTGGCATGTCCTCTTCGCTGCTAGACCCACCCTAGGGCTAGAGGGATCACCGTCCGTAGAGGGATTTACCAACACAAATGTTGTATGTTGGGCTTGGTTGAAGCATTGATGTTCCATTTTGTACATTCATCCGTATATGATGTATTTAGAACATGATTGAATTCATGATTGAGATGCTTCACTCAAAATTTCCACCAAACATATTTTATTTGGTTGAGAGATTTCTCCCATGATATTTAGCTGCATGAATGAACTAATGATGTTTTGGATCGCATTGATGAGCACTTTTGGATGCTTCCTTAGTATGATATTTTCCATGATATCGTGGACGAGAGGTCCATAACACCGAGGTTGGCTACAATGTCGCTAGCAAGGCTAGTTGCGAGGCATGAGATGTAGAAGCGCCTTAGAGAGTTGATCAAGCATGATATCGATAAGACATGGATACACGATGATGATGTATAATACCAAATAAGTATAGTTGGGAATATGTGTTCTCCATTAATGTGAGACAAAGGTAACTATTCGATACAAGTCGAGGCTTGTGATTGATAACTCCATGAGAGGGATGATGATAATAGTATCTATGTAACCTCTCGTGAGAGGGAGGATGATTATAGCATGTATGCGCATTTGGCACCTCAATGAGAGGGAGGATGGTTTTGGTATCTTGCTATGATTACATGATTAAGGAAAGTTCTGGGCCATAACACTTGATTTGATGTCTTGTAGGTACATGAATAAAAAGATACCATATGAGAGCAAATAACATTGAGGACATTGAGCCAACTCTTCCTCTTCAAAATGAGCTCCAAGAATGAGGAATTGAGATCGAGGTCTCTAGGGGTTGAGAGAACTCCATAAAATAGGCGTATTCCCTATCCGTCACTCGTGGGATGTGTGTGATCCTTCGTTTTTACGATTCGACTATCTCCTCCACCTTTGGTTGCCGCAGTATAACGCTGGCATCATACCTACAAGAGGAGATTGTTGGGATTGGCCTCCCCATTTGGCCAATGGATTGGAGCAGGTCCTGGAGGTGTGTGATCCTTACCTCTTGGTAGGTTTGGTATCTATTCAAAGTTGTATTATGATGCAGGTGTTCTACCACATGAATATTCAAAGGCTGATGGGAAGCTAGTAGGCATTAGGATGGGTTGGGATAACCATATGTGATTCCGGGTTGAGAGTGAGCTCCCCGATGTGACACCATGGTTGAGATTATCTCCCCGCGTCGATGAGTATCCTATTTACAGATATGGGTTGTAGATGTATAGCTCCCGCATGAGATTACGTAAGATGTGTTTCTCTATGCGGTTACAAAATGAGATGTTCTCCGTTGATATGCTCTCCATTGATGACATTTCGTAATAATGCAATGACAAAGATTCCATAATGAAAGCATGATGAATGAAGGTTGGTAGCCCAAGATCCCCTCCGTTGACAAATTATTATTCTTCTAGATCCAAGAATGTTCAACATATAAGCATAAACAATCAAGAAATAAAAATCGTAAATAAGCATGAATAGTACATTGATGATTTGTAATAAGAAAGGTTCATAGCATGACGACTACATGACAAAGATGTTCGTGGATGACACATGATGATGCATGAATACCGTAATGGCATATTGATCGATGATCGATGTCGAAAATTGAGTTGAGTCATGATGACTCCATAATGCGTAGAACTACAAGCAGAGATTTCAAAAGTGGAATTATTCCTAGTTGAGAGGGAGTGTTAATTTTGCAACTAGGGTCAAATTATGATAGTGGAAACTCGCATGATTAAGATAATAATTTAATTAGATTCCTCTTTTTGAGAGGATCAAAATTGACCCATAGATCACCCAATAGGTTAAGAAAAAGTTAAGTTATGAATTAATTTAATATCTTATGAGTTGGCCTAACCACATGTTGATCCGCTCAAAGCCACAAGCGTCACTCACAAAGTTATAAATAGAGATGATCTCAAGTTCATTTTCACACATTCGCTAATGATATACTCTCCATGTTATTTTATTTTTCAGTCGTATTTTGGTATCTTGGCTCGCATAGGTACATCAGAAGGAGCTCACGTAGTGGCACGCAAAGGATCTAGATCAAACAATGCAAATTTCAGATCCGAGCTCATTTAAGCAAGTAGCCCACGTGAAGGTAAGGCCTAGGTAGCGCCCCGCCGAGAAGAGCCATAGTCAAAGTGTGTTGTGTCCGTGTCCAAGGTGCCAAAGCCACCGACACAAATTTCAAAGGGCGTGGCCAAAGTCCTAAGGTCATATTGGGCTGATTTGAAATAGAGCATCGTGCACAAAGTGTTGTGGTACGCCTCGCAGCACCGCAGCCATGGATTGAGCGGTTAAGTCCGCAACTCGCAGAGTTACTAGGCATATTGGATTTGGATCACCTTTAGTTGATTGTGCACATTTCGAGACACGCTCATCTAGTCACGTTTGCATCAAAGTGATTATTGACATCTCTCGAGATTCATATCTAGGACTTCGTAGTTGAGATCACTGGGTGATCTTTCAGATCCATGTTTTTGTATTATAGATCCGTCGATCTCTAAATAAAATCTACTTGTTTCCACCATAGATGTATCTTTAGTCCTCATTCAAACATCGGCTGTGTTCATCAATTTGATATATGTAGTGTCGTGCATTTCATTTCTTAGATTCCGTTTCCTTTGATGCAGAAATATGGGTATGGTTTTAGTGCTTGTATGCTATTTGTTTTCTACATCATAAATATATGTACTCATGCATTATTGTACTATTTTTGCCGAATCATTCAATTAAGATCTAATAAGAATAATTTTCAAGGGTTTTACCCATAGTAGGTTTTTCCCCGGTCTCGTACCAATCCTCGTGTCTTTATGTGTTCATGATTCTCTTCCTTTGACCTTTAATTTCGTTGTTTAGATGATGATGTTGATGATGGTGTTGTTCTTTCCACATAGTTTCATTTTCTGATGGTTAATGATATATATGTGTGTGTGTACAATGGAAAAATTATTTTGGGTGAATGTACCATGTTAATGTCAAAAATGTAACTATCAAAGTAAAGAACAATGCTTGATGAAAAATTAACAAGAACATATTGTTTTAGCATCCATCGTGTGTAAATAATTCCTCCAAGAAGGAGCTTTGAATTTGGATGAAGATAGTAGAGGAATAACTCCCGCACTAGCCACAATATAGGAAGGACTCTGGACAACGTGGAGAGGTCTACAATAGAGGTCGAGGAGCTATGTGTGATTGGTACCGCCTAAGGGATTTTTAAGGGTCAAGTTACTCCGTTGTTTCAAGGGCCGAGAGGATAGGAACTAGGGCCGAGTGTAGGGAATGAATTATTACACTCGCTTTTAGGTGATCGTTTGGGATCATTTTGAAGGGGTTGGAAGCTACAAGATAGCTGTTGTGCTAGGCCATGCACTCATAACACACAACTCGGGCCTAATTGGAGGGTTTCCAAGGGTGGACAAACCTAAAGAGGTAGTGTGGCATGGGAGGAACCTCTCCAAGGTAGGCCACAACCCTTAAGGGGTGGTTTTGCCGACCGTGAGGTGGATTTGAGGGCCGGGTAAGCGGCCCTAACCGTAATTCGTGTGAACGAAAGTGATAGGAAGTGTTGCAACAATGCCTTGTGGATGATTATTGGGTCAAAGGTGTTGACTAGTTGGATCGTGAGTAGTACAACCTCATGGGTTAAGTGTTGAGGACATTCCGTGGTCAAGAAGAGTCTTCCTATGAGAAAAATAGACATTGTAGTATTGGGCATCATTGTCCGTTGGAGGGCAGTGTGTCGGGATAGCCCAAAGTAGCCCGTGACAAGCTATGTTGAAGAACAAAGAGTAGTTGAAGGTTACGGTGAAGTTTGGTACCGAAGTGCAAGACTTTGATGGACAAATTTGTTGCTAGCTCCGATGCTTGGAGTTCGGGAATTAGGCCTACCTAAAGAGCATATTGGATCATCACATGTACACTCTACATATGGACATGCAACAGCAGCAGTGGAAACCTCATGGAGTCTCGAAGTGTGGGTTCCGATGGACTATGGCACTACTAATGAGCAAGACAGGAAAGCGAAGGACTAACATGACAATTAAAGGAAGTAACATATCACCTTCGATGATTTAGCACTTTGTTCTTAGGCTCTCTTCTCTCTGCATCACTCAAAATCAAAGAACCCATACGCGATTCCCGCCTGCATCTTTCGCATAGGCACGCTGAAGTCCATTTATAGAGATCCACGCATGTTTTTAATTATTAAAATATATAATTTCCTTATATTTGAGGCGGGTTTGATGGTTATTCTAGTAATTTAACCTCAGTTTCATGGCCTACCGGCAGCCTTAACCGATAGAACTAATTTGAGGGAGTTTAAAGCCATGAATGGCCTAAGAGAGAGAGAGAAAATATAAATATTATACTATGTTGAGCCCTATTCAAGTCCGGAGCATAGACATGTTCCTACACTTCCCAGTATAATTAGAAACCCTTGTTTCTTGAGATACTATCACCCTATATGACATCTATCAGGCACACACCTCGTGTATATTCTTCCAAGATGTGTTCACAATAGATGTCATATAGTAGATGAACATCTAAAGGAAACAAGGGTTTCTTGAATAAACCCGGGAAGTGCAGAGGCACGGGAATATCAGACTTGAATAGGGCTCCAACAGAGTATAATATGTATATTTTTCTCTCTCTCTTAGGGCCATTCCCCGAGGGGCTTTTATACTCCCTCAAATTAGTTTCTCAGCTTTGGAGCAAAATAGCTACCTGGCCGGGGTGGTTAAATTATCGGGAATAACCATCAAACCCGGCCTCAAATATAGGGAAATTATATATTTTTTAATAATTAAAAAGGTAGACATGGATCACTATAAATGGACTCGTGTATACGCAGAAAATTCTGGCAAAGTCAGCGTATGGGTTTTAAGATACTCGTTTTTTGAGAAAATGTTCAAGTCTCTGGGGAAAGGGTGCCCAAGGCCAAAGTGTAAATCATCAAGTACATGAAGGTGATAAATGACACTATAACAACAATATACAACATCAGGTTTGTCATTGTATCTTGTATACCCTAAAATGTTGTATTATTCATATTTTGTTTTAATATAACGAAGATTGGTGGTTGTACATTATTGTACAATTTGTTTAAAAAGTTAAAGATATAACTCGTGCATGTGTGATTTAATGCTTTATATTTCCGTTGTGCAAAGTAGTTTAAGGTTGAAATTATTGGTTCGCTAGCATCAATGATTTTAAGACTCTAACTCTAGACCTGCTGGGTCATGGAAATTCAACAAGAGATCACTTTAGATGATGATGAATTCGATGATTTCGATGGTGTCTCAATGGGAAGCACCTTGCTTCAACGAGAGTGGAAATTTCCTTATAAGCTTTTGAAGATAATGGAAATGCCCTTTGATCTAGATTTCTTCGGATGAATAGACTTCAAGATACTTCAACTTAAAATCTTCGAGGCTTCTTCAAAGGATGATTGAGTGGCATCCCGCAAATTCTTCAGGGTTTTAATTTCTCCAAGATGATGATGTGATATTTGTCCTTGAAGTTATTCTTCGGATGTATAGATTTCAATCAGCTTCTTATTTTTTAGATATTTTCAACTTGATGAGGGTATTTGTGGTCTTTTGATGATGACTAGAGGATCCCAAGGTTTTGGTTGGTGTAGGCTTCTTTTCTCGATCTTAAAGGTTTGATACTTTGTAGTATATCTAGAATTCAATTCTATATCCTTCAATTTTACTTGATGTATTTCTCAATATTTGATCCTCGAGTGTCCCTTGATAAGATTCCCTTCCTTGATTTTGTCACCTTAGTCGAAACCATGTTGAGAAATCTAGGGCATCAAGATTAGTGATTTCATTGATGATAACTCTATTGTGAATGATTTTACTTATTTGGATTAGGATATTTTATTTCTTAGTTTATTTTAGTGTTCTTATTCATCAAATAACTACCAATGCATGAACAATGAAGAGACACAGATTACCAAAATGTAGGCTATTAACCAAAGACCAAACCTCTCCCACATGAGAGGAAAAACACGAACAAATTCTTATTCTTATAGAGAATTCAATTGAAGAATACCAATACCAAGACCCTTGACTCATTTTACACTCCAAGACCAAGACACAAAGCTTCCTTCTCCTCCTTTAGTCAATGATAGTCAAATTGTTGATTTATTTCTATTTCTCGGCTACACTTCAAATTTCGGGTTATTGCAATTTTTCAGCGTAATTAAAAATCCCTAGTTGTAGTACTTGCTGAGTATCACTCTTTATATGTAGAGCTTTTGACTCATTCTCTTAGGATAGAGAATATTTATTTCTTAACCTCGACTTCCCTTTGACTTTTCCTTCTCCCAATTCGATTACCTTAGATGACTATAATCTTCTCGACCTTTCTTGTAGCAACGATGATCCGTCTTCTTCGCAAGTGTGACATAAGAACAACCCTAAGAAAGATCCTTGATGAAATTCACACTTCCTATTGCATACTTCTCCTTGACTAAAATTTTGTCTCCGAAATGAGGCCGAGATGCCCTATTTATAGTGGTTGAGCATCCATAATAAACCAACTTGAATTGAGGGTGAGCGACATGTCTTTTGGAGAAAATTCATTATTTCATTTAAGGTCGACTTGAAGGAGATGCTTGATCTTGGTATTGGAGGGCTATTTGAATCTTTCATTGACTCATATACAAATGTAACATGCCCAAAAGGGTCCTTTATACATGAAATTGACTCAATTTGACTTTATGACCAATCCTAAGGGCTCACAATGGGAGCCATTACTAAAAAATAAAATTCGTTGCTTATGAAACCCATTAGACAAGCATTACAATTAGAAATTTATTTTCTTATTTACGTCAATTACATAAAACCATATTTTCACATGTCATTATGAAGATCGAACCTAGTTACACTTTTCAACACTTGACAACCTTGTTTGAAAAATCAAGAATAATCAAGAAGTGACCAAATTCTAGCTAAAGAATAAGGGAAGAAGACTGCGATAAGCATGAAGAATAAGTTGTATTATTAAAGTTTGAAGTCAACAATCTCAGCCAAAAGTTGAAAAACTTGTAAGGACTAGATAACATTGTTACCGCAAATAAATCAAGTTTAGGTGAACCTTAATGCAAAGAAGAGAAAGCACCAAGTCTCAAAAGGAGAAATTTGAAGAAAACTTGAAAGTCAAATATTTGTCCCGAAATTCCAAGTGAAACCAAAAGAAGTTGTATTCTCAAGAAGACAACCGCCAATAAGAGAAACAAAGACTAGATCTCCTCCAAGCAAGTGCAACAATTTCGGAAGACCATCATGGAAATCCAACTCACCAAGGTACCCAAGTATATTTCTTGGTTATTGTTATACATGTACAAATTTTAGGGATAAGGCTATGATCGCAAAGCTTATAGAAACTTTAAATATAAACGATATCATCAAAACCTAGAAGCATGTTTACAAGCGTACAAGTTAGAAACCTTAATGGATTCTCCGCAAAAGGTACAAAAAATTTGCTCCTATCATTTAATTACAACATATGATGCTTTAAATGGCATAACATTGGACATGTTGCATAAGATAATACATGTGACATAAACCGGAATCGTAAGAAAATTAGGCACAAAATAAAACCCATTAGGGTTTGGAGAAGAAAACATGTCAAAGAAGAAATATTGTTAGGGGGAGCAACCCCGCAAAAGCAAGAAAACCTTTGCCATTTTTGTTAAAGGGGGAGAGAGGGGGAGAAAATGCACACATTGACATCAATGACAAAAGGGGGATATTTTTGGAAGAAATTTTTCATTTATGTCAAAGAGTAAATGGGCCATCGATGAAGTATCACTAAAATTCCCTTGCATTTGTCATTGATATTCATGCAAGTTATACAAAGACTTGTATGTGAAAATTCCAAAGATATAATCCCACAAAAGGTCCTCATGTCATGTATGTTAAAAAATATTGATATTGGACTTTATCATTGGGCAAATGAGGCTTTACAATAAAATACAATGTACACTCAAAGAAGGTTGATTCCTGAAAGTGACCTTGCAATAAATTTGTTTAATGAAATAAGTAAATGTTACAATAAGCATCCATTTATTAGAAAAAAATTTATGGTATTGTGTCGACAAGATTTCGTGGAATCATGTGTTGAAATTTATGCTATCATGGATTAGCCACCTATGGGTATCTAAATATGGATTTTCCACCACCGCATGCTAACGTGAATTAACCACTAGCCAATGGTGTTCCTTTCAAGAAGAGAAAGCGAGCTCCGGGCAGAGTGATAGCATGGTCATATAGGTAAATGTGTCAATTTGGAGGTGTCGGCATGATGGTAATGGTCCATGTTGGCAAGCGTAGATTTTGGCTCTATATTCCGCCAGTACAAGCCCTCAAATCACCACATGATTGTGTTTCTATGTATGACCATAGGCTCTAAATTGGTGTGGATATATTCAGAAATATAACCAACTCTGTGGTTAAAAACAATGTATTGGTCCTATAATTGATCAAGTGCTTGCTGGTTATGATTCAAGTGGACACCGGAATGATCATTGAGTATGATTTCTTGGATGGTTGATGTGATGATTGATGAATAAGAACTATAGTTGTACTTCGATTCGATGGTGTGGTTTAAAGGAAAAAAATGTATGATTATAGTTGGTAGGGTGGTGCTAAGTGTAGTTGCATTTCTTCAGAGGTTGTTGCTTCCTTCCGCTGAATGTTAGTAAACCATGGGTTGTGTTCATTCCCGTAGTGGTTGGTAAATAATTAGGGATTGTATCCTTTCTAGTTGTAGTTGGTAAACAAAAAGGTGTAGCTTCTCTCAAGAAATAAATAAATTGTATATATATATATATATATATATATATATATATAAACAAAAAGGTTTAGCTTCTCTCAAGAAATAAATAAATTGTATATATATATATATATATATATATATATATATATATATATATATATATATATATATATATCTTGTGTTCCTTGATGCGATGTGATTGGTTAATGCATTTTTATACTAACTTGTAAAATGAGTGAAATATTGATTCATACCCCCCTCTCAATATTTACAACAATTGGAATCAAAGTAGGTTTCCTTTATCATGCTTTAACAATTGGAAGTAATATCTAGGGAACACGATGGGAAAGGAAAAAAGGGGATCGTCTCCCAAACCCTTCGAGGAAAAGTAAAAGGAAGTCTCTTCGTTGCAATGATGCCAAAATATACTAAAATAATTAATAAATATTAAGTTGACCCAACTCCCATGTTTGATGGAATAGATTATGAGTTATGGAGCATGTCTATGGAGTTCTATTTGATGTTAGGATATTCTCGACACACAGAAAATAGTTAATTATAACTTGGTCTAGCGTAGAGTTAGGTAAAGTGTGTTTTCTTTACTATGTACATTTGTAATTTATAATCCGACGGTCACGATATGTAGTGATCCGACGATTCACTCTCTCCTCAGTATTACCAACACTTGATCCGTGGCTTAACACCCGATAGGTCCATGATCTATATTTAAAGAGCATGGAGGGTCATTTTTCCGGTAACCATTTATGAGAGAAGCTTATGTAAATTTTCTTTCTTTATATTAATAAATTTCCCCGAAGTGGTCGCATTGGCTCAGCTGTGGAATGTTTCCCTCTTTGAGGGTTTTAACCATGTCAAATACCGGTGTACCGATATGTGATCTATTTATGAGTGGTTACCTTTGGTTTTTTTATCTAAGGAACTTACCCCGTAAATTCCTACATGGTTTCGTAGCTATTTTGAGGGCCGCATTCGTTGATTGATCCAAACCGAAGCCGTTTGACCGCATGCAACTTCTATTTTCTAGATCTACTATTTCTGAAATTTTTCGGGCCTGGAGAACTACTCTCCTACAGTTCGGTTCGTTACAGTTGGGAGTAATCCCTTTTGTTTCATGCGAAAAGGTTTTCGGTTGCCCAAGTTATGTCATTTTAGATATGGAGTGTATGCTAAAGGATCTCGTTTTGCGCTATATTTATTAATACTTTTTTATTTTTATTTTGGTTCTTATTTATTTCAGTTTATATTTTTTTATTATTATTTCCGGATTCATATCTCTCTTCGTGTATGCTCTTTGCTCGCGCTCGTGTGCGATCTCAAGAATTCGTAATCGTGTGAAGACGATATTTTTTTTTGCTACGTATGCTCTTTCCCGTGTCTTGTGCGATCTCGGGAAATCAGAAATAGTGAAAAATAGATAGTTGCCAATAAGGCTAACTGAAAATCTAACTTTCTACCGTAAGGCAAAAACCACAAAATCCGTGCGCGATTTAGGAAAAAAAAAAAAGAAAAAGAAAAAAAAAGAAAAAACCTTCCACCTTTCAAACAATTACAAAATCCTTTTACTAGCTCACTTGGTGTAAAGTTAGTTTATGAGAATAGAGGTCTTGGGTTCAAGTCTTCTCAAGATCCTTTTTCTAAAATCTTTATTAAAGGGGGGATTTTAAAAAATAGAACTTCATCATCAAATTTCAACCATTCCCATAACTATTCTAAGATCTATAAAACATTTTAAAAAAGGCATAACTTCTTCATCCGTGAGCCATTTTTCGAGCCTTTTTTTTTTTAATCAGCCTAATTTTTCGAGATATTTCCATTAGAGCGCTTAGTAAGTGCATGCCCGATTATTATTAAGAGCAATAAATTATTTCCAATGGCTATCCCACATGGTAGATTTACTTAGAAGTAAATGGATTTATAGGATAGCCACATGACAAGAAACTAAACCTACCGATGGAGATAAAGCCGCTAAATGGGAAAATAAACAGCATCAAGAATGAGGGTTGATAGGAATGTCCATTTCTCAGCACCTTCGATTTCATATCCTAGAAATTGACACCTCATGCAGCCTCTCGAAAAATCAAAATACTTTTTTTGGCATTCAAAATGAAATCAAAATTCACCAACTTCAAAATGAGTTGCTTACTTCTGACCCCAATAATTTCTCCTCTATTGAATATTTTTTGTCCAAATTCAAGACCCTTAGACTTCTTTAGAAGGTTGTAAGGTCAAAAGGAATATGTTCTTATCTATTCCATTCTTGCTAAGGTTGGCCATGCATACTCAGATTTGTTTCCACCTTACATTCCACTAGATAAGCCACCATTTTTCAAGGAAAAACCTACAATAACCCCTCTTTTGATGCCTTTGTGATTCTTTGATAAGAGAACAAGAAAACTCTTACAAACCTTGGTCTTATTAATATTGGAAACTCTTCTAAGAAAGCTCTAATGTACCAACAACTACCGTATCAAAAGAATCCTAAGAAGCAGCATCCTAAAAAGAATGGTCCTAAAAAAAACAAGGGTCTTAAGCCATTTCAGCCGAAAACTGAAAGAGAAACTCAACAAAATGATAAGGCAAATAAAAACAAAGGGAAGAGGACATATGGACATTACAACTTTTGTAATCATGATGGCCATATAGAGAGTCCAAATGTTTTAAGAAGATGGAAGCGTTAGAAGAAATAATGAAGGAGCACAACATCAATTTGGAGAACTCTTCAACGTCATCTTCAGGAATGGCACTTTTTGCTTGTGGCTGTCAAGCATCAAGATCTGGTTGTGCATTAAATGTATCTTCTTCTTCTCATTTTCATGAGTGGCTCATTGATTCTGAGCTCTTACCACATGGAAAACAAAGAGTTGTTTTCTTCTTTAATGATTGTAACACCAAAATATTTATGTTGGTGATGATATATCTCTTAGTGTTGTAGGTTATGAACCATTCATCTAGATAATGTTCAATTTAATTATGTATTATGTGTTCCTACCTTGTCTTGCAACCTTCTAGTCCGTTTATCAGATAACTCATTCAAGTGAAGGGAAAACAATATAATTCTCACCTCCCGATGTTGTAATTAAGGACCTCAAAGATCCTAGACATATTTTAGCTACTAGCATCATTGATGATTCCACGAGGTTATATAAGTTTGATAACTTTGGGTCATCATGTCTTCCTCCGTTTTTGTTTCTCATAATGATGAAGTGAGCAAATTTGGCATGAGCGATTTGGTCACTTAAACTATGACTCTCTTCAAACTCTATGTAAAGAAAATATGGTGACAAAAAAGGTCTTCCTATGGTATCTTGCCAAGATGGTGTTTGTTCTAGATGTGTACTCGGAAAACATCATCAGATAGTTTTGGAAACGTGCCTCTTGGCACGTCTACCCCTTTGCAACTTGTGCACAAGGATTTATGTGGTCCACTTTTTGTTGTTTCTTTTCCTCGTCAGTAAGTACTTCTTAAATTTCATTGATCATTTTTCCAGACACACTTGGGTATACTTCTTAAAAACTCAAGAGTGAAGTTTTTAACATGTTCTTGGCCTTTAAGGCCTTTGTTGAGAAACAATTTGGACATCCAATTCTTAAGTTAAGATCAGACAATGGAGGAGAATATGTTAACAACAAATATATCAACTTTTGCACCGAGCATGGCATTCCACCGCAACATACTATTCCATATACTCCACAACAAAATGGTGTAAGTTTGAAAGGAAGAATCACACCTTAAAAGAAATGACTAATTGTATGCTTCAATCTAAAGGACTTGGTCTCAATTTTTGGGCAGAAGCAATTAACTCAGGAAAATTACATAGTAAATCAAAATCCTACTAAGGTTTTAAGGAATATAACTTCAGAAGAATCATGGAGCTCAATCAAACCGTATGTATGTCACTTTCATGTTTTTGGAAGTGATGCTTCGGGCCCATATTCTAGATTGGAAACATAAAGCCTTAGAACCTAAGAGTGAAATTCATTTTGTTGGATATTCCGAAGATGTCAAAGGATATAGACTTCTTCAACCAAAGTCCAAAAATTTAATCATTAGAAGAGATGTAAATTCGATGAAAATATATTGCCCCGTGAGCCTAGTTCGCGGGTGTGCCACCTTTTTTTAGCCCGCGAGCTTGATTCGCATATGTGACACCTCTCTCTATCTCTTCTATTTTCGAAAGCATCTTTCCTAGCTTGGATGATGACAACGAGGATGAAAATACTGCTCCACCTCTTTGAAGATGTTCCTTCAGCTCCACAACTTCCAAGATGGGTCCTTCTACTCGAGATGCAACAATTTCTCGCAAGTGGCCCCGCGTAGACGACGTCGTACCCGTTCTCGCCCAAACGAGCCTCTCCTTATTGGCTCAAGTTCTAGAAACTCCCCGATCCGTACACCTTTGAAGAAGCTTCGTGTCATCCGCATTGGGATGAAGCTATGAATGAAGAATATCGTTCCGTATTGGAAAAGATACTTGCGATCTTGTTCCTCTTCCAAAGGAAGAAAAATCGTCGATGCAAATGGGTTTACAGTAATGCTTGGAAATGTATGGAAAAATGGATAAACATAAAGCTTGCACTACAAGGAAAAGACCTCTAGCGGATGTTTTTGAGGAACCACAAATAAAAATACCCCATACATCCGTCTAGCGTAGGTTACTAGAGGAGGTTGGCGCAGAGTTTTGGCAACATGTTTTCCTCCTATCGTGCTCTTATCATTAAAACTCGCCCCGTGCTCTCAAAAAACGAAAGCACCGCCGCAGTAAAAATCATTGGCACACCGGACACCGTGCACTCTATACACACCCGCCCGATGCATCAAAATATAATAGAGTCATAATTTAAGGAATATAACTTCTAAGAAGCTTGAGCTCAATCGGATGCAAATGGGCTTACGTAACATAGTTTGGGATTGCATGGAAAAGTGGTTAAACATAAAGCTTGCACTACAAGGAAAAGACCCCAGCTGATGTTTTGAGGAACCACAAAGAAAAATACCCCATACATCCATTTCTAGCGGAGGTTACTAGAGGAGGTTACGCGCGTAGAGTTTTGCGTATGTTTTCCTATCTAAGTGTTCTTATCGTTAAAACTCGCCCTGCTCTCAAAAAACGAAAGCACCGAAGTATGGATACAAAATCATTAGCACACCGGACACCGTGCACTCTCGTACACACCCGCCCCGTGCGTCATAATATAATAGAGCACCGGTGCCTCACAACTTGTCCGCACCGTGCATTATAAAACACAACGCCAACACCGAAACCACTCGTGCGCATTTAAAAACCGCACCAAATGCTGCATCATAAAAACATGCCAAAACACAAACTCGACGAAGTGTGTTTGTAGCAAATAGTACCAAGTACGCCATAAACAATGCAATAATCGGTAAAGGGTTAAATTAAAGAAATATTTACAACAAAAAACCCGCATTTTCAAACTTTCCAGTTGCTCCCGAGCTATCAATTACCTAAGGCGCACGATACCATAGAATGCACCGGTGCGCACCGAACATTGGCACACCGGACAGCGGCGCGAAGTACACACTACCGGGCGTCCAATTACTATAACGCACCGGGGCGTCAATATTCTTCCGGTGTCGCGTGCATCATAAACACCGCATCAAAACATAAATGAGCCGGTGCGTTCTTCTAAGAGCACCGTGCGTTAGAAAACCGCACGCACTCGAATAACGTTATATATAAAAAATATTAAGGCCAAAAAACCGGTGCTTTGGGACTATTATGCACCGGTGTTTACCATTACGCTGCCCCCAAATCTGCATCATCAAATTTTCGCGCCGAAACTAAAACATCCCGTGCGCGGTTAGGGAAAACGCCCCGCGTGTTATAAACAACGCGCCAAAATTGATATCGCCCCGGCGCGCTTTATTTAACCGCACCGTGCACTTATAAAACCCCGCGCACCGAAACAGGGTTAATTAAAAAAAAATTTTACAGCCAAAAAACATCATTATTCACTTTCCTCGCGTTCCGTAGCTCTCAAGCCCCTAAGTATTTATTTCCTTTGAGTCGGCTCGACATTGGTGCTCTCATTGCACCCATTGCATGCACTCGCTATTCTGCATTGGCCACCAATCTCCAGCTTGCATTTTGAAAAACAATGGAAAAATTTTATTTTCCAAATTTTACAGCGAATATGCCTCCTCGACATAGAAATGTATATGTATTTTTCTAGTTTTTCTATAATTAAGCCTTTTAGCTGATTAGAAATTGAAATAAACTTAAAAATAACCATTAAAAAAGAAAAAAAATTGTCACGCGGTGCACTCGAGCTGTTCGGCTCGCACCGGATAGCGGTGCTACCCCGTAAAATTTATTGTGCGCATCGCTACCGTTGGGCCGCAACCACACCGTTTCCGAGGTAGCCGGAAGGCGCCCCGAATAATTTTAAACTAAAAAGAAAAAGAAAAAGGTGGTGCGCCATTTATCCAGGCGCACCCCGTTGACCCCGCCAATCAGCGTTGTGGTGCGTTGACTTCATTTTCCGCCCCGGTTTATGCCGCGCACCGCATTTCATTCCGAGAGGGTCAACGGTGGCCGGCAAAAGACCGCACCGTCAACTATGTCATTGTCATGAAGTTCGTGCGCCGACACGACTATATGGGCCGAGGTGTATATTTTAGTTAGCACACCACTATTCTGAATTATATACAAATTCATCCCGTGCTTGAAAAATAGACATATATGCACCGAATCCGGTGCGTCCGTTTCATTAGCCCCCGGGATCTGCACCAAAATATTAGGATGCACCGACACCGTGCGTGATCGTTTTTATGGAGCACCGACTTGTATGTTTGTTTTTTTTTCCAAAAAAAATTGTATATGCGTATTTATAAATACATTTCTGTTTTAATAAAAAAAAATTATTTAATATGGAAATGATTTAGAGAGATCAAGAGCAACAACAACAACAACAAGGCAACAATATGACATGATTCGCTAATGGGAGGCGCAGAGAGAGGGAGAGAGATGGATGTCCTCACCCTATTGTCGCGTATACCTCAGGAGATCCTTATGCAAGTAGGCCTCCTCAAGTTCTATGAAGAGGCTATTTCCGGCCTAAAGGCCCATAGTGTGCTTTTGAGACATCTTACCTGGGTGAGGTGGAATGCCCACCGACATGCTTTTCAAAGTTGGTCCCGACTCGCGGGTACACACCCACCGAGGAGGAAATTTATTTTACCACAGATCTACCAAGGAGAGGGGTGGATTTTCCCTCATTCCCAGATGTGCCAACTGGTTGTGTGAAAGGTGGAGTCGGCGAGAGTTTAATCCCAGAGATACATTGGAGCACATGTACCGTCTCCTTCGCAGTTTCGTGTACCCGGAGGCCGCTACGTATAGGTGCTTTTCGTAGACAGATGCGTTGCCTCTCATTATCTCTTTGATCATTTCGCATAACACCAAAGTGATTGTGCAACACATTAGTTGCTCGCTTTTATATTACGTTGTTTTTTAGTACACGACGACTTCAATGTGTCCGCCATTTTTTTGCACGCTTTGTATGGCCTTAGATGCATGTTGTGCTCATGCACAAGGGAGGGTCAACTTCCATTTTTTCTTCGTAGCTATTTTGTTTATTTTTTGAGAGGTTTCCTGTGAGATGAGACCTAATTTTGTTTGACAGCTCGTAGGCCAATGTTCGAGGCCCGATGCGCATGTGGGGGAAGATGATGCCCAAGAGGGGAGACACTATGTTTCGAACGAGGATATCACTATGATTCGCTAGACTTACTAGCCGTTGCTGGCGGGCCGCATCCCTTCATTATGGTCCCATGTCCTTATGCCGGACTAGATTGGCGAGGGTGTCCCAACATCCTCTTCACTCCCGATGAGCCGCCGATGATGAGGTAATATTATCGTTTTATTTATATTTATTCTAACATGTTCTTTAACTTGTTTTTATTAAATTGTGTAATGAAATTGTCTAATTATTGTTGTGTACTTGTATATATTTTGCGTACATTGGCTCTTTCGATGGCGATGAGATGCCTGGATCCACCACATGATCCGTGTGTCGATCCCGATGATTACGATCAGGAGATGGTTGATGCGTCGTAGGATGAGGCCAAAGTGGGCGCAAAGCGAGAGACGTGCCGATCCTCGCGCTCTTCATGGTGCACCGGTACCGCCTTGCTAGGCGGGTCGACTCCGGGAGACCAGACACCTGGGATGAGTTGGCGCACAACTCGTGGATTGATTTCGCATGCGGCACGGCCCGCCTGGCGCGCAGAGACGCGTGGCGATGATAGACTCGTTACGGATGTGGAGAGGCATGCCGCGTGACATGTACGGCTCGATGCGGTATGTCGTAGGAGCTGGCGGGGGGCCGTGACGCGATTGAGGAGGTTTGTCCGTAGCCATGTGTAGTCGAGCTACGACACGTGATGGACAAGCCCACCACAGCGGACTCGCATGCATCTCATGATCGTTCACCATGCGGCGTTCGATGATCGCATGAGGCTCCATTGGCGCGCATCCGACACCAGTCGTCATGGAGATGAGGCCGGACCATCGGCCACGTCTACCAATGTACTGGCAAGATTCATCATGAGTACTAGTCACGATCGTCATGAGTAGGCCGGACCATCGACCGCCGAGGCCGCGCACTATTGATCGAGCTGTGCCCACTACTACGCCTCATATTGATCATGTTGTACTACCACCAAGAACATGCATCAATCGCACTAGTGATCATCATGATCATGAGCGTGCTAGCCGACCATCGATCGTCGAGGCCGCACCCGGGCCTTTACCGAGTAGGCTGCATCCACTTGTACTAGTGTTATTAATGCTGTTATACTACCACCGCCCGATCCATGACATTTATATTATAGCTGTATATTTTTAACATTATATATATATATATATATATATATATATATGGTCCATGTATTTTATGTTCATGTTACGCTTGTACTTAATTTCTCATGTTGATGATCATCATGATGGGCGCATATTGTTAGTCATGTTAGATATGTTCATTTAATGTTTATTTGCAGATAGATGTGTATATGTGATAGGCGCATGAGTTATTTGACATTATATGGAGATGTATATTTAATGTTTGTGTTGTGATGATATTAATATATAATGTTGATTTGATGTTAATTGAATGTGTTTATTAGTCGAATATGATGTTTGTACGATGGTTATCATGATCGGATGATGTTAATTAATTAATTTAATATTATTAAATGACCATGATATTTATTAAATATTATGTTGTGAATGTATCTGTAATTTTAATTTTAATTCTATGTAAAATTGTATTTGTATTTGTACTAATTGTAATTTAAGTGTAATTGTATGTAAAATATTTATTAATGTAAAATTTTGATTATAATTGTAATATTTAATTTATTCTAAAATGATTGTAATTATATATATGAAAAATTGTAAAATTGTAATTGCAATTCTAATTGTATGTAAATTTCACAAATTATAATTGTAATTTTAATTGAATTGTATGTAAAATATTTGTAAAATTGTAATTGTAATTATGTGTAATTCTATGTAAAATTGTAACAATTGTATTTGTAATTGTAATTTTAATTGAATTGTTCCGTAAAATATTTGTAATTGTAATTGTAAATGAATTATATGTAAAATTGTAAATGTAATTGTATGTAAAAATATTAATTTGTAAAATTTTAATTCTATTAATGTGAAAATTTTAATTGTATTAATGTGAAATGATTTTATTAAAATATTTAAATTTGTAAATTTGCAAATAATTGTAAAATAACAAATCTAGAATAATAAGAATTTTTGTAACATAAAGTTTAGAAAATAATGAAAATAAATTCATGTACTTTATAATTATCATTATTTTATTATGATCTTACATACAAAAAAAAAAAAAAACTTTAAAAAGTCCAGTGCGCTTATCATCCTAACAGGCCCCGGTGCATCGTATTAATACAACGCGCCGGTGCGTCACATTTCCGCACATCGGAAACGAATAAGCGCAAATAAAAAAAGGCAACTCTATTTTGTTTAAGTTAAAAAAAAGCGCCAATTTGAAAAATGGGCAGTAAATTATTTTCAAAAATCTAATTTGATAAAATAATTCTTTAAATACTAAACACTTTTCATTATTTCACTATTTTTGCTAAAAATTTTCAGTTAGATTTTTGCAGGAGACAGACCTAGAGCAAGAGAGCACAAGGGCACTGTGGATGGCGAAATACGTTCGAACAGAAGTATTCAGACAATCAGAAACCAAAAATCTAGTGATTCAAGCCCTTTATCATAGAATTTCAAACCATTTCGTGATTAAATTTAATTCTTTTTTTTACTTTTTTCTGCAATTTTTTATTTTTTCCTGTTGTTTTATCCATTTTTACCCTGAACCCTTCATTTTTTTTGTTTTTTCCCTTTCTTCTCCCTATTTCTGTGATTTCAGAATTAGGGTTTTTCATTTTAGATTGACGTCCAACCCACGGGACGACTTGCATAGTCGGATACCAATCCATTCGGCCATTGCGTGAATTTTTGAAAAAATGGATATTTCTTTATCGGTGCGCCTTGCATACGCCACCGCACCGGTGCACCGTATTATTACAACGCACCGGCAAGTTCTGTGTCATAAAAAATTGAAAACATTTTTTTATATCCGTGCGCCAAATCTAAAATAGGGCACCGGTGTTCTCTTTAACTAGGAAAGCACTGTACAGTGTATTACATTGTTTTTGCAGTGCGTTTATAATACACCACGCACCGTTAGGTCTATTACACTATTTTTGCTGTGAATTTATAATACTGAATGCACCGTACGGTGTATTATATTATTTTGAAGTGTGTTGTTAATATATCCACACACCGGCGGCGGTGCGGATTTCATGAAAGGCGCACCGGTGTCTCGAGATTTATTTTCTACCTAAAAATTTGAGAATTTATTTATAAATATGTTAATGAATGATATGCTACAGGTTTCAGATTGACAAAGAAATGACTGACAAGATATCAAGTAACAAAAATACTATTAACACATCAAGAAAAGAAAAAAAGGCAAGTTCTTTGTAAATTCTTTATAAAAAATATTATTTTTGAACTATATGTAACTTTAACTAATATGTATTGTTTACTGTGTATCATGCAGAGCCACAAAATGATGAAGCTCGATATGATTATTTCTGATCTATGACCAGAAGAGCGTAAAAGTTTAATGGAAAAATTGCCAAAAGATGAATCGGGTGAATGAAACAATACTATCGATCCAATATGAGTTTCTTTTTTTAATTATCATTAATAATATACTTAAAATTATTAGATAACATGTGTCAAACAGTCTACTAATTCACATATGTTTAATGTTCTACAGGGACCAACAACTCAGAAAAGGAATGTTGTTCTAAGAAAAGAAAAAAAATAGAACATGCAAATGAAAATGAATTGCTCCTTGGCTCATCTGGAGTGGTGCTGGAAGTTAATGAAAGGGGGAAAAACTTTTACAAAAGTTTGAGGGATCTAGTGGAACGAATACAACAACGTGCTTCAAATGTAATATGTAATCATTGAATTTTTCGATCATTAGGTACAATAAATAAACAATTTAGCATTAAATATTAATTTTCAAAAATTTTCTTGCAGAAAAGAAAAGAAAATGGAACCCATTCAGCACATAAAATAGGATGACAAGGAAGAAAAGGGTTGATCTCTAAGTTTGTGAGTAATTGTTACTTCCTTGTAACAACTTAACTAGATTTCATTTTTGTATTTTTTAAGTTGTTTTACAAAAATCATCATTGAATGTCTTCAAACAGGTGCTAACATACAAAGAAGAACCATCAGACGAATTGATTGAAATTGGGTTAAATATAGGTTGTGAGTATATGTTGGCATATCATAATTTAATTGTGGAATTTGTAAGCATCTATTGATCTTGTTTTAATTAGCTCCTTATATAATTAATAGAACAAAAACATCTTTTATATTAAATATATGATTTGTTATGGGGTATAAAACTTGTAGGAAACAAAGTATGGAACTGCGCCAACAGATGAAATTTTGGAAGATGGCATGGTACATGGTTTTGAAAGAATGTGTATAGTTTATGAGTCAATTGTTGCTATGGTACGTCATTTTTCTTTTCGATTTACATTGATGTATATTATTTAATATTGGAATTTTCATTATTCTCACCAATGTATATACACTCATTTCAGTTTATTTTTATGTTTGTAGATGGAAAGTGAAGAAGAATAAAACAATCAATGCCGTGAACACAACATTCCTGAAAATAACCCAAGTCATGGAAGTAGCTCTAGCAGTGATAGCAGTTCAAGCGAAGAATGATGATCACTATGTAATTTGGATATCAAAGCAAGGCATTTTATTTTTTGAAATATGTCTGTGAAATCAAACATTTTGTTTAATGTAATGGACATAGTGTCCCAATTGAAAGACAAAGGGATACAAATAATTGTCCCATTTTGTATGATAAAGACTGTCTTATATATATATATATATATATATATATATATAATCATAAAATATGTTTTAATTTATTCTATTGTGTTCTCCATTGTCGCTATTGAAAATAATCCAAGTCATGGAAGTAGCTCTAGCAGTGACAGCAGTTCAAGCGAAGAATGATGATCACTATGTAATTTGGATATCAAAGCAAGGCGTTTTATTTTTTGAAATATGTCTGTGAAATCAGACATTTTGTTTAATGTAATGGACATAGTGTCCCAATTGAAAGACAAAGGGATACGAATAATTGTCCCATTTTGTATGATAAAGGCCGTCTTATATATATATATATATATATATATATATATAATCATAAAATATGTTTTAATTTATTCTATTGTGTTCTCCATTGTCGCTATTGCGTTCTCCATTGTCGTTCTCAAATGCACTAATAAAAATTTAATTCATATGAATATTGTTATAAGATTATATATATGTGTTGACTTTTGATGAATAATGAATTTAAAAAAACCACAATAATTCTGATATGATATAACAAATTAATCCAAACAACACATTCAAATGCATTAATAAAAATGTAATTAATATGAATATTTTTATAAGATGTGTCGAATTTTGATGAATAATGAATTTAAAACAATCAAAATAATTGAATTGTCAGAGGTGGATGTTTCTAAAAAAAACAAAATGAAAACCGGTGCGTTTATGTGTCTATACGCACCGGTGCGTTTATGATTCTATGGGCATCGCACTAATACCAATTCCAGTTATAAATATCGGTGCATTTGTGTGATACTGCGCACCGAGGCATTTATGTATCTATAAGAATCAGTGAATTTGTAGATGCCATGTGCATCGCACGAATACCGATACCAATTATAAATCTCGGTTCCTTTCTGTGATACGGAGCACCGATGCCTCATAAAGATACACGCATCGTGCGCTTATACGACCTATGGGCACCGCTAAAATCCCAAGACCAATTAGAACAACCCCGTGCGTTGTATCACCAACACCAGGCCCGATGTTGTTGTTTTCATTAACGGCTCGGTGCATTCTCCTTCGACTGCCCCGGTGCGCTGTCTACCGATACGCATCGGTGTGTTAAAACCTGATAAGAGCACCGATGAAAAAACAGTCGTAATAACCTCCAGCTGCCCATTTTTTTTTAATTGTGTTGAATTTTCATTAAAACCTCCACCAAAACCTCCGATACCATAAACAGATGTGGTAGCATATGTTTTTTTGACAATTTTGGCCAATTTTATAACACTAAAAACCTCCTTTATAACCTCTGCTAGAGGGTCTTTTCCTTGTAGTGTTGTCGTGTTGCTAAAACATTTTCACAAGTTGAAGGAATTGACTATACTGAAACCTTCTCCCCTGTTTCCAAAATGAATTCTATCAACCTTGTTCTTCCCCTTGCTGCCTCCTTTAAATGGGAAGTCCATCAGATGGATGTTAAATCCACCTTCTTACATGGAGATTTTCATGAAGAAATCCACATGGAACAACCCCCTGGCTTTATCCAAAATGACTCTAGCCTTGTTTGTTGCCTTAGGAAGTCTCTCTATGGTCTTAATCAAGCTCCTCGGTATTGGTATGCCAAAATGGATAGATTTCTCTTAGATAATGGCTTTTCTAGGTGTCATTCTGACAACACTGTCTACACCAAGAAAGTGGGTAAGTCCTTCATCATCTCCTTTCATTCTTTATGTTGATGATCTTATCCTTACTGGTAGTGATCCCAACCATATAAACCATGTGAATTCTAGCCTCAAAAATAAGTTTGAAATGATAGACTTAAGACACTTGCATTATTTCCTAGGTCTTCAAGTCTTGCATTCCAAAGAAGGTATTACCCTTTCTCAGTCCAAGTATTCCTATGATCTTCTACGCTACTTTCACATGGAATATTGTAAGCCAACCCATTCTCCCTTTTAGTCTGGAGTCAAGCTTTCAGTCACTTGTACTACCCTTGAAGTTGATGCTACCTGATACCGTCAACTTCTTGGTAAACTTTTGTATATAACCCATACACGTCCTGAACTTTCCTTTTCCGTTGGTTTTGTTGCTCGGTTTATGCACCAACCTCATGAAAGTCACTAGAAAGCAACTAAAAGAATACTTCGATATATTTGAGGTACAGTTAAATTCAAGATTCATTACAGTGCAGGAGCATCTCCATTTTTGATTGGTTTCACTAATTCTGATTGGGCTGGTGACCCTGATGATCGAAATTCTACTGCAGGATATGTATTCACTCTTGGTTTAGGACCTATTACATGGTCTTGTAAGAAACAACATGCCATCTCTCTTTCTTCAGCAGAAGCAGAGTATCGTGGTGCAGTTGAAGCTAACAAGGAAGCCATGTGGCTTCATCAGATCCTGTCTGAATTTGGTGTGATAATCAGAGTGCCATTCAGCTATGTAAAGATCCAGTTTAGCATCAGCGTATGAAACACATTGAGCTCCACATACACTTCATCAGAAATCTCATTCATGATCATGTTCTTGAAGTGTAGTATTGTTCAATAATGATCAGCTTGTCGATATCTTTATAAAGGCTCTCACAGAAGGGAAGTTTACCAATCTTCGATATATGTTTTAAGTTCAGGAAAGTTATCATTAAGGGGGGACAGGCTCTAATGCCTCCTTCCTTCTCCTATTGTGTCACCTTTGTAAGTCCTTCAATCCTATCCCAAGTTGTTCTTAAGGGGGGATGTTAGGACATTTTGACACATAGGAATTAGTCTCCTTTTGTGTCACTTTTTTAAATCCTTCAATCCTATCCCAAGTTGTTCTTAAGGGGGGATGTTAGGATATTCCGACACATAGGAAATAGTCAAGTACAACTTGGTCTAGCGTAGAGTTAGGTAAAGTGTGTTTCTTTACTATGAACATTTGTAACTTATAATCCGACGGTCACGATATGTAGTGATCCGACGGTTCACTCTCTCCTCGGTATTACTGACACTTGATCCATGGATTAACACCCGATTGGTCCATGATCTCTATTTAAAGAGAATGGAGGTTCATTTGTCTGGTAATTGTTTATGAGAGAAGCTTATGTAAATTTTCTTTCTTTATATTAATAAATTGCCTGAAGTGGCCGCGTTGGCTCAGGCCGTGGACTGTTTCCCTCTTTGAAGGTTTTAACTACGTAAAATACTGGTGTACTGATCTGTGATCTATTTGTGAGCGGTGACTTTTGGTTTTTGATCTAAGGAACTTACCTTGTAAATTCCTACATTTGAAAACCCTATATTATATATGGTTTTTAGTTTTTACGAGGGATACAACCATAAATGAGTCAAAAGAAGATGATACAAGAGAAATGGATACCATTCTAAGATGATTTTTAGATTTTGTAAAAGACTAGGTGGGACAATGCTCCTCAACTAAGGATCTTTATAAAATGATGGAAGAGCTTTATGCAAAACAAGGCAAAAAGGAAGTTGCTCACTTAAAGACCGAGGTTCAAGAGGCAAAAAGGAGAGAAGAAATTTTGGCAAGTCATCTTAAAGAAAAATCCAAGGACTTGATCAAGCTACAAACTAAATTTAATCAACAAGAAAGAAGGATTAAAGTTGAAATTATCTCCTTGAAGACCCTGCTTGAAGAAGCAAGAAGAATTGAAGTGACCAAATGCGAGCTAAAGATGAAGGAAGAAGATTGCAAGAAGTGCGAAGAAGAAGTTTTATTATGAAAGGTTGAAGTCAACAAGCTCAACAAAAAGATAGAAAACTTGCAAGGACTAGATAGCATTGTTAGCTGCAACAAATCAAGTTTAGGTGAACCTTTAAGCAAAGAAGAGCAAGCACCAAGTGCCCAAAGGAGAAATTTGAAGAAAAAATTGAAGGAAAAATCTTTTTCCCCAAAAGGCCAAGTGAAAACCAAAAGATAAATGAAGTTTCTAATCCAAAAAGTTATATTCTCAAGAAGACACCTCACCAATAAGAGTAGAAAAATATTGAACCTCTTCCAAGGCAGAACAATTTCATAAGACCATCATGGAAATCCAACTCACCAAGGTACCAAAGTATATTTCTTGATTATTGTTATTCATGTACAAATTTTGGGCATAATGTTATGGATTGAAAATCTTATAGCAAGGTTAAATACAAAGGATATCATCAAAACTCTAGAAGCATGTTTACAAACAAACAAGTTAGAAACCCTAATGGATTCTCCAACAAAACGTACACAAAATTTGCTCCATCATTCAAGTACAACATAAGATGCTTTAAATACCATAACATTGGACATGTTGCACACAAATATAGATGTGACATAAAGTGGTCTCCTAAGTAGATTAGACACAAAATAAAACACGTTAGGGTTTGGAGAAGAAAACATGTCAATGAAGAAATATTGTCATGGGGAGTGGCCCCGAAAAAGCAAGACACCCTTTGCCATTGATGTTAAAAGGGGAGAGAGAAAGAGAAAGGAAGTGAAGCATGTCGACAGGGGGAGCATGATGACAAGTGGAGCATGATGGCATGGGGAACATGAGTATTGACATCAATGACAAAGTGGGATTGTTGGAATAAAATTGTCATTAATGTCAAAGGATAAATGGGCCATTCATGAAGTATTCCTAATATTCCCATGCATTTTCTTATCGATATTCATGCAATTTATACAAAAACTTGTATGTGAAAATGGAAAAGATATAATTCCCCAAAAGTCCTCAGGTCATGTATGTTAAAAAATATTGATATTGGACTTTGTCGTAAATTCAAAGAAGGTTGATTCCGAGTGACCTTACAAGAACTTCATTTAAGGAAATAAGTAAAAGATACAATAAGCATCCATTTATTAGAAAAAAAATTATGGTACCGTGTCAACAAGATTTTGTGGAACCATGTGTTCCAATCTATGTTATCGTGGATTAGCCACCAGTGCATTCTAACATGGATTTTCCACCACCACATGCTAACGTGGATTAGCCACTAGCCAATGGTGTTCTGTTCAAGAAGAGAAAGCGATTCGGGGATGAGTGCTAATATGGTTGTATAGGTAAATGTGTCAATTTGCAGGTGTCGATCTGATGGTAATAGACACTGGCTCTATAGTCCGCCGTACAAACCCCAAAATCACCACATCATTGTAATTATATGTATGACTCTATTCTCCAGGTTGATCATTGAGTATGATTTCTTGGATGGTCCATGTGATGACAGACGAACAAGAACTATAGTTGTACTTCGATTGGATAGTGTTATGGTTCGAAGGGGAAATTGTCTAATTATAGTTGGTTCTATGATCATAGCTTGGTTTGACTTCTCTCTGCCAGGTAACTACGAAATGATAGGTTTGGCAGAAGGTTTCCGTTCCACATATATTGACTGGCTACAGGATCTGCAGATAGCACATTGTAAGTTTTTGATCTGTGTAAGATAACTAATGTTTGAGCTCATTGTCTTATTGAAAATTGAGAAGGAGTCAATTATGTATAAAGAAATCGAGTTTATTGCAGATGATACCAATTATGGGAATAAAATCCATTCTTGGTTGAAGAAGCACCACTCATGTTTCTTGATGTGATAACAGAGTAAAGGGTAACTTGTTGCAGAGTTCATTAGATGGATTAATAAGAGAGTTATGGAACGGGCATATAAGGCTTCTGGGTCTGGAACCTCGTACACAAAATTTCTTATCTATTAAATGAAGAGTGGAGTGTTGAAGTGGCACAAACAATTCTAAGGCTAATGTATTGGCAGAGTTGGAATCATATTGTACCAAGGACTCAAGCCACGTTATATTTAAGCGAGCCAAGAGCTATTATGTTGAATATTCTGGGTGATAAGAGCTAATATCATAGATCACAGGTTTGCAGTGCCCATAGGTCACACCATATATTTGAATAGACAAAAAGTCACATCAAATGTCATGCAATTTTCCATCATGTGGATTTTGGATCGGTTATGCACAATGTAGCATAAGTTCTAATTATTTTCTTTTGCGTATGTTCTGGCATAAGTGGTCTAAGATCAAAGTGTGTTTATTGATTGGATTCAAGTTTCTAAGGAGATTTGAGGCAGAATCTGAGGTTCTTACTTAGGCACATTTAGGCCTTCTCCGAGGCTTACCTTGAGGCAACTTGTTGGCCTATTTGAGGAGTTACATTGAGATTGGGAGGAAGAGTTACAATAGCACACTTATTGGACATATCAATTTAAGGAGCATGCCTGATGTTGGAGGTGACAATCCGATGAGTCTATGTTTTCTAAAATCAAAGTTGAGACAAGTAGAAATAGGTCATAAGGAAAACCAATGGAAAATTAGTTTGTGCTTGTGGAAGCGGGTTAAGAACAAGAGTTTCAATGACAACATAATTATGAATGAATGCAAGTAGCAATTGGAGATATTGATTTGTTGAAAAGGATTTGAGCATTGAAGTAAGTGGGCCATTGTCCTTGTTATGGGAGCCCAAGGTTATTGTTATATATTTTATTGTTAAGGGTGGCAAGGTTGTGCTAGGTAAGGAAGTTGTAGCTTCCTTCAAGAGGTTTTCACATCCTTCCAGTGGATACTGGTAAACAAGGGGTTGTAGCACTTCTAGTTGTAACTGATAATTATGAAGTTGTAGCTTCTCTTAAGTAATATATATATATATATATATATATATATATAATTTACTAATTAATTAAATGAAAAGTCAAGGGGCATGTACCTTTTCACCTCATGACCAGTCAGTGCTATAAAGTAAACCATCACGAGGGTTAATGTATGATCATTCTTATTCAAATGTTCAATCAATATATTTGGACAAAATAATTCTATGTCCAATACAAATAGGGATTTTTTTTTTTTTTTACAACATACCAAACAACTTGGAAGAGAGAAATGCAACAAATCCCATTTTAATAACCATTTAGTCATAAGGCTATCATGTTGATGGCATGTTGGATTCTATATTTATGAATTGTAGTGAAGCCTAGGTGTAAATAACTAGAGTTTCTTAAGAAAAAATGGAAGATATTGAGATCTTGGATGAGGATAGAATATGGTTTGAGTACCAACACATTTTTTCCAATGGTAGAATAAAGGAACATGACAACAATTTCAAGGGTTGCACCTTTGAGAGTGGCAAGCTAATTCTTCTTTATGAAAACTAGAAAAAGGATAGGGTTGAGATGCAAAAGTATGGTTGGTTGTAACCATGAAAATTGAATATTTCATTTTAAAACTATCCAATTTGTAAAAAAATACTAATTGAGGACATTTTAGGGCTTAGATGCTAAAAGATCAATGCACTATAGAAGGCAAGGTTGTAGCCTAAAAAGAAGGTGAAATCGAGGCATAGAGAACACGGACATAAGTCATAGGTGGATAAGAAAATGAATGGAGGGAATATAAGGGGTGAACACAAGCATAATTAAGGTGGATAAAAGTCAAAATATCTAAAGAGATATGTTTCAATGAATAATTTTGGGAAGTTCCACTATATTGGAATTGAGTTGGAGGTAGATAATGGCCATATTTGTGAGAAGCTCCGAGTTTTGAGAGGATAATACCAATAATTATTTGACAAGAAAAAATAATAGGTAGGTCAAGGACAATAAGGAACCTAATTATTCAAAGTGGACTACTTTTGAGTACCTAATTGTGGGAATAGAAGAAGATACATGGAGGGAAAGGCCATCAAGTGTACAAAAGACTACATTAGAGACACTTAATGACATAGAGGGGAGTATGGATAAGGAAGAATAAAAAAAATGGTTCAATTATGGAATAAATGTGCTTGGGATGAATATTTTAGCACAAGGTGAGCACCTGTAGCAATTATATCAAGTACAAGAAAAGCATTCATTAAGAAACATCAAGACATCACAATCAAGAGGCTACACACACTTTATGGGTTGAATGAATGTTAGATGGGCTTTAGTGCCTTGGTCATAGTCATATGTTGTATATGTAGCCTTTACATAAGTTTCTCTATTGAATAATTTTGACTTGGTTAGTAGATGTCCACATGTCTTTGTATATATTGGTTAATGAGTCTACATGTCTAGGTGAGTGTAGCCTAATAATTATGGACATAGTGAGCATGTACCTATTGTAAGTTGGCTCTATGAGTTTATGTAAATTTGTTTTACTCAACATGACCTTCAACACTTATGACATAATCCACAATTAAGAAAGTTCATGCTAAAATGGAAAGCCAGTGTCATGAACATTAAGAAAAGTGGCTATGTCCCGTAGTAGGCCTTTAATATCTAAGTTGAAATGATTCTTGAGGTTGTTTAATTTATAGGGAAATTATTGACTAAGAAAGTGTTCCAAAATTCAATTATTGAGTGATATGTGATCTTACGTTAGTAAGTGAGTGGTAGTTTTGAGACTATTGAGGGCCTATTAATCTATGAAGTCTAAGTAATTAGTCATGGCACTGCAACATGACGCTCAATTTAAAAAGTATTTATTGGACATGGCATATGATTAGGTATCATAATGGTTGAAAAATAATAGTCTTTTAACTATAATAGACATTGTTTGTTGAGTAGGTTTTCTCCTAATGCTCAAGTTCCCATACACACTCTATGTTTACATTTATGGCGTGGCATTGTTGTTATCTAAGTTATGTTTTTTATTTATTTCTTGCATCCATTGTTTAACTTCAAGATAAGTATGTGTCATTGTCCTAGCTGGAACATTGAATTAACTTTCTAAGTTTAAGTATGAAAAGCTTGATTGGAATACTGGGGTCCAACCCTTTATTGAAGTTTGGATAGTTTCTATGTTGGAAATATATATAATATAAGAAGAAACTTTAGAGAGTCACTCTCTAAACATTAATCAACCATGAATTGAATTGAATTGAATACAACAATTTAAATTGTTTTAAAAAAATGAGTTATAATTAATACTATAAGATGGAAAATGGAGTATTCTTATCCCATTTGCTTGTTGTATAAACCCTCCATGTGACCCCAATTTCCTGCTAATTTTATTATTATTATTATTATTGTTGTTGTTGTTGTTGTTGTTTAACAACTTCAATACTGAAGCACACCGTCACTATTAAATTTTGCAACAATGTAGAAAACAATAATGCATGAGATATAGTGAAGAATGGTCAAGTGTTTGACTAAATAATCCATAAAACAAATTACAAGAGTTACCATTCACCCAATAGAAGGTAGAATCTCAACGTAGGTTGTTGCAATCCCCGTTCCTTTCTTGTTGTGGCTCCAATGATAAATCTTATGAATTCCCACCATGCTTAATCGAAATTGCTGACCCACTAGGTTGTCCACCCTACCAATGCTAATGCACTCTTCTTTCTTTTTTCCCCTCGAGTTGCAATGGGGTTATAGGTAGGAGGAGAGAATAACACCAGCACATAAGAATTTGGGTCGTAGCCCTTATCTCTCCATATCAATGATTCCTATCCATCACGCTATCAACAATGCTCAAGATCACCAAATTTCAACAAATCATAGATTCTCACTAGAAAACTTAGAATATCATTACAACACCCATCCAACACTAGGGAGCTCAAGGATGTCCCCTTCATATGTTTGCATTTATTTTATAGTATTTTGGTGAGGATTATATGTACCACTTGTTTTCACATGAAAATAACTAATTATTAAATTCCATAAATTTGATTATTCACCCAGCCACATGTCCTATAAATAATTTGGCTATCATGTAATTTCCTATTATTTTATTTAAACTATGGATTTTCTCTCACCCAAGAATCACATATTCCTAAATTTACACACAAATGTTCCCTTATGCCCATTTCCTTAACATTTTCTATTTGTTTAACTCTTTATTACCTACCAAGAGTCCCAGATAGTTTTAGTTACTTCCCTTAACTTAATTTATCTTTTTTCGGATTTTCTCAATTAGGTGAAATTATCTTAATTTTATTTTCCTATAATTACCTATTTAAATAATTCAAATCTTACATCTATTTAGATTTTTATTCCACCATGTCCACATAAAATTAACTTTAGATTATTTTCCTTTTTAAAAATTGTTGTAGCTCCTAGAGACAACCCCCAGGTTGAGGAGAAGGGTCATTTCTATGACATCTTAGTGTCTCTTGAAGATAAATCGTTGTTGCTCAAAAGTTAAATTTAAAATGATTAAAATCTGGTTCAATTACCTTAATAAGAGGAAAATCATATTTTATACATTGGAAATATCTTATTCCAAATATTTAATGCTCAATTATGGTGGCCTACACTCAGAGAGTGGAGCTTCTTTAATTGTTGCAGTATAGGTGAAAGAAAGAATGCAAGAGAGAAACCCAATGTAGAGGGCTAGTGATAGGATCTTGTACACTGAATTCCAATAGAATTATGAAAAGACAAAGGGACTGAAATCAGAAACCATCCAGTGCATTTTAAGTCCTTCAATCTCACATATTACAAGTTCCATTGTCATAACAAAACATAGGTAAATCTGACATACAACACTGAATTCCAATTGCTACAATTACATGGTTTCTGAGAGGAAAGGGACACATATGAAAATGATAAATAAAGAGAAATTGTATACTCCAAATATATGTGCTCGAAATCACTAAAACATCTTCATTAATCTTCAAGAACAATATAAATCTTATAAGCTTCAAAACTTGCAAAAAACTACAACCCCTGGAATGGAAAATTGAAACCTTACTAATCAGTTATTCATTCCTTTTATGGAGAGAGACAAAATAACCAAAATATATCCAAATGCTATAGTGGTTTGAACAACACAACTATCTAAGCATACGACTAGCCCAAATGTCCTAATTATTACATAAAAACTTGATTCTCTTCTCGAAAATAAAATATTCACAAAATTGCAAAAATGGCACGAGTATGTCATGATTGCTACAACAAAATATCTACATTTCCGACTCTTGTAACTGAGGTGGAGCCGGACTTCCTTATTTGAATTCGTGGCGAGTTGATGATCTAGTTACACTTTTTCTCGTGTATTCCTTCCACAGTTGCATGTCAGTTTACCTGTCATTTTATCCTCTAAATGATTAAATCGACCCTTTATGAAGTTGGCCCCCCTTGTAGGCACTTCCTTCCAGTGGAGAGGCTCTAGTGTAGGGGAGGAAATACATAGGAATTCGTTGCAAAACAGCTCCGCGGACTCTTTTTCTCTCCGTACAGTCCCACGACCCTCGGTCCCCTTAACTATTTAGAAACGGAATTAAAATCCCTTACAAGGTTCCAACCTTCTGGTATGGCCAACCTTCCAATAATGGCACTCCTTATTAGCCCTTCTTTATAAAATTCTCCTCGGGTCCCATGTCACCCTATAACTGAAAAAATTTACATTTCCACCTTACCTCTTGTGGACCCCTGCAAGTACATCGATGTTCTATTGAAATTCAATTCAAAACAGGTTATCAGGTTCCGGGGTTCTGTCTCAATACTATAAATTCCGTCCCCTCGTCCTGTCTAGTGCTAGTTCTATTTCCCTAGCTCTGTCTATTGACAAACATCTTCCAAATGTGTAATTTGGCTAAGTGTTAGGATTTATTGGTTTAGTCATGCCTTCTATATTTTGACTCCTTTTGGCCCTCTACTCTCTTCATACCTCTCCTCCAAGGTCTATTATTCTCCAAGCATGCTTCCACTGCAAGTTGATATTGTCTGCACCCGACTCTGTTTCAACTTATGTCTCTGTCTACAATGTTTCTACAATCTCCCTTTCTCCACAACCCTTCTGCGATATATACGAAGTCTCCTCTTGCATTCCTTCGCTGGTTAATGGATCATTGATCCTTGTTGATCAATGACCAACGCTTATCTTTCCTTAGCTCCCAAATCTGCCACTGTTCAGATTCATGTCTGTGGATCTGAAGGCACAAATCCCTCCTGGGCTTAGTTTCTCTTGATGACCGAAGATAATTAGACGTTGTGGAAGCAAAGAGGGATCCATGCAGGTCGACAACTGGGAGAAGGGTATTGCGATCAAGTAGAGCGACAAAGAAAAAATCAATTTGAAATAGAGAAATTTGAATCACAATGGTCAGTTTACGGGAGTTTATGGGCAGGAAAAAGATGAGGTGACGTGGCAGAGTCAGATTGGGTGGAAAGCAAGGGAGGAGGGTGATGCATGAAATGGTTTCACGCTTTCCTGGAGGTGGTTTTGACTTCGGATGGAGAAACCACGCTAGCCCGACAGGTGGTAGGCCCATCTATCTTCTTTCGACAGGGTGCTTGGAGATGAGGCTCGACCGCCCCCAAAATCCATCGTCGTCGTTGTTCGATCAAGTGCACCTTTTTGACCTTGAATTTCCGGGGGCAAGTGCTGGCTTAATTACCACACTTACCTCGTCGGAAATTCTCAGCCGCTCCCGGGCAGGCGGGGGATTTCCCTGGTAAGTAATCATTAAAAATTAGTCTCGTGGACATTAAAAATTCTTTCTTTCTTTCTTTCATTGTTTAACCATTTGAAATTAAAACTAGGGTAAATCCATATTCCATCACTTCTTTTTCTTTGACTTATTTTCTTTCTCCTCCATTTTTATCTAGATCGAGAATTACCAATAATATTTGAACTCATGAACCAAAAATCTTTGTAATACAACAATTTTAGGAAAAAAAGAGGGGTAGAAAAAACATGAACAAATTTTGTATCTATTATTCACTTAAATCTAACTTACATTAAATCCCCCTTTTAGGTATTAGTTTACTGAGGCCAATTTTTTTAGTTATTAAGTTGTCACATTTAGTTTAGTTTTTTAGTTTTCACTTATTAAACTTAAGATTAACTTGATATTCAATAACATATCAATTCTTAAATGCATATGAATTAACCAAATAATATATTTCCTTATCCTCTATTTGGTGCCAAGGTGCCAACTCTAGTCCCTTCAAGAACCTCTTGTTCCAAGAGCGCTGCAAGTTACCCTTCAAACACATGTGATCCGAGTAGGGGAATTAAGTACTGATAGAATGGAAACTCAAAAGTCTCTTCGTGGGATGACTAAGTGGTTGGCATAATGGGATGTTATCCCCTCCAACTAGTTTCAAATTCCACAAGGAGGCATCTTTGGTCCATTATGATAAGGTTCAAAGAGTAGGCTCCCCCACCCTCGTGGAGTCTTCATCATGGTTAAAAAAAACCCTTCATTTGTCTCTAAATATAAATGAATGTAAAAGTGAAAAGGATATGAAGTAAAAAAAAGAAGAAAATAAAATAAATTTTTTGTTACCATCCATGTTAAGCCTTACATGTATTTTTAATAAGATACATCGAGGTAACACAATTATTATGAGTATAAGCAAATTATGGCATAACATGGTTGAATTATAATGTTAAGAAATGAAACTAAACATGAACACATTTACTACACAATGTCATGTTGTATGCATAACAAGTTATGACATGATTCCTAGATAATTAGAATGAATTTTTAAACATGACACCATTCATCCATAAAAACCACTACAATGTATTAACGACTACTTGATATTGGAGATATATAACACATACACATTGGAAAAATAATTGAGGTAGTTCTTCAACTCCAAAATTTCATTAAAGTAATAAGTTTGTACACCAATGATATTAATATTTTTTTGACAAGAAAAATGATGCTTCTATGTATCACTATTTTGTTCATATATTTTTTTGACATGAAGGATAATACTTTTATGGTATCATCATTATGTCTATATTGTTGATTTTTGTAACTATGGTGGGTCTTCATAATGCATGTTTTAGTCATTATGAATTTGTAAAGCATATTTTAAATGATAAAATTCAAAAGGAAATTATTTTGAGTTAAGTCTTATTTGGCATTTAAAAATAAATAAATTCTAATATTTTAAATTCAAAGATTTTGGCTCCAAATAGTTATGTCGATATTCTCATTAGTCAGGTCGGCTCCAGCATGGGACACACCCATTCATCGTAAATAAAAACTATATAAGGGGTCAATTCGTTCCTCCATCAAGCCAAGTAGAAGCTCATATCTCCTGAGGTATCTTCACAAGGTTTGAGACAGTATATGAGATATCTCTAAGGTAGTGTATGACATATATTTGAGGCTAGCAAAGCTCCTTTTAGGCCAACAAAGATTATTTGAGGATAACAAAAAGGCGTGACTGTGGCAGGCCAACAAGAGTGAATAAATCATGTTTGAGGCAGATTAGGATGATCATCTTGATGGACAAACTATGAATTAACTAGGAGGGGCCATGGAATAGGTGTGACCTAGTTTTTAATTTTTATGTGCCTTTGTTGACATGAAGAATTCTTTATTGACAAAGGTTGCTGGGTTTTTCCCTATGAAGATTTTCCCAGGGTAAATTTGTGTTTTTTAAATGGGTTGTCTCTTTATATTTTTATTGTCTTAAATTTTTTATGGTTAATGTCTTATTTGTAATTATTGAATGATGAAGTAATGCTTAAGAATATGAAATGAATTAAATCATCAAAAAAATAATTATCAATATAGAAGACCATGCAAAACTCAACATGGTTAAAGCTATTGTAAATTCTTTGAAACCCTAATGTATAATCTCGAGAGATCTAATATGATTGATAAAATACATCAGAAAATAAAACATGATACCTCTTCCAATCTCTGAAGGCCGAAATGCTATGTTCTAAGAGGCCAAAATATCTTAGGGACTGGGAGAACGAAATACCCTCTGCCAACTTCAATATCTCAGATATCTGAAAATATCAGAACCTCAAAACAAAGGCAGGAGCCTCAGTCACTCTGTGAAAATTTCTTTAAGAAAGTAATCAAACGTTTGTCTCTCTGTCATGAACCGAATTTTAGGAGCAATCTCAATGAATAAAGAACAGATACTAAGACAAAATGTTGGAAGGATCATTGTAAGGAACATCTGTTATAATGGTTAAATAATCCAGGCCGAAAAAGTGTCTTCGTTTAAGAACAATTCATATTGGATAAGGGTTTTGGAAAAGTACGAAATATATCTCATTTATTTATTCAAAGAGGCTAGACTTATTTAAATCAAACCTCAAAACCTCAATCAAGATTACCTTAGGCTAAAATTATTCTATGTAAATCCTACCTCTTATTTTAATCAAACCTCAAAACCTCAATCAAGATTACCTTAGGCTAAAATTATTCTATGTAAATCCTACCTCTTATTTTAATATTTTGTTGAGGATCATCGATGGTAGATAGTTCTCAAGAAAGAAACAAATGTTTTGGCCTGAGATTGAAGGATATTGAAGTTCAAATAGAAGTTGTTATTTGAAGATCCCCTTTATGAAGCCGACATTAAAGTCTTCAGAGGAAAGGTACCAGTGAAGCTTGAACACATTACAGGTATGTTGTTTTTGTTTGAAAACAGGTTTATATCTGTCAATACAGAAATGGTTTTGTATCAAGGTGTCCAAGTGTATCTTGTTTGTTCAAGATGTTGTCATCAAAGGGTCGTGTTTTCTTGACTGAATTAGCAAGGTAAAGATATTGAATGATTAAAGGATCCAAGCCTTCAAAAAGGAAGTTCAATCTGATGTCTCAGTTTGATCTAATATCTCAGTTTGAAGTATCTTCATATGGAAACTAGAATTCGTGCGATTTGGAGGCCTAAAAATGATTTTTTTCCAACAAGGCTACAAATACAAATATTTCGATTGAAATCTATTTTTTATTATGAGTTTTGCATCAGATCTATTAAAAGAGTCACGTGATGCAACTCACTTTGATCAAATTCTTATCTTTGTAATAGTTCCCAAGGGCCAAAGTTCTTGGAGGAAGAAATCTATCGTCGATACTCGTATCAAGATTAATTCATGAAAGGAATAGAATGTATGTTTGCTTCTCTGTCACAACAAACAAAGGGTTGATGCCTCAAGTGGTTGGACAAAGTATGATGCAAGTTTTTATAAATTGTAATATGTTACTCAAGATAAGACACAACTTGATATTTCCTCTCTTAGATTAAGTATTGGGTAATTGTGAACTATATAACTTTGTTCAATTGGTCATGGCATAATCAATTATGGCTTGAGAGATGTTTCAAACATAGTATTACAAATGTAGAAATTCAAATTGGGAAAGGAGTGTTGGAAACAATAAGAGTTTGTATATTGCTTTTGATTGGGATTCGAACTCATGGATGATAAGGGAGTAGAAATCTATTGCACTCAAAGGCCAAGTATGTTGTAGTGTGAAAGGAAAGTAGTATGACTGCAACAAACAGGATTGAATGATCAGGTGTCGGTGACAGTAGGGCGACAGGTCAGGGCACCTTGAGATCTTAACAGTAAGGCTCGAGTACATCTCCATTGATAAGAAAATAGCTGATATTTCGATGAAGACTTTGTCCAGAGAAGTTCATTTACTTCAGAGATAAGATGGAGCTTATGGTTATTACCTCCCTCGTTGAGAGGGTGGGCTGATTTGATACCAGCATGGATGGACAATCTCCTTATAGAGAATGGTCTGAGAGCTCCTGAGAGTTCCCCAAGTATGTTTGAGTGATACCTCTTGGATGAGACTCAATTAATACCACGAAGGGTTGAGTAAGGTTTGGATCTGATCACACACTAAAAGGGCATAGTGACGCCTGTCAACATTTGGACCCGATCACACACCGGAAGGGTGTAGTGAGGTATGTTAAAAAATCAGAAAGGCAGAAATATTTTCTTATGTTGATAATTACTTGTGATATGTTTGAATTATTATTATATGTATTAGGTTCTTATTTTAACTTAGTTCATAAAGCAATTACCAAAACTAAAACACAAAAATATCAGGGACACTAGATGTAGGCGCTCAGCCAGGGCTTAAACCCCTATCTATATAGGGGAAAACTCAATCAATAACTCTTCCTTCAATAATTAAAAACGAGATAGACCAAGACCTTAGACCAACATACCTTCCTCCTCCACCAAGTCAGCCTTCCAAGGTGATTTAGTAGTCTCTTCTTATCCAACAACAATCTAGAAATTTGACTTCCCAGCTACAACCCCAACTACAAAAATTTTGGCTCTCCCATCTACTACATAATTTTTTCCCTATAACAACTTCATAGATTCACATGTGTATGTGTATGAGAGAGAAATAATTTCAACTTCTTATGCTTTAGAGAGACCTCCTTCTCCTTCGCTAACCCTTTCTTCTTCTTCCCTTGAATTTCACGCTTTTTTTGGCCCCAGAAGTTGCAAATCGAACTAGATGAGTGAGTGTAACAAATGAGGTCAATTTGTTGTTATGAAACCAACTCAAAGAACATAATAAAATATTGTTCGATGACTTAAATATTGTCCTCTTCGAGGGGGAAACCTCCTTTACATTACATAAATGAACAATCCTTGGATGATAGAAATGATAATACCTCCTTGGTATATATAGGAGTTTATGAGGTCACAATATATTCATAGCCTACATAACTATAATAATGTAATGACACAACAACAACGATAGTGGGTTTTTATGGGGCACAACAATAACAATAGGGGGTTACACTAACAATAACAATAGGGGAATACACTAGTGATCTAACATGCCCCTCTCCTTCAAAAAATTGTTGTCCTCAATGCTTGAGTAGTTCTGGATGCTTCTGTATAAAATTCTCATCCTCCCATGTGGAGTCTTCAGCAGAAAGTTTTTCCACTTAATGAGATACTCTAAAATTAATCGATTCCGTAGGTATTAGGATTCTTGTTTCTGCGATTTCCTCAGGCTCAAATATGATTTTTCCTTCTTCGTAAAGTTTTGGAAACACTTTTTGAACTTGGAGATTGTCACTAATAACCTTTTTTAAGCATGAAACATGGAAAAATGGGTGTACTCAGGAATATGTAGGCAACTCTAATTTGTATGCCATTATACCAATATTTAGCAACACCTTGTAAGGACTATAGTACTTGGGTGATAATTTATTATCCTTCTTAGCTTGCTTGAGGGAAATTTGTTTGTATGATTGTAGCCGTAAAAAATACTCAGTCACCTACATCAAAACTTCTTTCATTGCGATGTTGATTTGACTATTGTTTCATTTGGTTCTTCGCCAAAGTGAGGTTATCCTTTAAGAGTTGGAGAACTCGTTGTTTATGCTCGATGTGATATTCCACTGCTTAAACCTTAGAATTTTTTCTTAAAGATGATGTGATGGATGGTGGAAGATAATGTTATACCAATATTCATCTAGAGGTAACCACTTGACCCATTATGTTTGTTTATTAGATACAAAGCAATGAATATATCCTTCTAAAAATTTGTTAACTAGCTCAGTTTCTCTGTCAGATTGAGGATGATAAGATGACCTATGAGCTAATTGAGTACCAAGACAAGAAAATAATTGTCCAAAAATTTCCAGTGAAAATGGGATCTCTGTAGATTGTCATTTACAATAATATTTAGTTTTCCATGTAGCTTTTGAATTTTTTCCATAAATGCAGTAGCAATTGTACTAGCTTTAAAAGGATGAGATAATGCACAAAAGTGTGCATACTTGATAAGATTATCAAATACCACCATGATGACATTCTCTCCTTCATATTTGGGTAAACCTATGATAAAATCCATTGAGATCTCCTGATCCAGGAGGATCTCCACCAACAAAGAAGTTTACTTATGCACCATGAAGACACTTTATGATGGGTGACAAAGTAATGAGTAAATTAATTCATTATTTCATTTAAAAATTATGAAGTGGATAATGTTCTAAGTGAGTGGAAAATGACTCACCAAAGTATTCACTTATTATTCATTTTTGAGAAAATAGTTTTATGTGAGAATTGACCTCACAACTAATTTGCTATTTCTCATTAAGAGGTTGAGCTTTCTTGGCATGGTTAAGATCCTTGAAGTTGGGTTTTGCCATTTTTGCCTTGAGTAGTTTTAAAGTCCTAGAATCATGGAGTTTGTGCTTTCCTTAAAATGTCTTGAGATCCTACTATTGTGGATTGGGGAGTTATGGGGAAAAACTATATAAACTCATGATGTGAGCCTTTGAAGGGGGAGGAGAAAGGATAGGAAACTTAGCCTTTAGCCAGTGACAGCTGAAAGCACTCGACCCTTAAATTTGGAATGTATGAAAGCTTAATTTGAAGATGAAATATAAAGGATACTTCGATTGAAGCGAGGTCACAGAATGCCAGAGTGAGTTGGAATTTGAACTCGTTACCACCAATTTGAATTTCTCTTTAAACATGTGTTATGTGCTTCCTGATTATGTTTAATTCATGTTAATATGTGTATGCTCTAACATGCTCATTTGAACCTGTATAAGCCATAGTCATTTTAAAAGATCTTAGTACCGTACACGTGATGGTTGGGTAGTACTCGACCCGTGATCGGATCAAGTGGTATCGGAGCAGGTGACTGCTTTGCAGGATGGGCAAAGGAACGAAGCACGTTGAACGACTGCAAGAGTTGCAAGAGATAAACGAAAGCCTTCAAGCCGAAAATGCAGAATTGCGAAGATTATTGCTCGATAAGCAGGAGCTTCAAGAGATGCTACGAGCTAAAGAGGAGATATTGTCTAAATTGCAGAAAGTTGAGACGACAGAGACTGCATGTCAAACCGAGGTATATGATGTCACTTCAAGTTCTGTTCTCTCTCAATATGAAACTAATGTTGGCATGAAAATCCTCACAAAGATGGGGTATAGCAGAGGTGGACTTGGCATAAATGGCCAAGGAATCACCCAACCATTGGAGGTTGTACCAAGACAACCATTTGCAGGTTTGGGTTATCGACAGGAAGAAGGAGAATGCTCGAAGGTAGCCGAAGCAAAATCCATCTCTTCATCACCTGATTCCAAGAAAGGAATCAAGCCACCTAGTCTCCATCAGTTTAAGTACAAGCAAAGGAGGTATGACAATCATTAAAATTCTACTTTTGCATATAAGAGAAGTGATTTCTTTCATAGATCTGCTAACCGTGATGTAGTTAAGCATCACACAAAGAAACAGTGGGTTAAGAAGACAGATGTGCCCACAAGAAGAGAGACTAAGAAGAATGAGAACCTTCTGAATCCTCCTATCATGAAGACATAATTGAATGGGAAACGACGTAATTTTTGCAATTTCTGCAAAATCAGTGGCCATTGGGAGAAGAAGTGCTGGAAGTTGCACACCGAAATTCACCAAGAGTCAAGCAAACATATGGCGAAAGAGCTCGTGAAGAAAGCTCCATTCACCATTCAAAAAACACGCTTACAAGAAGGAAATGCTTGGTTCGAGTTGGGTAAGTAGTTCATGATGTTTCTGCAGGTTATGTTTATGATATTTTGCAAAATTTTGAGTTTTATGGGGGCAGGTATCCGTCTTTTGATGAAAAGTGCTCAAAATTCGTCTAACTCGGAATCAACAAATAATGACACCATCGCGAAGAGCTCGACAAGAGGAATCCGACGACGCTTGAATCGCGTCAAACAGCCTCTGGATCGAAAAGTTATTGCAACCTGAAATTTTGTCAAATCAAGGCAAAGGCAGGAGATGGAGCACTGCAGCTTGAGCAATCAAGGAGAACGCAGATTGAATATCAGAACAAGCCGAAGCTCAGCGAGAAGACAACATTCGGAGAAATTTTTATGTCTCACACATTGATCAGCATTGATCAGCAGAAAGTTCTCCGCCCTGGGCTCACGTTCTACAAGATCTGGAGCACAACGAAATCCATATTGTGTACTCGAGAGTTCTTTTGAGGTCGTGATTGCTGGAGGCTGTTGTTCGTTGCTGCCGCAGGGAGAAGTCTGTTGAAGGCCATGCCTGCGTGGACCCTGCATTCTTGCAACGCTGCCATCCACAACCAGGAACGTTTCCATTCGGGCTGTCATTGCTGACTGCCCTCTGCATCGACCGTGAACAACAGGAGGACTGCCACCGCTGCCAAGAGGTACGCTGCCTGCAAGGCCGGTGCTGGGCTGCCAAGAGGTGCGCAGCGGAAGCGTGGACTATGCTGGGTTGTGGACTCTGCACAGACAGAGGTTTAGTAGAAGACCTCTTCCACTTAATTTTTGCGTGATCCATGACTACCCATTTACCCGCACCGGTCATCAGCATAGTCAGGGAAGGCAATTCATTTCCCACGATAAATTTGGGCCGGTGGGGAATTCATGGATTGGTTTTCCGTGATAGAAGTGAATTGCCGGATTTTGTGCCACAAAATTGGCATTCTGGATAATGGAAAGGAGTTTGTTGTGAATGAAGTAGGCGAAGATGGCATGTGGAACAAACTCAGAGACGTGGAAACTGGCAGGTAGCTAACCATGGAGGAGTTTGAGAGAGCTGTTGGGCATTCTCCTATTGTCCAGGAACTCAGGCGGCGGGAAGTTAGAAATCGAACACCGCATCGATTATGACCTGGAGCAGAGTCGCTCTGGGCGTTTTCTTCGTGTTCCTTCTTTGATGATGATGTTCTAACAGATTCAAACGTGAATCAAATTTTGTGTGTTGATGTGGATCCTCCCCCTCGTCTGCGTATAACTGCAGGTCGGCCATTCTCAATTCCAACAGTGTTTTTCTTTATTTTTTTCGAAATCATGGAATTTTAATGTCTCTGTGGAATTAGCAATCCAGTCGTAGCTCAAATCTCTGTTGTCAAGGGCTTTCACCAGAGCCGCAACGCCTGTTGCATGAGAAGAATGTTTAGTGGAGATATTGGAGTTGGTCTTAATGTGAGAGACGACGATCATCTTTTCTGTGGACTTTCACTGTGGTTTACTCAATGAGACCATTAACTTCTGGCACTGTTTTCAGATGCTATCCCAGAATGTGGATGAAGGTTCCCAAGAGGATTTCTGGCAACTAGCAAGGCATTACTTGGAGACATTAAGAGAGGACACAGGAGTTCAGAAACTGAAAGCCATTTTCCCAGATGCTGGAGCTGCTGCTCTTTTGAAGCATTGGTGGAAAGACGCAAATTTCAGCTTTGCCAGCTTGAGTGATAGAAAACCAGTTCAAGATGAGGATGAAATTGTCGTCATGATTGCCCCAGATTACCAGATGCTTGAAAGTGTTGAGTGAATTGCATATCTTTTATCTGACAATTTGCCAAGGCCACTTATCATGTGGAACCCCGCCTGTTTAGTGCTGATGTTGGTCGTAGCCGCTATGTGAAATTGTGTGCAGCAGATTTTAGTGCAAGTAGAGGATCGATTGCCGCTTACTGGAAAGGCTTTTCAGCCTGCATTTGGGAAAATCAGTTTATTTGTGTCATCCTTTCAACAGGTATGATGAAATTGTTTCAATCTGTTGGAATTCGACACCACCAAGTGCAATCAATGTGCATAAAATGCATTTTCTCTTGGCAACTGTTCATGAGTCTGCTCGGCTGTTACCTGCTGGACCACATCTATAGCGATGTTCCTTAAAGCATGACATGAAATTGAAGCAAGACATTACTGTGCCAGCTGGAGCTATTGTAGCTGTTCCAATACAGCTGGTGCAAATGGATGCTTGTAACTGGGGGAATGATGCTAATATTTTTAACCCAGAACACTTCTTGAAACACAAACATTTGAGTTCAGATTAAGCATGAAATCAACTATCCAATTTCAGCTTCCTAGATTTTGGAAGCTTTGACTACGGTGTTATCGATGACGATGGATCTCTTTGTAGCTCGTACTATGATCACCAAGGGCTGGGTTACAAGGATAGCCAGCTCAGAGATTCGTTGAGGAGGCCCGATGATCATCTACCAGCAGATGCGTCCAACACCCTCTTTGTTGAGGACCTCCCACCTAAGTGCACTCGCAGAGAAGCAGTTCACATATTTCGCCCTTTTTTTGGTTTCAAGGAAGTTAGGCTTGTAAACAAGGAGGCCAGAAATCCTGGAGGAGAGCCTTTTGTTCTATGCTTTGTGGACTTTTCTAATCCAAATTGTGCGGCAACTGCAATGGAAGCCCTCCAAGGCACAGGAAAATTATAGATGGTTTTGCTGTGTTATTGAAACACTGAGAAAGCAGTGAATGAAAGGAGCGCTAACAGCAGAATGAGCGAACAAAGACACACACGGTGAGTTGGTATTGTTTAGGAGTTTGAGCCCGTGCATGTTAAAAGGGGTTGTTTTTTGAACCGTTTGTATATTGTCCCTTTGAGCACATATTTGTCACATTACATTACTTGGTAATTTCCATGTAAGAGGCCATAGTTGGCATTAAAAATTTTTGCATGTAAATTGTTGAATGTCATGTAAAAGGCCAAAGTGGCCAACGATGAAAGAGATGATGTAAAATATGCTTATGAAGCATTGGAAAAGGCTTGTTTTTAGCCACTCTTATGTAAGGGAGAGTGAGAGTGAGAGGCGTATTTTTACGCATTAAGCTTTGTTGGCATCTTTGTAAGCAAATGGGATCAGGAAACTTTCCTAAAGCCATTTTGGCATGTAAACTTGACCAATGAACCCTTGGCAAGTGTTGTAAACAGGTATGATCAGCTACAGGTTGCAGCTTTATGCAGATGTGGACTTTTGCATTCCGATTCTGAAGGACTGAGGTGAAGGGATCTTGAAGGGATGTTCCTTTTCAGACATTTGTGTTGCAGCTTTATGCAGATGTGGGCTTTTGCATTCCGATTCTGAAGTACGCCAGGTGAAGGAGTCTTGAAGGGATGTGCCTTTTTAGACATCTGCATTGCAGTAGTTGCAGGTGTTGGCATTGCGTTCTGATTCCGAAGTACGTCAGGTGAAGGAGTCATGTGGGAATGTGCCTTTCAGAGACATTTTCATACAGTTGACGATGGATTGAAGTTGATACTTTTGGAGACCAAAATTTTTCTTTTCGGGGAGGTTTGATCCAGGAGGATCTCCACCAACAAAGAAGTTTACTTATGCACCATGAAGACACTTTATGATGGGTGACAAAGTAATGAGTAAATTAATTCATTATTTCATTTAAAAATTATGTAGTGGATAATGTTCTAAGTGAGTGGAAAATGACTCACCAAAATATTCACTTATTATTCATTTTGAGAAAATAGTTTTATGTGAGAATTGACCTCACAACTAATTTGCTATTTCTCATTAAGAGGTTGAGCTTTCTTGGCATGGTTAAGATCCTTGAAGTTGGGTTTGCCATTTTTGCCTTGAGTAAGTTTTAAAGTCCTAGAATCATGGAGTTTGTCTTTCCTTAAAATGTCTTGAGATCCTGCTATTGTGGATTGGGGAGTTATGGGGAAAAACTATATAAACTCATGATGTGAGCCTTTGAAAGGGGAGGAGAAAGGATAGGAAACTTAGCCTTTGAAAGCCATAGTGCTTGGCTAATGCTCAACCATAGAACTGGAATGTATGAAAGCTTAATTTGAAGATGAAATATAAAGGATCTGCCTTCCAATTGAAGCAGGTCCGGAGATGTAACCCCAGTGAGTTGGAGGGGTGAAATCCGTTACCAATTTGGTTGTCTTTCGCTTATGTGTTATGTGCTTCCTGATTATGTTTAATTCATGTTAATATGTGTATGTGAACTAACATGCTCATTTAAACCTGTATAAGCCATAGTCGTTTTAAAGGATCTTAGTACCGTACGCGTGATGGTTGGGTAGTACTCGACCCGTGATCGGATCATCTCCTTTGCACGTTGACTTGGAATGGCTAAAGGTTGTAACAGACCCTAGGTCTTACTTGTCTCAACTTTATTTTGTTGGCAAACCAAAAATTCTACCACAAACTTCAGAATATCAGATTTAAGGCCATTCAAAAATAATTCCTTCTTGATCTTGTGGTAAGTTTTTAAAAATACGGAGTGCCCTACTTAGGGGGAGGTGTGCTGTGCAATTCCAAAATAATATTTTGCTTAAGTTGGGAATTCTTACAAAGATATAAGTGATCTTTGCACCATAATGAATCATTTTTCCAGTTAAATGTATCAGATGTACTGAGATCTTGCCACAAATTTTGAATGAGTGTCCACACCTCTTATTCATTATTCCATTCATCCCTTACTTCAATTATACAATCAAGTTGGATAATATAAATGGAACAAAACAATGCTTCCACATCCTCATCCATTCTTGATAGTGCATTTGCAACAACAATTTTCTTCCCTTTTTTGTAGATGATTTCAAAGTCATAACCCAACATGTCTGTGACCCATTTTTGTTTCTCTTCTAAACATAATCTTTGTTTCAAAAAGTATTTAAGACTATCATGATATTTTTTTACCTTGAAGCATCTTCCATTAGGTAAGGTCTCCATTGCTTTAGTGCATGTAGTATTGCCAAAATTTCCTTCTCATAAATAGGTTTTTGTAAATACTTTCCTTTGATTGAATGAATTTCAAAATAAATGGTTCTTCCTTATTGCACTAAAAAAACACCAATTCCATTTCTTGAGACATCACATTCCATAATAAATATTTTTGTGAAGTAAAGCATAGCTAAGACCAGTGCTTGGCACATTGCCTCTTTAAGATGTTCAAAGGCCTTAGTTGCTTATGGAGTCTAAGAAAATCCATCTTTCTTCAGTAATGTTGTTAGAGGTGTTGTTATTCTCCCATAATTAATATCAAAATTGTGATAATACCCTGTCAACCCAAGAAATCCTCTAAGATGCTTTATGGTTGTGGGGATTTTCCATTGCTGAATTGCTTTAATTTTGTTAGGGTATACCTTAACACCCTAATGAGATACAATATGACCCAAATTTTTTAACTCCTGTACTCCAAATAAAAATTTGAAGGTTTTTGAATATAATCTGTTAAAACAATGCACGGTAAAACACACACGACTGTAAACATACACAAAGGGAAAGATAAGCATTGAGATACCATACTATTAACCATAAAGATGCATATATACAATACAATAGGTGACCCTTGGTTTCCCATTCCAAGTGGTCTCTTGGACTCCATTTATCCATTCACCTTCCACACCTACCCATTGAGGATTAGGTGTCCAAAATTCCCCCCTTAATCCGAAGGGGTATGTGTGAGTCCAATAAGAGAGTTGTAATACAAATCTGCAAATTATGCATGGCAGCACTTAGGCTGAATCAAATTTCTGAAACATTGGCATAAAGAGGTGGTTTAAGGATGGCCACCAACACTGGAATGCTTAGTGCAGTTCCAAGAACTCTTCCAAATCTGTTAAGAAGCTAAGGGCTTCTGCTAGAGGAAGTGTCCCTCATATTTGAAGAGGGAGACCTTCAACCTAGAAGAAGGGAGGTCTAAAACCTGTGATGGTTTAAGGATGACCACCAACACTGGAATGCTTAATGCATTTCCCGGAACTCTACCAAAGCTGGCAATAAGCTGAAGTCTTCTGCTAGAGGAAGTGCTTTGAATTCTTTGAAGAGGAAGAATATCAACCTCGCATAGATGGTTTAAGGCTTTCCATCAGCCAAAGGAATGCTCATGGGCATCCGTGTCTCTGGCTACAACTCTGAATCTGGAATGACAAGTTGTGGCTCAGGCTCGCTTGAATTGTTGTGTCTCTGGCTACAAATCTAAATATAGAATGAGATATTGTGGCTCAGGGTCGCTTGATGTGGTTTTGAAGCTTGTAGATCACCACCATTTTCCCCCTTGTCAGGTACAACGTGAGATGATGGCGAAAAATCAACTGCAAAATTGTTCAATATTCTAGAAAAAGTTCTGACATGTGACTTAAACAACTTCTTGGTTGTTGATGCCCATTGCCAAGAAGTGATCCATTCAAGATGAATCTTTGTTCTTGGAGGAGGCTTGTTTCCGAAGCATTTGCGTGAAGAATGGGTGTGTCGACCACAGTGCTTGCATGGGTGAAGATCAAAACAATGATCTCTCATATGGCCAACTCGATCACAGTGTTGGAATTTTTCAATTTGTTGTTGCTGCTTTGGAAGAGGAGCAGGATCTGGAACAGCTGAATTTGGATTGTCATAAAGAAATCCTGCACTCTGAAATTTGATGGGCTTGGAGTCATCCGGAATATGAAAGGACAACTCCTTGTCCTATCCAAGACCTATTCTGTGCTTGTTATGAATGAGTTCTTCCCAAGGTCTGATGATGGGCGTGGGAGGTGAAGTGTGAACATCTGCATCTGCATACAAATCTGCTTTTGAACTAGGCACTGAATTTGAATCGATTGTGACATTATTGACTTGCTGCTTATAGGAGTTTGTTTCAAATTTCTGAACAGAAACAAGTTCAGAATGATGACTCCATTGTTGTAGTTCTGCTTGTTAAAGATGAGATTCATGCTACAAAAAATCAATCTTCTCTTGTGTGTTTTGCAGACAAGTTTGAATGTTTGAAAGAGAGGCTTTGCTTATTTTGACCATACTAGACTCAGTCATGGAGAGTATGAGAGTATCTAAAAACTTTAATAACTCAGTAATTCTGACCATTTTGTTAACAACTCACACTCAAAAAAATGGGAAACGTGATAGGAAACTAAATGTGCAATGTTCCTGTATATCCCCTCCGAAACAATATGCCAATCAACAATAGTTTTCAATAACCAATGGTTGCAATACAAAATGATATTGCTTTGAGAAATAAAATGAGAAAGTGGTGACAAATCTCCTAAGTATTGTACTTCAAAAATAGAGTCAAGCTATAAAATTACTTCATTGTAGTAGATTAATTATTTTAATAGGAAATATTATCTTCAAAAATATGAGTGTCCTTCACCGATGAGCAGCTCAACTATGATGAGAAACTCAGGCAATGTTTATAAATAATCCAAAATGCATACTCCAACCACTGCTTAATGAATTATTTGTAACTTACACTGCTCTGATAAGCCCAAAACTCGTCCACACAAGGAATACCACCTAGCAGTTGGAAATGTGTTCAATCACCAAGGAATTAACCCGACTACCCTTTTTTCGTGCTTCTACGAAGTGTTGGACTTGCCAATAAATTACAATGGGATTCGTGTTGCCTTTTTATTTACCTCCAAATTCAGCCTTTGAGACTCACATTCTTCATGAATGTTTGGTGCGTGAAATCTTGTTAACTGACCCACGTTTCCTTCGAAACCTCCAGTGAAAGCTTTGAAATTTTCGTCTCGCACCGCATCAACACGACGACATTTGACTGAAATTTCTTCTTGGAATTTATTAGACTGCAATCCTTAGCTTGCCGACTGACGATGTCTGAATTTGTGTTAAGAGATGGAGCGGATTTGTATTACATTAACAACAGGACATTCGACAAAGGAACAACATGTTCCTCGTTGGAATCCTTGGGCGAAGCTTCTTCGGCGTTTTCGATGCTTGACCAGGCAAAGCTTGTCTCCGACTTTGCTTCCTTTTTTTCATCATTATCCTTCAGAACCATAAACCATTTTGGCGAAAAACAGTGCCAAAATTCGAAGGCCTGTGGGCTTCGTGAGGGAGAGGGTCGAGAGAGGAGTTATGTTATTGAGTGGTAGAGGGAACCACGGTGGGCAACGTTTGGGAGGAGCACAGTGGGCAGCGTGTGGGAGGATCACGACTAGAATTTGGGAGGAGCACAGTGGGCAACGCGTGGAGGGGCAAGTGGAGGAAGCAGAGTGGGAGGTGAAGCAGAGGGCAGGGAGCAATGCAGGGCATAATGGGAGTGAGCGCAGAGGCGGGAAGCTACGGGGAGGGACTGTGAGAGGGGAGTGCATAGGTTAGTCGGCGGTGAGCACAGTGGGTTTGGAGGAGAAGGGAGGGGGTGGAGGTAGGAGCACGGTGTGGAGGGGAGGGGTCGGTGAGAGTGAGGAGGGTGATGGCAGCGTGGGAGGGAGGAAGGAGTTTGAAGGAGTTGGAAGGTCATCGGGGAGGGAGAGCCAATGAGGAGGGAGGTGCCAGAGTGAGGAGGATTGAGGATTGATGTGTATATGAGGGCGCTGCAAATATTAAGGGGATTTTTTTTTTCACTTTTATTCTAATAGATAACATAGAATGCACAATTTACTCACCATCGGGTAAATGAGAACTCCATGGAACGATAAGAGATGTCGAGACATTTGGATTTTCTTCGTCGGCATGTCAGAGTTGAATGGACATCGCAAATAGAACCGAGGAGGAGGCAACAATGCAACAAGAGATGCACAGAAGGTGTTCCTTTTGTTTCCTTTTCAACATAATTCAATTGTTCAAGTCGGCATGGTTGGCAGTAGGAATAGCAGTAGGAATGCGTTGATGAGTTTCAGGCGTTGGTGTGTGAAATCCACAGGGTGACAATGCTGGTCCAGGAGCGAGCCAATGCCAAGCCGTCGAAGATCAGAATCTAGTATAGGAGGTATGGTGCGGTATAAAAGTAATACAAGCCACGAGAGGAGTATTACAATGGGAGTAGGAACAAGCGGTTTCACGTATGGCTCAGCTCCTATTCTACTCTTGTTCCACTCTTGAGGCTGTTTCTATTTGATACCACCCTTTTTTTTTACCTTAGAGGCCCCTATGCCACTTTCAATTTTCTTGAGGAAGCACGTAACGAGAAGAAGAGCAACTTTAGGATTTTATAGCACGAGGAGCTCTCACAGTCGTCTATGCAGGAAAGCGCAGTAATGGAGGACCTGAGCTATCGAAGGGAGGAGTTACTGCATAGGATAAGGGTCGACTATATGGAGCCTAGAGGCTAATAGTGAGAGGGATGGCTACATGTATGTCGAGGAGTGTAGTTGTATATAGTGGAAGGAGGGCCAATGCCATGGTGAGGGAGCAGAGAGCCACAATGATTGTCAGCAAAGGGAGAGCTGAGAGCGCAATGCAGCGGTGTAATGTGGAGCGTCAGGTACTTACTGAAACAAAATAACGCATGGTCTGATAGGGCAGAGAGACACACTTGATGTTCCTAGAAATGGATTGTGGGCAGAGATTGTAGCTAGAATATAGCTGACATAATTCTCTCTTATTTAAATGTAAGTTTCTGTAGGAAGGATAGTGCAGGAAGGCACAAAGGACAACTAAAATTTAGTTGATTGGAACAGGGCAGGGAAACGCCCACTCTGATAGCATGTTAAACAATGCATGGTAAAACACACATGACTATAAACACACATAAATGGAAAGATAAGCATTGAAATACCATACTATTAATCATAAAGATCCATATATACAATACAGTATGTGACCCTTGGTTTCCCATTCCAAGTGGTCTCTTGGACTCCATTTGTCCATTCACCTTCCACACCTACCCATTGAGGATTAGGTGTCCAACATAATTGTTTCTCCTCCAATAGTTTGAGCACCATTTCAACATGATGAACATGATCTTCCAAGACTTGAAGTAGATTAGTATATCATCAAAAAATACTAACAAAAATTTTCTAAGGAAGGGTTTGAAAATGGAATTCATCAAACCTTGAAATGTTGAAGGTGCACTAGTAAGGCCAAAAGGCGTGACCAAAAATTCATAATGACCCTCATGAGTTTCGAATGTTGTTTTCAGAATGTCTTCAGTATTCATTCTAATTTGATGATATCTTGAATGCAGATCCAACTTGGAGAAGTAAATTTCTCCATGCAATTCATCCAAAAATTCATCATTGACATAATGGGAAATTTATCTTTAATAGTGAGTTTTTTGAGCTCCGTATAATCCAGACACATACGCCATGATCCATCCTTCTTGTGCACTAATAATACTGGAGTAGAGAAAGAACTTTTACTAGGTTGAATTATACTAACCTCTAGTATTTCTACAACCATATGTTCAATTTTACTGTTTTGGGCATAGGGACATCTATAATGCCTGATGTTTGGAGGAACACTTCTTGGAATTAAATTAATAGCATGATCATGATCGCGAATATGTGGGATGCCTTTGGGAGTCTTAAATACCTTGGAACTATTGTCTAAGACTTTTTGGAGATCTGAAATAGATGATTTTGATGTTTGAACCTCTAGTGAGCATAATTGTGCAATTACGCCCCATTGTTCTTTTTCAGAAGTTTTGTCATTCCATTAGAGCTGATTATCATTCCTGGTTTCCCTATGATATCCCTTAATTCAACTTACTTTCCTTCCCCAAAAAATTCAAGAAAATTTCTTGAAAATTAATTACTACGTCCCCAAAGATTGTAACCATCAGACTCCTAGTACAACATCAACACCAGCCATTGGAATGGAAAGAATTGGACTATTCAATATATATTACCCAATGGTTAGCTTGATATTATGGCAATTTCAAGAGAAATTTATAGTTCTTCAATTTGCAACCATCACTTGAAACTCAGGTGATGGATATAGGAATAAATTAAACTCCTTTGATATCTTACAATGAATAAAATTATGAGTACTACCTAAATCAATCAATATTATTACATTTTTCTTCTTGATATATTCTTCAATATTGAGTGTTTAAGGAGTGGTAATTCCTTCCAATGCATTGCAAGATATGGTCGGATTCATTTCTAGGCTTTCTCATGGGTTGGTTCCTAGTGTATATCCTCTTCTTGTGATGTTTCTTGTTCCTTTTCTTCCTCCTATTCATAATCTATGTAGAATAATTAATTCTCAACCCACTTATGACCTTTATTTTATTTTCTATCACAACTGTAGCAAATCCCTTTTGCTCCTTTTTCCTCCAATTGTTGTGGCTTCAAATTTGTAGGTTGTGGAAGGCTATAAGCAACACCACTTCCATCTTTATAATTGTGAGTGGTAGAATTTTGTGTTCCCATAAATTTGCTTTCAATTTTTCTTGCAAGCCTGAATGCCTTCTCCACTGAATTTGATTCCCAAAGGTGAAACTCATGTTGGATGTTAACTTTCAAAGTCCCTATGTGTAGGGACTAACAAATTTTTTTTGAAATAATCCATAATAACTAGTACTAGAATCATAAGTAGATGAACATTGAGAACTCAGAAATATTAAGAACTTACATCACACATCCATAAATTTTTACCGCATTTCACATATCATCTATTTTACATGTTATTAACTAGGGGAACAACATAATCATATAAAAGAACATCATAACTAACATACATACCGTTCACCAGGACACAAGATTAAATATTGAATTTTCGCTACTTGCACTCAGTTGTTTTCATCCGCCTCCAAATGTGAATCCCGGCGTGCTTGGACTGAATGTAGTGACCCACCGATTAACCTCCCAACCTACTCCTTGGGTACTCTCCGTTGAAAAGTGTAACTAGGTCGGTCTTCATAATGACTATGTGATTATGTATTTATGTAAAGAAGAAGACAAAGATAATAAAATTTATTTATTTGTACTTGCTTCATCGATTTCATGAGAAATATTTTATTATATAGGTTAATAGATTTCTTGTTGATGTCTATTAGGTATGTGTCTTCTAGGTATAAAATACAATTAAGTGGCATTTTCAAGAAGGATATAATCTAGTAATATATGCTCCAAGACCTTGTGGAAGAAGGGAACATAACAACCCTCAAAACAACATTGGAAGACAAGCTCTACATACCGTGAAGAACACCTCTCTCAATGTTGGAATAACCTCTCTCTAGTCGGCCTAAATCTTAGTGATGAATTCGACCCAATAAGTGACTGTATGGTAGGCCTAGAGGCAAGAACAAAGCACTATATATACACAAGATCTAGGGCTTATTTGAGAGTGGATAGAAGTGTGGATCACTCTGATTTAATGTAGATACATATGTGATTGACATGAAGTTTCGAAAGGATAAAAATGCGGGTCAAGGACAGAGTATAATGTGGATACATATGAGGTAAAGAAAATATGATGAAGTATGGTTAAATGAAAATTACTCTGAACTCAAAGTGCGGACTTAAGACAAGAAAAACAATGTGGATATTATGAGTATAGTTGCGAATTCCAAAAGTGAATAAGGTGCGTATTTAAGGATCAATAATGACACCATTTTTCAGGGATTAATAGTGTGGAACAAATCGTATGCTATGTTGAACGTTGATCTGTTGAAGAAGCTCTATGGACAGTTACATCCAAGACTTTACAGTGTAACAAATCTTGTTACAAATGTGTGGCTAAAGGCAAGAAGGAGCATATCTATTCCTAGTATTGATGTGATGTAATAGAAGCTATGGAAAAGATACAATGAATTATACATATATAGTTGCAACGGTGATCTATATGAAAAAAAGTCTAGTGATAACTTGAAGAAGAAATAAGTCAAAAAGTATAAGTAAAAGAGAAAGATAAATCTATGATTTACCTTCCTGTCTGTAACTTCAAGCATATGTCAAGTGAAGATGTTTTGACTAAGCAATAAGAGAGGAAGATAAATCTAGAGGCCGAGTTCTCTAGTGTTGGTACAGATCAGAGAAGTTAATGCAAAAGAAAAGGATTAGTGTTGTGAGTATACAAAGAATAAGTGACAAGGTCTTGGAAGCATATCTAGGTCAAGGGTCTAAGTCTTGGTCATGGTACTTGTCATTTGAATATCTATAAGAAGAATTCTTTGTGGGTTTTCCTCTCCAAGAGGGAGAGGTTTTGCCCTGGCTCTAGGAGGCTAATTTTGTGTCTTATGCATTTTGATAATTGACTTGATGAAAGACTAAATAAGATAAGGAATAGAATTCATAAGTAACTCAAGTAAGCTCAAAAGAAATTATCAAGAAGAGAATTTTAATTAATCACCGCCCTACCAAATTATCAACATGGTATTAGAGCTAAGGTGCTAAAGACAAAGGGCTATTAGACAAGAAGACACTCAAGGATCAAAATTCAGTTTTGTGGAAAGCATCAAAGAAAAATTCAAAGTCTTCATTGAAAAGTCACATCAGTTTGCAAGGAAATCCTCAAACAATCTCAAGAATACTTCCAAATAATCCACACAGCAAGGAGGTAATCTTTGACATCAAAGATTCTTGGCATTGTTAGAAGACAAATCATTAAGCACCACCCAACACTATTGAAGACTTCTTCATTATGAATTAATCCTTGATCATCAAGGATCCAAGATCACCTACTTTGAAATCAGTCTAAGAGGGAGTTCCTGCCATCATCTTTAACAAGAAAGCTGATAGAAGAAGAAAAGAATCTACTCAACTATTTGTTTTGAGTACTGCAGGAGAATAAATCTCTCTGAGATCAATTGCAGGAACTGAGAGAAGTAATGTCTGACACTGAGATGACTATAATGGTGTTGAATGCTTTGCCAGAAGAATGGGGAAACTTCACTTCAGGTTTATACGGGAAGAAAGAAGCCACACCATTACACAATTTAGGGTCTCTATGTAAAATAGAGGAAACAAGATTGAAAGATGAAGTTGTTACAGGATCAAGTGAAGGGAATCAAGCCTTTGTATCTATGTCAAGAAAGAAAGGAAGATTCAGTAAGTTTGGTCCTTAGACTAGTATGGACAAAGCATGATGCTTTGGATGTGATTAAATTGGGCATTATAAAAGTGATTGTCTTAAATCAGAAAGGGACAAGAGAAATAGGGAAGAAGTCCATACCTTAGAAATGAGAGAAGAACCTGATGCAAAGAAATATAAGAAAGAAGAAGCAAGGGATTTCCACTATGATTGAGATCATCTTCTCCTTTAAGTGATTTCTGTTGGTTGTATGATAAGGAGCAGTGTAGCATCCTAATAAAAGCATGATATGATTTCTTTTTAAAATAGCTCCTGGAAAATGTCTCTGATTACAATACTGATGGAAAGCAGTCATCAAGATCAAGGGTCATCATGGAAATAAAATTCTAGGATGTGATGACATATGAATGAAGCGGGTCAAGGGAATGAAAATATTCATTCTAGTAAAACTGCTACAAGATGACTTAAATGATAAAGTTATGAGGTATGTATATTTTTATATGCTGAGACTAGATGTTGTGAAGTCATTTCATATGGTTGTAGGTAATAGACATCCATATTTAGAAGTATGATCTATGAAGGAGGATCTCTCGATGCATTGAAAAATGAAATAAACATATATATGTCCTCATGGAATATGAGGTGGTTGTATATGTACGAGAAATTGGAAAATTTGAAAGATCCAAGGAATGAAGAATGTGCAGAGAGGAAGAGAACATGAACTACAACCATGTCAAGAGGCAACTATCATCCGGAGGTTAAGAAGATGTGACTAGGTGATCTCCTGGGAGGATATGTAGACTCTAACAGAAGTCTGGTAAAGAAGAAGACCCTTGACAAAACATATCATTAGGAGGTGTCAATCTGAATAAAGGATGTTAGTGCCTACATGAAGGTGTCATGGTAAAAGATCATCACTGAGGTAACTTCTATTTTAAAATTTCATATGTATATGTTTATCTAGATGAATTTGTGTAGGGATACTAATCATGAGAAAGGATGTATGATCCTTGGATATGATTCGAAGGAAAGAAACATGGCATAACTGTGTACCAGATGATAAATACTGATGAATCACTTTCTGATAGTGGACGTGACTCATGACTGAAAGTGATGGATGATCTGTGCCCTATGAAGCCAAAATTTGAAGATTCCTCCATATCAAAATCCATGACATTGAGGGGAGGAATTCTTCATGAGTAGCTGGATTGCTACTCCAGGACCCTGGTTGAGAGGGAGCCTGGTGGTAAGCTTCTTACTTGGAAGAAACTTGAAGTATGTCCTTCCTCTGTTAAGAGGGAGTGACATATGTGATTCTATATTACATGTTTCATGCACTAGAATAGGACTAACAGTCGTAAGTCTTAGTGAAGTCCATGTGAAGAGAATGGATAGACACATAATTCTGGACTTCACCTGGAAGACAGAATGGAGGATTGGGTAATCATCTAGAATTTGATACTCTCTGAGAATTAGATAAGGCATTGAAGATAAGAGTAGTCGAGGATTGATATTCTTTGAGGGTTGGCTACCCAAGAGAAGAATAGTCCAAGAAGGTCATACTTTGGGAACACCTAGGTGGGGTATGTACCTTGGAGAGACAATGACTATGGTGTCTATTAGTCATGTGTCTCACCAGCATTGCAACCCATTGTCTCGTTGAGAGATGGGGTTGTTAGCCAAGGCCTTGCACTAGTGCAATGTTGGTTTATATGATGATATACAGTTGTGATTACCAATCCGATTCTTCTTATGATATTCTTCAGTTTGAAAGTGTCCATGTACCTGTATGAATACCTCCCTAGTTAAGAGGGAGCGCTGAAAAGTGTAACTAGGTCGGTCTTCATAATGACTGTGTAATTATGTATTTATGTAAAGAAGAAGACAGAGATAATAAAATGTATCTTGTTGTACTTGCTTCATGGCTTTCATGAGCAATATTTTATTATATAGGTTAATATATTTCTTCTTGATGTCTATTAGGTTTGTGTCTTCTAGGTATAAGATAAAATTAAGTGTCATTTTCATGAAGGATCTAGTCTAGCAATATATGCTCCAAGAACTTGTGGAAGAAGGACACATAACAACGCTGGAAGACAAGCTCTACATACCGTGAAGAACACCTCTTTCAATGCTAGAATAACCTCTCTCTAGTCGGCCTAAATCTCAGTGATGAATTCAACTCAATAAGTGACTGTATGGTCGACCTAGAGGCAATAACAAAGCACTATATATACATAGGATTTGCAACCTATTTGAGAGTGGATAGAAGTGTGGATCAATATGATTTAATGCAGATACATCTGTTATTAACATGAAGTTTCGAAAGGATAAAAATGTGGGTCAAGGACATAGTATAATGGGGATACATATGAGGTAAAGAAAATATGATGAAGTCTGATTAAATGCAGATTACTCTGAACTCAAAGTGCAGAATTAAGACAGGAAAAACAGTGTGGATATTACGAGTATAGTTGTAGATTCAAAAAGTGAATAAGGTACAGATTTAAGGATCAATAACGAAACCACTATTCAGGGATTAATAGTCTGGAACAAACTATATGTTGTGTTGAACATTGATCTGTTGAAGAAGCTCTGTGGAAAGATACCTCCAAGAATTTACAGTGTAAAAAAGTTGGTTACAAATGTGTGGATAAAGGTAGGAAGAATCAGATCTATTCCTAGTATTGTTGTGATGTAATAGAAGTTGTGGACGAGAGACAGTGAATTATACATATACAGTTGCAACGGTGATCTATATGAAGAAAAGTCTAGTGATAACTTGAAGAAGAAAGTATTCAAAAAGTATAAGTAAAAGAGGAAGGTAAGTCTATGATTTACCTTCCTGTCTACAGCTTCAAGCATATGTCAAGTGAATATGTTTTGACTAAGCAATAAGAGAGTAAGAAAAATCTAGAGACTGAGTTCTCTAGTGTTGATACAAATCAGAGAAGTTAATGCAAAAGAAAAGGATCAGTGTTGTAAGTATACAAAGAAGAAGTGACAAGGTCTTGGAAGCATATCTAGTCAAGGGTCTGAGTCTTAGTCATGGTACTTTTCATTTGAAGATCTATAAGAAGAATTCTTTGTGGGTTTTCCTCTCCAAGAGGGAGAGGTTTTTCCCTATCTCTAGGAGCCTAATTTTGTGTCTTGTGCATTTTGATAATTGACTTGAGGAAAGACTAAATAAGATAATGAAGAGAAGTCATAAGCAACTCAAGTAATCTCACAAGTAATTATCAAGAAGAGAATTTTAATTAATAACCACCTTACCAAATTCTCAACACTCTCCTTCCTCGTAGACCCCCGAGCTGCAATGGGGTTGTACAATGGAGCAAGTTTACTAGCTGATAGAGGTGAGCCCTCCTTGGCTCAAGAGTCCACTTTTTAATGTCCTCTACCTCACCAAACTCAATTATATCTTGTAACCACTCTCAATGACATAATCTCCTCCATCCAACCATAGGGTAAGCAAAAGTCATTTTCCCATGGCTTACCCATTCTTTTATAGGAGGCTTCATAGGTGGCACTTGGCATTTTATGCATAATTAATTATTTTTATTAATTCAAAATTTGATTATTCACCCACCCATGTGTCACCCTCTCACCAAGACTCTCCAAAATCATTTACTTAAATATAAATTTAAAGTAGTATTTTCCTCACCCCAACAAGGCTTCCTATTTCTTCTCCTAGTTGTCTCTTGATCCCCCATTTTTATACTCCTTAATTTGTGTTTATTACTGAAGTTAACTGATAAATGATCAGATTTGGTCCCCTAAATACCTCCTAATTTAACTCAATTTTCCTCTTAGATGGACATTCTTATGTTGGCTCTTGCCACATGGAAGTTCTCTAAATTTCTCCAATTTTAATTTATTAACCTTATTTTAATTCACCACCCTCTTCTCTTAATGAAGTTTTTAACTATTTTATTATTAATATTTATACTTAACTCTATGTCCCTCTTTCCCCCTTTTGCATAATTAAGTTACTTATGTACATTATCCACTTAATATTTTTCAACCTGGAAAGGGGTAGAGTTCTCAGGGTAAAATATTTTATTTATTCATATTCTTCCATTACTCCAAGTTTTATTCTTGATTTAATTTCCTTGGTTCTAACATCATTTACCACTTGATATGAATTAGTAGGATTTTCATATGTTGATTATATTTATTAGTTTCTTTTTAATGATGTTGAGGGTGTCAAGTTGGTCATGCCCTTCAAGAAATTCTCTTTGAAGTTCCAAGGGTGTCGTGCCTAATATTTTATTTGTGATGCCAAGGGTGCTAAGCCACTTTCCCTTCAAGCATCCAGTGGCTACAAGGGGAAAGTATAGGTGCAACGATAAAGACCACTATCATCTGTTGTGTGGTCCACTATAGTGTGAGTAATGGTGTTGAGTATCAAGGAATCCGCCTTGATGCACGCCCCCCAAAAAATCCTCGTGAGCGACCCAAATTTTGGACCTGCCCCCATGACATCATGATCTTCAAGGCAAAGGTGTTTTGACCTTTCCAGCCTAGGTCACAGCAGGAGTGCTAGCGAGTGAGATCAGGGAGACTGTCCCACCCCTCCCATGTTGTTCCATCCATGTTAGGTCCCTATATTACTATTATAGTCCCTTATTGTTGTTAATGTAACCCCCTTGTTGTTATTGTTGTACCCCTGTAACCCCCATATTGTTATTATTGTGCCCTTACATTATTATTGCTAGGTCGTCTAGGATTACATTGTGGCCCCATGGACTCCTATATATAGAAAGGAGGTTTTGGACATTTGTATCATCCAAGAATTGTTCATTTATGTAATGTATTGGAGGTTTCTCCCTTGAAGTGGCTTAATTCTAAGGCACTGATCTATCTTATCTTCTATTTTTGGAGCTGGTTTCATAACATTTGGTATCAAATCTTTGGATTCTAGGGTTTCGCTGCTGTAAACTGGTCATCGTGGAATTTTTTATAAATTTTTTCTACGAGGGGTCAAAAGCTAAAAAATTTATAGCGCGAAGATGAAATCCTGAGGAACGTCATGTACAAATTTCAGATATTGGTTCGCAATATTTTAGAAGATATGATTTGTGGAAGTTTGGCTTTTTTCAGGCTCCCGAATTTCACCTAAACAGGTCATCGTGGAATTTTCGCAATAACTTGTTTTCTACGAAGGTTCAGAAGCTGAAATGTTGACAGAGCAAAGCCGAAATCCTCAGGAACTTCCTGTAAAAATTTCAGATCTTGATTCGCAATATTTTCGGAGATATCATCTGTGGAAGTTAGGCTTTGTTCAAGCTCCCAAATTTCATCTCAAATAGGTGACCTTGGGAAAATCGTCATAACTCTCTCTCTGAGCATCGGATTGGAATTATGTAAAAAGTGGCCACAATCACACAAACTTTAGTTTCATGTCTATCAATTTTAGAGCCAAAGGAGGAAACAGTGAGACGTGGCACGCTGCACAAATGCGCTCTACTGAACCAGTCCATAATTAGGTCATTGTGGGAGATTCGACATAACTTTGCCTTGAAGTATCCAAATCAGTTCAGACCTGTGGCATTCAAAAGAAGATTTAGAGGGATACTACGGGACAAAATTTCAGATATTGAATATCCGCAATTACCGAGATAATTCAGTTTCAATATCAAGCTCCTCAAAAGCAAGAAAAAGGTGTGTATTTATTTTCAAATTGCATAATTCTTGTTTGAAAAATCAGTTTTAAGTGATTCCAATGGCCTATTGAGCATAGTATTGGGTTCTAAAATTCCCCCTAAAAATAATTCAACACCCATTAATCCCTTGGAATAATCTACTATGACTCATGGAGATGAAGAATTGCAACATGATTTGTCAAAATTACAAGAGAAAGTGCACCAAATTTCGCTCTCGCAAAGAGCAATAAAAAATGAAATGAAAGTTTTGAAAAAAGGCGTGGAAGTGAAGATGGATGGCTGAAGAATAATATGGATGGTTTGAAGAAATGCGTGGAAGCTAAGATGGATGGCATGTAAGCTGGCATGGAAGCTAATATGGATGACATGGAAGAAAAAATGAAAGACAACATGGAAAACATGAAGAATGATCTAAAAGCAGACATGGAAGGTTTGACAAAGTCAATATAAGAAATGTTTCCTAATGCCAAAAATATAATAGAGGAAATTCATGATGAGAACAAAATAAATGTTAAACATGATTTTATAAACTCTAATGTTGGATTGAAGAACCACCATATTATAAACATGGATATGAGGAATTTTGATGGAAAGGATCCCGTAACATGAATATAATAGATGGAGCAATATTTTGATCTCAATAATGTGCAAAACACACAAAAGGTATGCATTGCAACTTTACATTTAGAAAAAAATACATTTGTATGGTATCGATGGCTTTGCTCTCGTAAAAAAAATTGTCACTTGATCAATTTGTACGGAGGAAATGATAACACATTATGAGGATACAAAGAGCAACACCTTCTTTAGCCAATTGATAAATCTCAAACAAAAGGGTTCAGTGGTGGAGCACATTGAGGACTTCCAAAAATTGAATATAAGGGTAATTTATATTCCATAGGAACATAATATTGATGCCTTCATAGTGACCTTAAAGGATAACATCCAACATGAAGTTCGCGTTTGGGAACCTGATTCATTAGAGAAGGCATTCAGGTTGGAAAGAAAAATTGAATGTAAAATTATGGCCACAAGGAAGCCTGCCACTCACATCTATAAAGATGGAAGTGTTGCTACTCCTAGACTTCCACAACCTACAAGGTTGACACCACAACAATTGGAAGAAAAAAAAGCAAAAGGGCTTTGCTACAGTTATGATAGAAAATACACTAAAGGTCATAAGTGTGCTAAGAAGAAATTATTTTACATAAATTGTGAAGAGGAGGAAGAAAATGAACAAGAAACTTCAAAAGAAGAGAATATACACCAGGAACCAACCCTAGAAGAAGAATAAATGAGTCCAACCATATCGTGTAATGCATTGGTAGGAATTACCACTCCGCAAACTCTCAAGATAGAAGGACATATCAAGAAGAAAAGGGTAATAGTGTTGATTGATTCGGGTAGTACCCATAATTTTATTCATTATAAGGTAGCTAAGGAATTGAATTGTTTCCTATACCTAGCACCAGAATGTCAAGTGATGGTTGCAAATGGAGGAACTATAAATTTCTCTAGAAAATTCCATAATATCAAGCTAGCCATGGGGGAATATGTATTGAATATTCCAATGCTTTCCATTCCAATGGGAGGTGTTGATGTTGTACTAGGAGTACAATCGTTACAATCTTTGGGGACAATAGCTTTTAATTTTCAAGAACTTTTCTTAAAAAAATTCGGAAGGAAAGGAAATCGAATTATGGGGTATCGCAGGGAATCTAGAAAAGATAATAAGCTCTAATGTCATTACAAAGCTTCTGAAGAAAGAACAACGCGGCATAATTGCACAATTATGCTCACTAGAAGTTCCAACATCAAAATCATCTATTTCTCCAGATCTCGAAAAAGTATTGGACAATCATTCCAAGGTGTTTGAAACTCCCAAAGGACTCCCACCTATTTGTGATCATGATCATGCTATTCATTTGATTCCAGGAAGTGTTCCTCCAAACATCAAGCCTTACAGAGATATCCTTATATCCAAAAGAGCGAAATTGAACATATGATTGTAGAAATGTTAGAAGCTGGTATAATTCAACCTAGTCAAGGTTCTTTCTCTGCTCCAATAGTATTGGTGCACAAGAAGGATGTATCATGGCACATGCATCCAGATTATAGAGAGCTCAATAAGCTCACTATTAAATATAAATTTCCCATTCCTATTATTGATGAATTATTGGATTAATTACATGGAGAAATCTATTTTACCAAGTTGGATCGTCATTCAGGATATCATCAAAATAGAATGAAGACTGAAGATATTCCTAAAACAACATTTTGAACTCATGAGGGTCATTATGAATTTTTGGTCATGATTTTTGGCCTTACCAATGCACCTTCTACATTTCAAAGGTTGATCAATTCCATTTTCAAACCATTCCTTAGAAAATTTGTGTTAGTATTTTTTTATAATATACTAATCTACAACAGGTCTATGAAGGATCATGTTTAACATGTTGACAGGGTGCTCAAACTATTGGAGGAGAAACAGTTATATGCAAAAACATCCAAATGTTTATTTGGAGTACAAGAGTTGGAATATCTGGGTCATATTGTATCTCACGAGGGTGTTAAGGTAGACCCTAACAAAATTAAAGCCATTAAGGAATGGAAAGTCCCCACAACCATAAAGAATTTGCGTGGATTTCTTGTGTTAATAGGGTATTATCGCAAATTTGTTAAAAATTATGGGAGAATAGAAGCACCTCTATCAACATTATTGAAGAAAGATGCATTTTCATGGACTCCTGAAGCAACTAAGGCCTTTGAACATCTTAAAGATGTAATGTGCCTAACACCAGTCTTAGCTACGCAAAACTTCACAAAAACCTTTATTGTGGAATGTGACGTCTCAAGAAATGGAATTGGTGTTGTTTTAATGCAAGAAGGAAGACTCGTTGCTTTTTAAAGTTGTCCAATCGAAGGAAAGTATTTACAAAAGGCTATTTATGAGAAGGAAATGTTGGCAATACTACATGCACTAAAGAAATGGCGACCTTACCTAATGGGAAAACACTTCAAGGTAAAAACTGATCATGATAGTCTTAAACACTTTTTGGAACAAAGCTTGTCTTCAGAAGAGCAACAAAAATGGGTCAAAAAGATGTTGGGTTATGACTTTGAAATTATCTACAAAAAAGGGAAGCTAAGTGTTGTTGCAGATGCACTCTCAAGAAAGGATGAAGAGGTGGAAACATTTCTTTGTGCCATTTTTATTATCCAACCAACTTGGATAACTGAAGAAAGGGATGAATGGAAGAAGGACGAAGAAGTGTGGACACTCATTCAAAAGTTGCAGCAAGATCCTAGATCTGATACATTTAGTTGGAAAAATTATTCCTTATGGTACAAAGATCACTTATATATTTGCAAGAATTCCCAAATAAAACAAAAGATTCTTTTGGAATTGCACACTTCTCCTTTAGGAGGACACTCAGGATTTTTAAAAACTTACCACAGGGTGAAGAAATATTTTTTTTGGGATAGCCTTAAATCTGATATTCAAAAGTTTGTGGCGGAATGTTTGGTTTGCCAGCAAAATAAAGTTGAGACAATTAAGACCTCAGGTCTTCTACAACCTTTATCCATTCCAAGTCAACGCTAGGAGGAGATTTCAATAAATTTTATTATAGGTTTACCTAATTCCAAAGGAAAGAGTGTCAGAATAGTGGTAGTTGATAGACTTACCAAGTATGCACACTTTTGTGCATTATCTCATCCATTTAAAGCAAGTACAGTTGCTATTGCATTTATGGAAACAATTCAAAAGCTACATGGAAACCCGAAGATTATTGTAAGTGACAGAGATCCCATTTTTACAAGAAATTTTTGGATGGAATTATTTTCTTGTTTGAGTACTCAACTAGCTCATAGCTCATCTTATCATCCTCAATCCAATGGTCAAACTGAGATAGTGAATAAATGTTTGGAAGGATAGTTTCGTTGTTTTGTATCTGATAATCAAGCACAATGGGTCAAGTGGTTAACTCTCGCTGAATGGCGGTATAACACTTCGTTCCATACTGTAGAAAAAGTGACCCCATTTATGGCACTTTATGGATATCATCCACCATCCATCACATCTTCTTTAAGGGAAAATTCTAGGGTTCAAGAAGTGGAAGATCACATCGAGCATCAACAAGAAGTTCTCCAACTCTTAAAGGATAACCTAAATTTGACACAAAATCGAATGAAATAACAAGCAAATCAACATCGTAGAAAGATAAGTTTTGATATAGGAGACTGGGTATTTTTGCAGCTACAACCATACAAAAAAATGCCCCTCAAGCAAGCTAAGAATGATAATAAATGATCACCAAAGTACTATGGTCCTTACAAGGTGTTGCAAAAGATTGGTACTATGGCATACAAATTGAAGCTTCTTGCTTCTTCACGAGTGCATCCATTTTTCCATGTTTCATGCTTAAATAAGGTTATAGGGGACAAACTTCCAGTTCAAACAATATTTCCAGAACTTGATGAGGAAGGAAAAACCATATTGGAACCTGAAGCAGTCATGGAAATAAGAAATCGACAGCTACGAAATCAATCAATTTAAGAGTATCTCATCAAATGGAAGAACTTACCCATTGAAGGGTCTACATGGGAGGATGAGAATTTTATACAGAATCACCCGGAGCTACTCAAGCGTTGATGACAACACTTTTTTGAAGGAGAGGAGCATGTTAGGTCCCTATATTACTAGTATAGTCCCTTATTGTTGTTAATGTAACCCCCTTATTGTTATTGTTGTACCCCTGTAACCCCCATATTGTTATTATTGTGCCCTTACATTATTATTGTTAGGTCGGCTAGGTTTACATCGTGGCCCCATGGACTCCTATATATAGAAAGGAGGTTGTGGTCATTTGTATCATCCAAGAATTGTTCATTTATGTAATGTATTGGAGGTTTCCCCCTTGAAGTGGCTTATTTCTAAGGCATTGATCAATCTTTTCTTCTATTTTTTGAGATGGTTTCATAAAAATCCAATTGTACAACCCCATTTCCCATATGTGAGTAATTCAGACAAGAAACTAACCTGTTCTTGTAGCCACTGACATATCATCAGAGTATATATATAGAATTTTAAAACGCAACTTATAATTTTAAAAACAAATATTAATTACAATCAAACCATATGTCGTCAACTCATCGCATGTGTGTGCCTCTGGTGGTTTCCTGTCATACTCAATAATCATCAGTAAAAAAATTTCTTAATGTTACTCATTATCATAATAGCATCATCAACATGACCTATTGATTCACATTGTTGTTCATTGTGAACCAGAACTAATGTAAGTAGCTAACATAGGGGACACATTCATTATGGTTATCATAATCATAACATCAATGGGAAACATACATATCCATCAAAGCTATCATCATCGTAACATCAATTTAAAACATACCTATCCATCAAAGTTAGTATCATCATGATATTAGAGAACATGCATAACTATTAATGCTTCAATCATATCAATAGATAACATACGTAACCATCAATGCTATCATCATCGTAATATCAATAGAGAACAAGCATAACCATTAATGCTATCATCATCATAGTATCTATTGTAGCTCCTAGAGAGAGCCTTGAGTTGCAAAAGGCCAATGCCTAGGACATGTTAAAATCAGAGGTTAAATGTATATAACCATAAGGATGCCTCTGAAGGCCTTGGAGTCGATTCATGTGAATTCCCTATACCGTGAGAGGGCTCAAGAGGCTGTGAGGCTGATGGATTTTAGACAGGCCAAGTATAAAACAATGAGTAGAAGCTTTAAAAATATGCAGAAGCGTTGAGAAAGAAAATGAGAAGGAACCCACAAGAGACAAGCTTAAGAGGATTAAGATTTTTTCCCCTGTGAACTCATAGGAAGCAGATATGAATGAGATGTGGATAGAAACAGAGGTTTGTGGAGCATGAATTAAAGGAGCACAACAAGCTTAATACATGAGCGTTATAAAGACATGAATTTATAAATAAAATTTCAAACCACCAGCAGCTACATTACACGAACCATCAAATCAACAGAGAATGAAAGATGATTATACTTAAAAAGGAGATTACTGATAACAAAATGAAATATATAGATACTACTCATTTCTCCATCTAGAATCCAAATAATAGCTCTGTTTCATATTAAGTTTAAATAACTCTCCCAAATATGTATCTCAGAGCACAGGGAGCACAATCATACAAAAATACAACAAAATTCTTCAAAATTTCAGAACCGTTCTTTCATCTTAGAACTCCCTACATATAGAGTTCTCCTTCAGGGTTTACGATCGAATAAAAATCTCATGATCGATCCACACATGTGAAATCAAAATATCCTAACTGACTAGTGGAGCATGCATCAAGAAATCACTCCCATAAACAGAGAATCAAAACAGACTCGGTTGAAATCGGTATTTCACAAGAAAAACATCATTGTCTAACAATAAAAAGAAAAGACAAAGTTAACCAGAGGAGACCAAATCCGGGGGCCTTCAAAATGGTGTGACGAGGAGTGGCTGTGAACAGGTGGGAAGTTCGTCTTCCATTACTTAATTCTACCTACTTTTTGAATGCCTCCATTCCATCATTCTCATGATTTCCACTCAGTACCTGTGAAATGACCAGTCGTATTGCATGTGCTTGGCTCTTTAGCGAAGGTTTCCTGAGCAAAATGAATAAGCCATACTTGCATTCTCCACCAAAAATCCCATGTTGTGGTTTTAATTGCAAACCGTGAATCGGATTTTGGAAGGAGGCATGGTTGGTGGAAGCGAAAGTGGAGTTAGCGGGGCTTATTAACACTAAAAAGAGTGGAACAAAGCTAGGGAAGGGACTTGATGACGTGGTGCGAAGGTGGGATCCCAAATCCATATTGCAAATTACGGATCAGGAGCCTTTGTTATAAATGGTGGGAGGTGACTGATAAAATATGTGATGGGTGAAATGCGATGGGAGGAAGTGACATGGCAGATGGAGGTGGGACCTCCTGCACATCACAAATCGCAATATTTATGTGTGCGCATTGAAAGTTAAATTTTATGTTTTGCGAAGTGTGAAGTGTGGGGGTAGGGAAGGTGGCATGGCACGGACGGAGGTGGACCGCACCCACAGATCACATATCGCAAAGTTTATATTGAAACGGAGGGTGGTAAATGTTAAAAATCACAATGTGAAAAGTACGATGGCGGGGAAGGTGACGTGGCATGGACGGAGGTGGGACCGTGCCCTCAGATCGCATATCACAAAGTTTATGTTGGAGAAAGCGAAGGTTAAATGGTAAAAAGGGTGATGTGTGAAGTGCGATGGCAGGACAGAGGTGGGGCCGCCTACACATCGCAAATCGCAAGATTTATGTGTGAGCAGTGAAGGTTAAATTTTATTTCCTATGAAGTGCGAAGTGCGGTGAGGTAAATGTTAAATATTGCGGGGATTAAGTGCGATGAGTGGAGAGGTTGGTGGTGCGAAAAGGTAATTGATCGCCGATAAAGGTTTTGAACAGAAAGGATTGGATTGTTTATGATAAAGGCTCGTACGGTAAGGTGGGTCCCTTTATATTGCATCGGCGGAGCCGCGAATAAAGAAATGTGGCGCGAGACTTTAGAAATGGAAAAAAAAAGTGAAGGGAAAAAGAGGGTAGACGAAGGTAAAGAGGATAAATGAGATGAATGAGGGCAGAAATGAAGTTTGGTCACCATTACACCTTATCAACAACACTTTCCCCTTTCTACTGAATTGAAAGGCAGATTGATTCCTTTGAAGCTCTTTGACAATTAGGATTTCCGTTCCTTTCTCCTTCTCCACTTTGCGTGCGGTCACAGGCCAACATTGGCTCTATCTGGGGACAACGTGTTGTTCTATGTGCGTTGAGAACCTGTAGACCTGAATGCTTGTGCCTTATTGGGCTCATGGAGTCGCAAATTCATATTGTAAGCCTGAAGTGAAACTACAACTGAGTTGTGCACTGCCAACTGTTTAAAACAAATATCACTTCCGCACCTTGAAAATTTTGAATGCTAAAACCTGAACGATGCTGAAACTGGAAATTGAAACACACTTGAACTGAAAACTGCAAAGCAATCTAAAACTAAAATGGAAATATGCTCATAGCATTAAACTTATTTGCACGCCTACCTACCCTAATATGTTGGAATTAATGCTATTCTAAATGACACAAAAATTCCAGTGTAACCACGTAAGCATCTGCTCTAATAACCTTACTCTTTCACTGTTTTTAAGCAAACTCAGGAACAAACCTGCTAATGGTATATGATAGGAATTCTCAACCTGATCTTCTTTGCAGAGAGCTTGGTAAACCTGAAAAACAACAAAAATGCTGGAAAGGTATGATGGCCTTGTGATGAATAATTTTTCAATATAGATAGCCACTGGATCAAAATACACTTGACCTATTTCTGAATATTCTGACCCAATCGATCCAACCTCATAACTTGGTACTGCACATGTGTTCTCCGTGTCTTCAAAAAACTCATAACATGTTTTCATTTTATCATATGAATTAAGGCATAAAGGTAGAGAATCAAACTGGATCAATTCTTCCTTTGTTTTAAACTTCACCTCTCTGCTTAGCAGGTTCATCTCCACATCCACTACAATATTTTTCATTTCTTCAAGGGTTGCAGTGTCACTTTCTTTTACTTGGAATTCCATCTATGGATTAAAGGTATCTGAGTATTGCAAGAGAGCTACTGTTGGGGGTGGCCTCATATCATCAAGCATTGAATGATACACCTTATTGAACTTTGCTGAAAAATATTGTCCTGTCTCCCCTGGCTTTCTTTTTAAATTTTCATACTCCTCTGTGATAAGAAATACATTTCCCATGATTACCCATCGACCTAGGAAAAATTGCATGAATTGATGGAAATTGATCTTGCTAGCAGATGAAAGATTCTCAAACCAATTTTTAACTTTACCTTGCCATGGTGGAACAGACATCCAGATACATACCTCATCTTCTGCCTTTATTGATGATTGCAATACATTGACCAAAGGATCATGGTAAGCATGCAACATAGGATCTTCTAGAATATTTGTAACAGGAAATCAATCCTCATTCCAAACTATTGCTTTGCTAGTGTGTTGAAACTGATTCTCTTCGAACAGGAAGGGAACGTATTTTTTCTCCTTACTATCCACGAAAGTCAAGTGATTTGAGTGTTCCTTGTCTTTCTCTTTGTCACACGGAAGCTTACAAGGGAGCTGCAAACTCTCATTAATTTCAGGTGAAGGAACATGATTTGTAAAAATCTATTGTGACTCCTCCTTGTTTTCCCAAGAAGAACTTAATGATGAAGAAATTTTATGATCTTCTTCACACTCAGAAAGAATATTTGAGTGGTCTTAAATCGACAAAACTGATTGGTTTTATTTTGGAAAGATTTCTTGGCTTTCATTGGGCACACTTGATTGGTGTTCAATCTCTGAATACAACATTACTGGCTAAAGGTTCTCTTGTGGGTCTAGACAATTAAGCTCTGCTACCTCTATTTCCGGATCACCAGACTACTGTTGATTTTTAGTGTTGTCCTCTGGGAAATACTCCAGCTATTCTCCTTCTTCATGGAGGGTAATCTCACCTCCCTCTTATTCAGTATAGGCTAGAAGCTGATTCACTACAATCAGTCCAAAAACCACCATGGGTTGTTCTTCTCAGAGATTGAAGGGTGTGGGCCCTTTTTCTGTAATGACTTCTTCGAACTGCTCTTTAGGAGGGTTGGCTGGTTTCAAGGGTATAGATGTTGGCTTCTTATCCTTGGGAGGATCAAATCCTTGCTTTTTGGAAGTGGATGCAGTGGCCTTATGAGGGGTTGAATCTTCTAACATATTCTTCCCTTTACTAGCAGTACTAGGAGGGGTTTTTTCTCTTGATATCAACTTTTCATTTTGTTCTTGCCCTTAGGTTCTCTTTTTGGAGGACCTGAGGTCATACGTCTTGTGGTGTTGAGCTTGCATGAAATCCATGAACTGTTTGCAGTAATTGTCAACCTCTTGATCCTTTAGAGGGACTTCCTCTTCTTCTTGTTCCCCTTTCAAGATGGGTTCACCCTCCTCATCATCAGAGTATGCGAGTTCTTTGTTGTCTATGACTTCCTCGGCCTGTTGCAACAACTGTAGAGGGGGGCTCCGATATTGAGGATTAAACCCCCGGTTAGGAATCATTTGGTTGGAACGAGGAGTGGAATTCTTGGCCTCCCATTCATGCTTAACCAACTTATTTGAGAGGTTCTTGATCATCTTATTCATCTCTTCAATTCTATGCTCCTTTAATTCCCTCTCCTGATTTGAGGTAGAAGGCTCCTCCCCCTTCTTTCTTCTAGCTTCATGTTATGCCTTCCCCTTGAACTTACCAGTAGAAGCAAAGTTTTCTTCTACCTCCAACGCATCAGTATGGATCTGATCCAGAGATGTGAATCTTCTTTCTCTTAATGTGAACCCAAAATCTGGCTCGAAAGCTCCTGCGAAGACCACCCTAGTAGCTACTTGGGGAGGCTTTATTTCAGCGGGGAGGTTATTATAGATCTTATTTAACCTCTTTATAAATTTTGTTACATCCTCATTGCGTCTCTTCTTGAGAGCATTGAACTTTGTGAGGACATATCCATGGTCCCTCTTTTCTCCCCATTTCAATGTGAAGAAATTTTCCATTTCTTCCCAAGTGTGGATTATGTTGTTGGCTAGAGACTTGAACCATTTCCAGGCTTCTCCCTCCAAGTATTGGATGAAAAGACTTAATACCACATCTAAGTTCTCTACATTTACATTATCAGCAAAGGCGCAGAAGTTTTCAATATGTCTCTATGCAGAATTACTATCTTCCCCGGTGAACTAAGGCAGGAGCTTTAAATAATCTTGTGGCATATCATTTAGAGGTCGAGGGAGGGCCAAGGGGGCATACTTTTTCAAAAGGAAACTTGGCACAGCCATCTGATTTAGAGGTGGAGGTATATGGTGGATCTGAATATGATGTGAGGCCTAATGAAAGCCATGATTACTTCTGATTATGACTATTTTACAGTGGAGTCGCCAAAGTGAGGAACATGCAACTCTCAACCCTTCATGCTCACTTAATTGAAGGTTGAATATAATTTCGTATCCTAGGGAAAATATTTCTTCATTTGTATCACAGGTAATGACACAAAAAAGATGTTGTAGCTCCTATAGACAGCCTTGAGTTGCAAAATACCAGTGCCTAGGACATCTTAAAATTAGAGGTTAAATGTAGATAACCATAAGGACGCCTCTGATAAAATATGGAATAAGAGAATAATGGTTTTGGTGGTTCAAGGATGGAGAAGACCTTGGAGTCAATTCATGTGAATTCCCTATACTGTGAGAGGGCTTAGGAGGCTGTGAGGTTGATGGATTTTAGATGGGTCAAGTATAAAACAATGAGTAGAAGCTTTAAAAATATGCAGAAGCTTTGAGAAAGAAAAGGAGAAGGAACCCACAAGAGACAAGCTTAAGAGGATCAATAATCTGTCCCTCGTGAACTCAGAGGAAGCGGATATGAATGAGATATGGATAACAACAAAGGTTCTTGGAGCATGAATTAAGGGAGCACAAAAAGCTTAATACATGTGCGTTAACACCTGAGCGTTATACAGATACGAATTCATGAATAAAATTGCAGACCACTGGCAGCTACATTAAAAGAATCATCAAAGCATAAGAAAATGAAAGATTATTATACATAAAAAGGAGATTACTAATAACAAAAGGAAAAAGATACATACTACTCATTGCTCCATCTGGAATCCAAATAACAGCTCTGTATCATATTAAGTTTAAACAACTCTACCAAATATGTATCTCAGAGCACAGGGAGCACAATCATATAAAACTACAACAAAATTCTTCAAAATTCCAGAACCATTCTTTCATTTTAGAACTCCCTACATATAGAGTTCTCCTTCAGGGTTTACAATCAAATCAAATCTCATGATGGATCCACACATGTGAAATAAAAATATCCTAACTAACTAGAAGAGCGTGCATCAAGAAATCGCTCCCATAAACAGAGAATCGAAACAAACTCGGGTGAAATCGGGATTTCACCAGCAAAACATCACTATCTAACAGTAAAAATAAAAGACAAAGTTGACCAGAGGAGGCCAAATCCAGGAGCCTTCAAAGTGGTGCGACGAGGTGTGGCCGAGAACAGGTTGGCAGTCTGTCTTCCATTACTTAATTCCACCTGCTTTTTGAATGCCTCCATTCCCTCATTCTTATGGTTTCCACTCAATAGCTATGAAATGACCAGTCGTATTGTGCGTGCTTGGCTCTTTAGCAAATGTTTCCTGAGAGAACTGAATAAACCATACTTGCATGCTCCACCTAAAAGCCCATGCCGTGTTTTGAATTGCAAATCGGGAACCAGATTTCGGAGAGGGGCATGGATGGGGTAAGCAAAAGTGGAGTTAGCGGGGCTTATTAACATTGAAAAGAGTAGACCAGAGGCTAGGGAAGGGACTTGATGACATGGCATAGAGGTGGGGTCCCAAATCCATATCGCAAATCGCGGATCAGGAGCCTTTGTTATAAACGGTGGGAGGTGACTAATAAAATATGCAATGGGTGAAATGTGATGGGAGAAAGTGACATGGAATATGGAGGTGGGACTGCCTGCACATCCCAAATCACAATATTTATGTGTTTGCAACATAATTTAAACGTTATGTTTTTCGAAGTGAAAAGTGCGGGGGCAGGGAAGGTAACATGGCACGGACAGTGGTGGGACCGCGCCTGCAGATCGCATATCACAAAGTTTATATGTAAATGGAGGGTGGTAAATGTTAAAAAGTGCGATGTGCGAAGTGCGATGGTGGGAAAGGTGATGTGGAATGGACAGAGGTGGGACCGCGCCTGCAAATCACATATCGAAAAGTTTATATGGGAGCAAGCGGAGGTTAAACGGTAAAAAGGGAGATGTGCGAAGTGCGATGGCAGGGCGAAAGGTGGGCCACCTGCACATCGCAAATCGCAAGATTTATGTGTGAGCAGTGAAAGATAAATGTTATGTCCTGTGAAGTGCGAAATGTGGGGAGGTAAATGTTAAATCTTGCGGGGAGTGAAGTGCAATGAGTGGAGAGGTTGGTGGTGCGAAAAGGTAATTGAGTGCCGATAAAGGTTTTGAATGGAAAGAAGTGGATTGTTTACGATAAAGGCTCGTGCGGGAAGGTGTGTCCCTTTATATCGCATCGACGGAGCTACAAATAAAGAAATATGGTGCGGGACTTTAAAAATGGAAAAAAAAAAGTGAAGGGAAAAAAAGGGTAGATGAAGTTAAAGAGGATAAATGAGATGAAAGAGGGTAGAAATGAAGCTTGGTCACCGTTACACCCTATCAACAACACTTTCCCCTTTTTACTGAATTGAAAGGCAGATTGATTCCTTTGAAGCTCTTTGAAAGTTAGGATTTCCCTTACTTTCTCCTTCTCCACTTTGTGTGCGATCACAGGCCAAAAGTATCAATGAAGAACATACATAACCATCAAATCCACTAATAACAGATTCATGTGTCTGGATCCTAACCTGAGGTCCTCAAAGAATAAAGTGCACACCTTAGGGCTAAATAATGTTAAAATTCATATCATTTTCAGTAAACTAGAGTAGGACACTACATACACCCCCTCTTAATAATAGAGTTCGCCTCGAAGTCCTTGGAATAGAAAAGGAATATGGTGATCCATCTCCTTGGAATCCTCCCAAGTGGTTGAACTAGGACTATAATTATCCCATTGGACCTTAACCTGGTCCAATAACAATAATCTAAGCTACAAAGTTCACTGGTCTATTATTCAAACTCATTCGGCCATCACCGTGCCCTTGTCTGAAACCTACAAATGACCTAAGTCAATAACATGTGAAGGATTTGAAATATAATGACGCAAAATGAAAACATGAAACACATCATGCATATGCGCTAGGGATGGAGGTAATGCAATCCTATATGCTACCATCCATTTTCTTTCTAAGATTTCAAAAGGTCCCACAAACCGTGGAGATAATTTTTCTCCCTTTCCAAATCTTATAGAGATCTTTTGGGGCCTTACTCTCAGGAACACCCTATCTCCCACTTAATAACTTCGGTCTATTCAATGAGTGTCAACATAACTCTTTTTTCGATCTTATGCTTCTTTTAGCCTCCCCTTAATCATAATAATTTCTTCTTCTGTCTCTTGCACCACTTTTGGTCCTATTAATACTCAGTCCTCTAGTCGGTCCCAACTGAGAGGTGTTATGCATGGCCTTCAGTACAAGAACTCAAATGGTGCCATCCTGACAGAACTTTGATCACTTTTATTGTAAGAAAATTCCACCAGGGGTAAAAAACTCCTATCTCTTTTTTTGGTCCATCACATACATCTGTAGCATTTATTCGAGGATTTCTTTAGTCCTCTATGCCTGATCATTTGTCTCAGGGTGATATGCAGTGCTGAAGTTCAACTGGGTTCCTGAGGATTCTTGGAAATTGGTCCAAAACCTTCCTGTAAACATTGTTTCCCTATCTGATATGATCTTCCTAGCAACTCAATGTAATATCATAATATCATAAATAAAAAATCTCACTATCTCCAGTGCCTTATATGTAGTCTTAACTTGTAAAATATGGGTACTCTTGGTCAATGTTTCCACCACTACAAATATGGAATCATGTCATCTTGAGGTCATTGGTAGTCCCACAATGAAATCCATTGATATAACTTCCCATTTATATCCTGGTATCTCATGGGGTTTCAATAACCCTACTGGATGTCTGTGTTTAGATTTTATTCGTTGACACTCTAAGCATCTAGCTACAAAGTTTATAATGTCCTTCTTCATTCCTTTCCAAAAGAAGAGTGGTTTCAAGTTTGCACTCATCTTCTTAATTCCAGGGTGTGCCATGTATATTGCGTGATGTGATTCATTCAAGATCAAATGATGTATATCTTCATTCGGTGGCACATATATCCTTCCTTGAAATCATTACATCCCATCACTATCAAGGGAGTATTATTCATATTTTGGTATCATCATTTTCGTCCTCCCTAAAAAAAATTCTAACCTCCTTGTACCAAGTGTCCTTAAATTGTAAGTCAAGTAATTTCTCCCCCAATTTTTTTTTTAAGGGAATCATTGAAAATGTCTGAGGCCTCCTACTTAAAGCATCAACCACCCTATTTACCGTTCCTTTTATGTAAGTAATGTAAAAATCATATTCACTGATTACCTCAGACCACCGTCTCTGCCTTACAATTAAGTGGTCCTGAGTGAATATGTATTGTAGCCCACAATGGTCAGTTTTAAGTTCAAACTTCCTTCCTAGAAGGTAGTGTCTCCAAATCTTTAGTTCATAAACGATTGTTTCTATTTCTAGATCATGGGTTGCGTAGTTCTCTTCGTGGGTTCTAAGTTTTCTTGATGCATATGCTATTACTCTACCTTCTTGCATCAATACACAACCCAACCCTTGCTTGGAGGCATCAGTGAAAACAAAAAATTCTTATTCCATATATAGCACTTTCAAAATTGGCACTGTTGTTAATAACACCTTTAACCTTTGGAATGCCTCTTCACATTTTTCAGTCCAAATGAATTTCTAGTTCTTTTTTTGGAGTTCGGTAATGGGGCTTTCTATCTTTGAAAACCCTTCGACAAATCAATGATAATCCACTACCATGCTATTAGGTCCCTATATTACTAGTGTAGTCCATTATTATTGTTAGGGTATCCCCCTTATTGTTATTGTTGTAACCCTGTAGCCCCCATATTGTTATTATTATGCCCAATACAAACCACTATTGTTATTATTGTGCCCTTACATTATTATTGTTAGGTCGGCTAGGATCATATTGTGACCTCATGGACTCCTATATATAGAAATGAAGTTTTGTCATTTGTATCATCCAAGAATTGTTCATTTATGTAATGTAAAGGAGGTTTCCCCCTCAAAGTGGATGATTTATAAGGCATAGATCTTGTTAGTCATCAGTAAATTTTTGTCATAGCAAATGATGTCTAAAACAAGTCTTGAGCCTTCAAGAGATTATTTTCATAGAAAATTTCTCATTCTTGAAGCCTTCTAATGCTTTCTGACTTAAGAGTAATCTTTACTGCTGTTTCATTCAAAAAAAAAAAAATCCACCAAGAAACCCTGCTGGTATCAAAAGAGACTGTTTTTTAGGCCATTTTCCATCATTTTCTAAGCTTTTTCACTCATATTTTCCCTTATTCATCCTCCATTTTCCTTTGAAAAATCCCCTTTTCTCCTTCTCATTTACCCTTCATTTTCCCTAAAAACCTTCAAAAATCCCTTTTAAACCTATAAAAAACACCTTTTTATGGTTTATATTACCCTATTTTACCTATCAAAACCCCAAAAACCCATAAAAAACACATAAAAACCCCTCTTTTGGCCTAAAAAGCGCCCATTTTTTATAACACAGACTCTAAGCCCCTAAGGGCTTAAAACTTCAGCTCATTCCTGGTCATATGACCTACCTCCGCAACCAAGCACTTAAATCCTTCGCTCTAGCCCCTTTTTCTCCGCCTCAGGTCACCTTATCCCTCCATCAGACCCTCCCCTTCCTTATTCTTTAAGCCCCCATCCCTTTATATATTTTCCCCACCTTATCACTCTGCAAAACCATCCCCACCGTTTATCTTTAAAGATCAACGACCATCATCCTTTGCCCTGAGCCCCTGTTCCATTAGCCCCGGTTCTCCTTTCTCCCACAAAACCTTTCCCTCCGCTTTGTTTAACCCCCTCCCTTCGTAATTCTATTTTCCAGCACTACAATTATCCTAACTAATCTCAACCATCGATCTCATTAGATTGGACGGTAACTTCCACCTCCCCATTTTCCGAACTCTTCTATCTGTTCACCCCTACAATCAATCCCCATCGTTGATTCATTTGATCCGACGGTTCTCCTTTAAAACTGACACTCAACCCCTCCGGACCAACCTCCCACTATCCATCCACCTCTCCCAATCGGTGCTTTCCACCTGCCTCCCACTAAAAGCCTCGCCCATGCACCTTTCCCATTGCATTCCTCCCCCGCCGTTGGATCTGCTCCTCCTCATCCAACGGTCAACATCGCGTTTCGCGCAAATTTCCATGTCAGGGTTTAACGATCCAAAATCACGCGAGACCGTTGGTTTTGCAAAAGCCACGCGTACCCTTTTGATTGAATCGCATTCCCTCCGGGAAAAACCATTTACCACCTGAAAGTCGCGCGAAAACCACCAATGGTATTTCCAAAACCACTTTGCCTATTTTCACGCCTATATTCAAATTCAACCCTGTTTCTACAGATTTTCGCCTCTCCGCCATGAAATTCCCTCTTCCACCTTCGCCAGCCGCCAAAGCAGTCAAAACCCTCCCCCACAGGTTTTATTTAACGTTTTTATTGGTTTTTTGCAGGTTTGATGTCGGTTTTAAAGACAAAAACCCTTCCCACAGTCCATAAAGGGACAAGACCGAAGATCATCATCTTTGAAGCTTAAAAAATGCAGAATAGAAGCTTCCAGGGTTAATTCCATAGTTTGATCGGTGCTTTATGAGCACTGGTTATACAATCGAACCCTCCAACGCACTAAAAGCCACTTGTACATAGCAAAGAAGAAAAAACAATGAAGACAGAGATTGAAGATTAAAGGATTAAAGCAAAGATGAAGGTTAAAGGTTTAATCCTACAGTTTTAAGTGTAAATACATAGTTTAAAAGATAAAATAGTCAGCAGTTAAAGTTTAAAGCTCAAAGATGATTATAAAAGCCCGAAAGCAAAATCAAAGGCCTAATTAAAGTTCAAAGTGTCAAATCAACACAAATCAACAAAGAGAGCCTCCAAATGCCACATTAGTGAGGCAATAAATCCTCAAGAAGACAGAAATGCCACCTGCCAGCTGATTTCACCTAGAAAGAATACAATTTGAATGCACAGTCAGAGATATTTTCCAAAGACAACTCATAATTAATTACAAGCCTACCAAAGCCCCCAAAGTCAACAAAAGTGACTGAAGTTGATGAAATTTAATGTAATAATCAATTAGCAGAGTTAAAACATTTGAAAAATTCTTCGTTTGGCCCCCAAAGGCCGAGAAGCATTTACTCTGTATTAATTGAACAATTAAACCTTCCTATCACTCCACCTCCTCAATTCATCTATAAATACCATATGAGGAGCCTAGTATTGTTGTTGGCTGCATACTTATTGAATGTAAATAGCTTTTGAGGCTGCTGAAGCTATGTTTTGTAATTGAAGAAAGATAGGTTGAGATGAGAAGTTCGAAGCTATTAAGACCCATTGGACTTGAAGATTGTAACTAGTTTGAACATCAAATACAAAATTTGATTTATGGGATCCTGGTCTATGTCAATGGTGATGTTTTTCTTACTGTAATTGTTATTTTTCTTATGTTTTCCATACTGTCCATTTTCTATGATAAAGAACAACAAATATAGATTAGGATTTACTTCTAAAGTACCCTAAATCTATTTGATAAGCTTTATCTTTATGTTTTCTGCTAATTTTTTCTTTGAGGATAATTCAATAGAGTATAACTAGTGAAGTGTGTGGTGAGCCCATGTTTCCTGAGTACAACTTGAGATATTGTCTTTGAAAGTTCTTGAAAAGTCTGCTAAGTAAATTTGAACTAGGGAAGTCTATGGTTAGCTCTGTCCTCTAGTTTATCTCCAACAGTAACTTTGAAAAGTTCCCTAAGAGTATGCTGAAAGTAGGATAGGTTCAAATTCCTTACCTGATCTTAAGCTACCCTTTTTTCTCTTATATTTTTTCTATTTTCTGAAGGTAATTTGTTAGATTACTAGATTGTTGTCTGAAAAGTGTGCTTTATTAAAATTCTACCCAAAGAAGTCTAGTGAAGTTAATAGATTCTTTAAATGGTTATTATTTTTGCTTCTTTCACAACACTTTTAATGTTTCATACCACAAAATCTACTTAAAAAGATCTTTTGACATAAATGACTTGCCCCATAGACCACTCTTAAAACCTTTTGTCCAATTAAACCCTTTTGTGACTCCATAGCCCAATGGATTGACACTGTTTCTTACCTATCCTATCAGCTAAACCATTTTCTACCTACTCACACCTTTACCCTTCAAAAGACTTCCTTCATTTTAATGATATTCATCCCAACCAACACAAACAAAACCCTTGTACTTTATAACTAGCCTAATATCATATCATAAGCCTTGAAGATTATATCTTTGAAAACACTTATACAGAGAGATCCCTCTTTGAATCTAGGAGGGCTATATCCTAAGATTCCAAAGTGGTTTTGATGTAGGCTCTGCAGCGTTTGTTCTTGCCAATCTTGCAAACTACGGAGACCTAACATACTGGCGACCATACTAGGGAGATTTATTGAGTAATAGATAACTTCACAACTCAAAGAACCCCTATTTCTAAATGAAACAAGTGTCACCAAGACTGGCTATTATTGATCGTTGATGGTGAACAACAACCAAACCTTGAAAACAAGTAAAAATCCTTTAGCTGGTGACTCCATTGGTATTCAGTAGGCCTGCTGACCCCACTGGATTTTCCTAAGACTCCACTGGGAAACCCTCTGTGTCCTTTTTATCATTCAAACCCAGTTAAGAAGACTTTGAGAATTGATTTTTATTTGAAAAATATTAGTTAGCCTTTTAAAAAAGACTATCATACTTGGCTGAACTTTTCTCATCATTGGGTCTAAAAACACCACATAGTGGCTTCTAGATGAATTTATACTAGAGCCTATCCTAACCCAAATCCTCTTGAGATAGTTGATAATCCAGAAAGTATCCTTAGGAAATCTCCTAAATTCAATACTTCAATTGTTTTCATACCAATTCATAGGGCTAACTCTATCCCTGAAAATCTCTTAGCTCTGCAAGATACACAAGTTGACTTAAGAAACCCATCCAGAACTAAGTCACTTGGTGATATAGATCAGACAGACCTTGAGCCTCCACACTCATCCCAACATAGTGGTGAACATATTGATAGTAGAGAAACCACTCCACCTGACCTTCATTTCATTCATAACTTTGGTTTTTCTCATCCTAGATCTACTCAACAATCTTTTGCTGGTCCAAGTACTTCTGTTATCCATACACCCACTGTTCAAACTACTCCATTCCATCCTCCACCCCCTTTCATAAACCCTCCACTTGTAAACCCCCCATTTTTTCCACAATCTCCTATCATGGTAGCATGGTATGCTCCTCTAGTCCTTCCTTTACCTTTAGCCAATTTTCCACAAGACTATCAGTCCAAGATCCCACTATATGATGCTAGTGGTTCCATTACTGCTCAAACACATGTGGACAAGATGGATGATTATTTTTATAGAAATGAGATAGATGATGTGACCATTAAAATTAGATTATTTGCTCAAAGTTTAGGGGGAGAAGCAAGAAAATGGTTCAAAAGCTTAACCCTAATAGTATTAATGATATCCAAGCTTTCCATCAAGCATTCATAAACAAATGGAAAGTTAGGAAGAACCCTCTCCAAATACTTTCAAATTACAATAACCTCAAGAGAAATGTTGGGGAAAGTGTTCAAGATTATAGCACTAGATTTAATAGTGTTTATAATGCACTACCCCCAGACTTGAAACCTCCACAAGGCTCAGCTTTGGCCAAATTTCCTGAAGGATTTGATCCTGAAATGTCCTTTTAGCTAAGAGAAAGGGATCCCTTAACTTTAGAAGACATGCAGAAGGGAGCTCTTAGTGTAGAAACAAATCTGATTGAGAAGAGAGTTAGAATGAGGACTGAGAAGAGGGTATCATATAGGAAAGACACTACACCATCCACATCTGACTCAAAATTAGATCATCTAGCCAAGAACATGGATAGATTGGAAAGAATGGTAGAAAATTTAGCTATCCAAACCAATGCTCAGAATAGGAACCAACCTCAAAATCAAAACCAAAACTTTAGGAGAAATCAATCTCATAACAGAGAAAGAGATTTTGATCAACAGATCAGACCTATTTTTCAAGAAAATTATTTCAATGAGGATGAAGAAACAAATGAACAAATAGAGGATGATCACATGAACATGTTGGGAGTAAGCAATGAAGATTCTGATTTCATTTATGAAAGAAAACAAGGTCTATATACACCCTATGATGATAGAAGACCAGAAACTAAATACTATGAACCAGACTTTGAAAATTCCATCATAGGATCACCTAAACAATATGACCTAAGAAGTAAAAAGAATCAAGAAACTCCCAAGAAGAAAACCGCTGAAAACTCTGCCAAAAACAGCTCCGTAAATACTTCCAAAAATACAGTAGAAAATCATAAAACAGTGGCTGAAAGTTTTGATCCAAACAAGGGAAAAAACACCCAAAACAATGAAAAATAGAGTGGTGACCCTAGCAGCACTAGAATTTCAGCTAATGCCCCTAAAAAACCATCTTGACTGCTGTAAAAAGTAGAAATCAACAAGCTGATTTTTTTGATGAATCAATGACTAAGAAGGCCGAATCAAACATTTCAAAAAATCAGATTCCTTTTAGTCTAGAGAGTGAAATAGCCAAAATCAAAATCTCTGTTCCACTCACCGAGTTAGTCACTCAAAATGTATATAGAGGTCAAGTTTTTAAAGCTTTGAATATAGAAGATATTCATGATACTGTCAATTTGAATGATGATACACTAGAGCTAGTTCGGTCCTGAGATTGAAGGAAAATTTCAACAAGGAACTACCCCTCCATTCTACATCAGTTTGAACATCCATGATAATATTTTACACAACGCTATGATTGATTCAGGAGCATCACATAATCTCATGCCTAAAGTAATAATGGAAAGATTAGGTCTAGAGGTAACCAGACCATAGAATGATTTATAGTCCTTTGACTCAAGCAGAGTGAGATGCCTAGGCCTAATAAAAGATCTATGTGTTAACTTAGCCCATATCCTACCAAAAAGCTTAGTGATGGACATTGTAGTGGCTGATATACCCCCCAAATATGGCATGCTTCTTTCAAGATCATGGGGTGCTAAGTTGCAAGGTACTATGCAGATGGATATGACTTATGCCACCATCCCTGTCTTCAGTCAACCTAGAAGACTCTATAGGGAAACACACATGAAATAAATGGTGAGTAACCAAGAAAGACTAGAGAATTCTCCTCTCTATTCTATTCATATTAACCTTGATTCATTCATTCTTTATAATGATGAGGTTTCTAATGAGCAAGGATTAATCAATGAAACATCAGCCAATATAGTGGTCACTCCACATCCAAACATAGTGGTAGCCATAGGTAAAGAAGAAAACAAGGAGAAAACTAAAAAACAATTCGCTGACTTAGAAAATCACAGCAAACAGATCTCAGGTCTTGAGGTCCAAAACAGTCATAAGTATATTGCAGATCATGAAAACCAAAGAATAAAACCTCAAAACATTGAAAAACTTGAGGAACAAAAAAAAATTCAACATAGTGCAGACCTGCAGTAACAACACAGTGACGGATTAGGAAAACAAGACAGAGAGGACAACAATGAAATAAATGACAAATCTGAAAATAGTCCTCTTTGGACTATGAGTTTTGATGGATCTTGCTCTAAAACTGGTGCAGGAGCAGGCATATGAGTACAAAACACTGAAAACAATCATGTTGAGGGTCATTCATATAGATTAAACTTCCAATGTACAAATAATATAACAGAGTATGAGGCTCTCCTTCTAGGCCTACATTTATTGAAGAAATTAACCGCCAAAAGAATAACAGTTCATGGAGATGCAAAATTGATAATTAGACAAGTAAATGGGGAATACACTGCTAAGCATCACAAACTTAAAGCCTATAGAGATGATGCCATAGATTTGTTAAAAGCATTTGTTGAATTCCAACTTACCTTTGTCCCAAGGAACCAAAACATTCTAGCCAATGGATTAGCCTTTGCTGCTAGAACTTGTCTTACACCTTATGAAACCAAACAATGCACCACCCAAGTCAAATGTAGACCAGCTGTCCCAGATAATGAAGAATGATGGCAAGTGTTTGATGGAGATAAACAAATAGAAGACTTCCTACAGTCCAAAAATGAATTTGAAATACCAAACTCAGATTCAGAGTATGAACAAGACTGCCCTACTGAAGAAAATCCATTTTTTGAAGAAGAAAAGTCTCCTGAGATTGCTGAAATAAATATGTTAACCCATCAACCCAAACATGCAACATAAAATAGCATAGATGAAGAAAATGAAGACCTAGAAGTGCTGCAATATAAAGATCACTACTTGCCAAGAGGGCTGGTCCCATTAGAAGAATTGTTTGACTTGAATGATGTTGCTAAAAAGCCAAAACTAGAACCTATTGAATCTGAAGTGGAAGAATGCAACATAAGCAGTGAGGAAAAGCCCAAAATGATCAAACTATCTAAAACACTGCTAGCTCACATTAAATTGAAATACATTGAGATTTTTAAAGAATTTTCTGATGTATTTGCATGGAGTTATGAAGATCTAAAATCATATGATACAAAAATAATTCAGCATAAGATACCCCTCAAAGAAAACCATAAGCCTTTTAAACAAAAATTGCGTAGAATTAACCATGTTCAATTACCTTTGGTAGAGAAAGAAATTAGAAAAATGTATGATGCTGGGATTATAGTACCTGTTAGATACTCAGAGTGGGTGTCTAATCTTGTATCTGTTAGGAAGAAAACAGGAGAAATAAGGCTTTGCATTGACTTTAGAAACTTAAACAAAGCCTCATTAAAAGACAATTATCCCTTACCCAAAATGGATCATATCTTACAAAGGGTAGTTGGTTCTAGAAGAATTTATTTGCTAGATGGTTTCTCAAGTTACAATCAAATATTGGTACATCCTGATGATCAACTTAAAACAACCTTTACTACACCTTAGGGTACTTTCATGTATTTGAAAATGCCCTTTGGTTTAATGAATGCTGGTGCCACATTTCAGAGAGCCATGGATATTGCATTTTCAGAAGAAATAAGTTGCTTCATAGTGATTTATTTAGATGACATTACTGTCTATTCAAAAACATATGAAGAACACCTAATACACTTGAGAAAAGTCTTTGAAAAATGCAGAAAATATGGATTGTCCTTAAACCCAAAGAAAACGTTGTTTAGTCTCCAAGAAGATAAACTTCTTGGACACATCATATCTGAAGAGGGAATAAGGATAGACGCAAAGAGGATTGATGGTATATTGCAAATCAACCATCCTAGAAACATCAAGGAACTTCAATCTTTCATTGGAAAGATTAATTTCTTGAGAAGGTTCATACCCAATCTAGTTGAACTCCTTAGAAACATGACAAACATGCTTAAAAGAGAACAAGGAGTTAAATGGACCTTAGAAGCAAAGAAATCATTTAAGCTGGTAAAGAAAGCACTTACCAAAACACCAGTTCTCATTAGTCCTGATTTTACAAAGGATTTCTTCATTTTTTTCATTTGCATCAGAACACACATTAGTTGTTGTCCTATTACAAAAAAACTTGAATGGACAAGAGCAGCCAATTGCATTTTTCAGCAAGGCACTAAGAGGTGCACCTCTGAAGTACAATATAATGGAAAAAAAAGCCTTTGCTTTGTTCAAAGCCTTAAAAAACTTTAGAGTTTACATTTTACATTCCCACATTATAGCATTCGTGCCTCATTCAGTTGTAAAAGACATATTGAACCAAGATCCAGATGGCAAAAGAGGAAAGTGGATTGCTGTAATTTTAAAATATGACTTAGAGATCAAACCCACTAAGCTCATAAAAGGTCAAGGACTAGCAAGACTTATGGTTGAATCCAACTTTCAAGCCCTTGATATAAACATGTTTAATGCATTAGATGAACAAGAGGATTTAACAGCTCCAATTATTGAAGATCATTTTTTGAGTTCATCTTGGTATGTTGATATTTTGTATGTTTTGCTCAATCTAAATGTCCCTCCTGGTTTGTCTAAAACTAAGGCAAGATTCTTAAAGTTAAAAGTTGTAAATTACTGCATTTTGGACAAATGTTTATATTGGAAAAATGCTAGTGGATTATTGCTTAAATGTTTTCCTAAGAATGATGTAGATAAGATTAAGCATGAGTTTCATGAAGGAGAATGTGGAGGCCACCTCTACTAGAATTAAAATGCTAACAAAATCCTTAGAGCTGGTTACTACTGGCCCACTCTCTTTCAAGATGTCCACAAAATGATTACTGCCTGTCACAAATGCAAAATTTTTGAAGGCAAAATAAAATTGCTTCACTTACCTCTGCAACCAATCATTGTTGAAGCTCCTTTTCAGCAGTGGGGTCTAGATTTCATTAGGGAAATACATCTTGCCTCATCTGCCCAACATAGATGGATCCTCACAGCAACAGACTATTTTACCAAGTGGATAGAAGCCATCCCATCTAGGAATGCCACAGATTCAGTCATCATTTCATTCCCTGAAAACCATATACTGTCTAGATTTGGCTGTCCTAGGAAGATCATAATTGATAATGTTGCTACATTTGGATCTAAAAAGATGGTGAAATTTTGTCATAAATATTAGATTATATTGGGTCATTCTACAGCTTATTACCGTCAAGGTAATGGGTTGGCAGAATCATCAAATAAAATTTTGGTAAACATCATCAAGAAGTTGCTAGAAGATAACAAGAAGTCATGGCACAGTAAGCTAGTACATGCATAATGGGCAAACATATTGACAGTTAAAAATTCAATTGGGATGTCTCTTTACTAGCTAGTTTATGGAACTGATGCAATATTTCCAACCAGTTTAGGAGTGCCAGTCATGAAACTGATCCAAGAAGTACAATCTGAAGATGATGATATGACAAAAAGAATAAACCAGAATTTACATCTACAACAAACCAGAGAAGAAGTATACATCAGAGCACAACAATTACAAGAAAACATCAAGAAGATGTTTGACAAAAGAACCAAGGCAAGTGATTTTAAAATTGGTGATAAAGTTTTAAAATGGGATTCAAGGAGAGAAGATAAGGGAAAACATGGAAAATTTGATCATTTATGGCAAGGCCTTTATCTTATTCAATCTGTTGTTGGAAACAATGCATTATTTTTACAAGAGTTGGATGGAGTTGAATTTTTTGGAGGTCCTGTCAATGGCAGGATGCCCAAACATTATTTTTGTTAACATATCCTACTTCAGAGTTTTTAATTTTCATTGTATATAACACTGCTTTTGAATTTGAAAAAAGAAAAAAATAAAAAAACAAAAGAAAAAGAGAAAAAGAGGACATAAATAAAACAAGAAAGGTACAGCCCCATACCAAAAAAGAATAAAAATCTGAAAGTGTGAAAGCTTAGATGCCACTACTAAAAAGAACACTACTATTTAGTCATACAACCTAAATCATGACTAAATAAATTTCAATTTACTGTTGATAGGTTAGTGAATCAGATTATCCAAACAATGAAATCTTGGCTTATCAGTAGATTAGATTAGGGTAGAAAGAAATGGCTCTAATCAGATCAAAACTTGAGCCAAAGCAAAAGAAAAAGAATGGTTCTAATACACTAAAAAATTGAACCAGGTAGAGAAAAATAATGACTCTAGCAGATCAAAATCTGAGTCATGTGAAGATTCAAGGATGTTTTAAATTTTCAGATCTTAAGTCTTCACAATTTTGTTCTAAATTTTCTGCAAATAAAGTCTATGTGCAGCTTGTACATATAGCCATAGACACAATGGAAAATCAAACAGTCTAATTCTGATTTGACTGTGTTTAAATTTTTGTTTTAGAAAATAGAGAAAAAGATCTGTCAGACAGTTTAATCCTGACAGATAATAGCTTAGGTAGAGAATTTATGAGTTCAACTGCTTAATTTGAACTCATGGAAGAAACAAGGGTATATTTAGATTAATTTCCTGCTTTCAATAAAATAATAAAATGTTGATGTCAAAAGGTTTGCAAGTCCAAGTGCACCTTATGAAGAAAAAATGTTAGGAAAAGTAGGCTGTGTAGGTAGAATGTTTGGGAGAAATTTGTTTGCTGATATAAAGTACTGATCATCTTTCTAAGCAGCATGATCAAGGAAGAAAATGTTGTCAATGGATAAGACATAGGTCTACATTCCAGATATAAATTTTTGAAGTTCTTGACACCTCCAAGGAGCTGCCATCCCCAAGTGGAGCCATTGTTAGCCATCAGTAAATTTTTGTCATAGAAAATGATGGCTAAAACAAGTCTTAAGCCTTCAAGAGATTATTTTCATAGAAAATTTCTCATTCTTGAAGCCTTCTGATGCTTTCTGACTTAAGAGTAATCTTTACTGTTGTTTCATTCAAAAAAAAAATTCCACCAAGAAACCCTGTTGGTATCAAAAGAGATTATTTTTTAGGCCATTTTCCATCATTTTCTAAACTTGTTTCACTCATTTTTGCTCTTATTTATCCTCCATTTCCCTCTGAAAAATCCCCTTTTCTCTTCTCATTTACCCTTAATTTTCCCTAAAAACCTTCAAAAATCCCTTTTAAACCTATAAAAAACACCTTTTTATGGTTTAAATTACCCTATTTTATCTATCGAAACCCCAAAAACCCATAAAAAACTCATAAAAACCCCTCTTTTGGCCTAAAAAACACCCCTTTTTTATAACACAGAATTTAAGCCCCTAAGGGCTTAAAAATTCAGCTCATTAACGGTCATATGACCTGCGCCTGCAACTAGGCACTTAAATCCTTCGCTCTAGCCCCTTTTTCTCGACCTTAGGTCACCTTATCCCTCCATCGGACCCTCCCCTTCCTTATTCTTTAAGCCCCCATTCCTGTATATACTTTCCCCGCCTTATCACTCTGCAAAACCATCCCCACCATTGATCTTTAAAGATCAACGACCATCATCCTTCGCCCTCAACCCCTTCCCTTAGCCCCGGTTCTCCTTTCTCCCACAAAACCTTTCCCTCTGCCTTGTTTAACCCCCTCCCTTCGTAATTCTATTTTCCCGCACTACAATTATCCTAACTAATCTCAACCATCGATCTCATTAGATTGGACGGTAGCCGCCACCTCCCCATTTCCCGAACTCTTCTATCTGTTCAACCCTATAATCAATCCCCACCGTTGATTCATTTGATTCGACGATTCTCCTCTAAAGCCGACACTCAACCCCTCCAGACCCACCTTCCACTATCCAGCCGCCTCTCCCAATCGGTGCTTGCCACCTGGCTCCCACTAAAATCCTCGCCCATGCACCTTTCCCATCGCATTCCTCCCCCACCATTGGATCTCCTCCTCACCCAATGGTCAACATCACGTTTCATGCAAATTTCCATGTCAGGGTTTAACAATCCAAAATCACGGGAGACCGCTAGTTTTGCAAAAGCCACGCGTACCCTTTTGATTGAATCGCGTTCCCTCTGAGAAAAAATGTTTACCACCTGAAAATCGCGCTAAAACCACCAGCGGTATTTCCAAAACCACTTTGCCTATTTTCGCGCCTATATTCAAATTCGACCCGGTTTCCGCAAATTCTCGCCTCTCCGCCATGAAATTCCCTCTTCCACCTGCATAACCTACTCTTCTGCCTTCACTAGCCTCCAAAGCAGTGAAAACCCTCCCCCGCAGGTTTTATTTAACATTTCTATTGGTTTTTTATAGGTTTGATGGCGGTTTTAAAGACAAAAACCCCTCCCACAATCCATAAAAGGACAGGGCTGAAGATCATCATCTCTGAAGCTTAAACAATGCATAATAGAAGATTCCAGGGTTAATTCCATGGTTTGATCGGTGCTTTATGAGCACTGGTTATACAATCGAACCCTCCAATGCACTAAAAGCCACCTGTACATAGAAAAGAAGAAAAAACAGTGAAGACAGAGGTTGAAGATTAAAGGATTAAAGCAAAGATGAAGGTTAAAGGTTTAATCCTACAGTTTTAAGGGTAAATACATAGTTTAAAGGAAAAAATAGTCAGCAGTTAAAGTTTAAATCTCAAAGATGATTATAAAAGCCCGAAAGCAAAATCAAAGGCCTAATTAAAGTTCAAAGTGCCAAATCAGCACAAATCAACGAAGAGAGACTCCAAATGCCACATCAGTGAGGCAATAAATCCTTAAGAAGACAGAAATGCCACCTGCCAGCTGATTTCACCTAGAAAGAATACAAATTGAATGCACAGTCAGAGATATTTGCCAAAGACAGATCAGAATTAATTACAAGCCTACCAAAGCCCCCAAAGTCAACAAAAGTGACTGAAGTTGATGAAATTTAATGTAATAATCAATTAGCAGAGTTAAAACATTTGAAAACTTCTCCATTTGGCCCCCAAAGGCCGAGAAGCATTTAATTTTTATTAATTGAACAATTAAACCTTCCTATCACTCCACCTCCTCAATTCATCTATAAATACCATATGAGGAGCTTAGTATTGTTTTTGGTTGCATACTTATTGAATGTAAATAGATTTTGAGGCTACTGAAGATCTGTTTTGTAATTGAAGAAAGATAGGCTAAGATGAGAAGTTTGAAGCTGCAAAGACCCACTGGACTTGAAGATTGTAACTGGTTTGAACATCAAATACAAAAGTTGATTTATGGGATCTTGGTCTATGTCAATGGTGAGGTTTTTCTTACTGTAATTTTTATTTTTCTCATGTTTTCCATACTATCCTCTTTCTATGATAAATAACAACAAATGTAGATTGGGATTTACTTCTAAAGTACCCTAAATCTCACTGATAAGCTTTATCTTTATGTTTTCTACTAATTTTTGCTTTGAGGATAATTCAATAGAGTATAACCAGTGAAGTGTGTGGTGAGCCCATGTTTCCTGAGTACAACTTGAGATATTGTCTTTGAAAGTTCTTGAAAAGTATGTTAAGTAAATTTGAACTAGGGAAGTCTATGGTTAGCCTTGTCCTCTAGTTTATCTCCAACAGTAGCTTTGAAAAGTTCCCTAAGAGTATGCTGAAAGTAGGATAGGTTCAAAGTCCTTACCTGATCTTAAGCTACCCTTTGTTCTCTTATATGTTTTCTATTTTCTGAAGGTAATTTGTTAGATTACTAGATTGTTGTCTAAAAAGTGTGCTTTATTAAAGTCTACCCAAAGAAGTCTATGATTTTCCCTGTCCTTTGGCTTGCTTCAAACAGTTACTTTGAAAGGTTTTTCTTGTCTAGTGAAGTTAATAGATTCTTAAATGTTTATTAGCTTTGCTTCTTTCACAACACTTTTAATGTTTCATACCACAAAATCTACTTAAAAAGATCTTTTTACATAGATGACTTTCCCCATAGACCACTCTTAAAACCTGTTGTCCAATTAAACCCTTTTGTGACTCCATAGCCCAATGGATTGACACTGTTTCTTACCTATCCTATCAGCTAAACCATTTTCTACCTACTCACACCTTTACCCTTCAAAAGACTTCCTTCATTTTAATGATATTCATCCCAACCAAAACAAACAAAACTCTTGTACTTTATAACTAGCCTAATATCATATCATAAGCCTTGAAGATGATATATTTGAAAACACTTATATAGAGAGATCCCTCTCTGAATCTAGGAGGGCTAGATCCTAAGATTCCAAAGTGGTTTTGATGTAGGCTCTGCAGCGTTTGTTCTTTCCAATCTTGCAAACTACAGAGACCTAACAGATCTCTCTTTTCTTCTATTTTGGGAGCTGGTTTCATAACATTTGGTATCAGAGCTTTGGATTCTAGGGTTTCGTTGCTTCAAACAGGTCATCATGGAATTTTCGCTATAACTTTGTTTCTACGAAGTTTCAAAAGCTTTAAAAAAACATTTGCAAAGAAATCCTGAGGAACGTTGTGTAAAAATTTCAAATCTTGGTTCGCAATATTTGTGGAGAAATGATCTGTGGAAGTTAGGTTTTTGCAGGCTCCCGAATTTATTCTCAAAGAGGTGACCTTGGGAAAAATCGTCACAATTCTCTCTCTGAGAATCAGATTGGAATTATGTAAAAAGAGGCTGAAAGTACACATATTGTAGTTTTCTTCCTATCAATTTCAGGGATGAAGGAGGAAACAGTGACACATGGCACACCATACACGTTCGCTCTGCTGAATAAGTCCATAATTAGGTCATTGTGGGAGATTGGGCATAACTTTGCCTTGAAAAATCCAAATTAGGTCAAACCTGTGTCATTGGAGAGAAGATTCAGAGGGCTACTAAATGATCGAAGATAAAATCTTGGGGATCTGAAATTACATAGATACATCTTTTTCAATATCGAGCTCCTCAAAAGCAAGAAAAAGGTGTGTATTTTGTTTTTTCAAATTGCATAAGTCTTGTTTGAAAATTTAGTTTGAAGTGATTCCAAGGGCATATTTTTATACTGAAATTTGTCACCATGATGTTTTAGTGTCTATATGGGTTCATAATTACTCATATATTACTCCCTTAGAAGTCTAAAACATCAAATTTCCTAAAATCAAGCCTTGAAATTGAGAGAAAAGCTCATAAAAATAATAAAAACCCTAGTTCTGCACTTTTCCTAGCCATTACCTGTGGTACCACACCTTTTGTAAAGGAAAATGCGGTACGTACCGCACGTTTTGTGTATTAAAACTGCGGACCACTGTAAAAAGTAAAATGAAGGCGAAAAGTAACATTTAGAAGCCCAATAGTCAAATCTGGAAGCTTCTGGAAGCAATTATCTGGTCGAAGGTTCGCTCCTATCATGTAGATTCATTCCTCCATTATGGGATCCTACCCTTTGGTTTATGGAGCTCAATCCCTTCAAAAGAGGATTCTATCCCCTCTTATGTGGAGCTGCAACCTCTTCTCTTTTCCTATAAATTGAAGCCATAGTGCAGCCTCAAAAGGAAGAGAATTTGAGAATTTTTGAGGAGAAATGTTGTAGAAACTCAGACTCACTTAACTGATCATTATGGGGGAATGATTACATACCCATGTGCATTTTATCTGAGAGAGTGAAAAGCCTTTCAGAGTAGAGGAAATCCCTGTTCTGGACCCTAGAAAGACCTGTACGACATCAAGGGGGACATGGTTGTAAGGCTCTTTCTTCATCAAAGATAATACGAATGGATCCTGTTTTCTCAATGAGTTATTTAATTAAGTAGCTTGTTTATCATGTTTTATCAATGAGTTATTTAATTAATTATCTTGTTTCTTGAATTCCTTGATCATCTTGATAGATATATGATTCGTGAATTAGTTTATACTATGCAGGTGCTATTGATTTTTTCCATGTTTGTGATTGCAGATCTTTGAAGACGACTCTTTAAAGCAACTGGAAAGAAGATCATTACGAACAACGCTGGACTACAAGTAGGTCTTCAAAACCTCCATTGTAGCTAATTCTGAATCGAATATTATCTAGAGAAAATAGTTTTTGTTTGTCTGTTTGTTGCTAGTTGTCCGTAGGACACTAGGGAGATCTGTCTTGTCAGCAAGAACGATTTATCCATCCAACAAATTGGCGACTCCACTGGGGAATGGATCTTGAACTTAGTTTTCTTTTATTTTGACTTGTGAATTTATTTTTTCTAATTTTTATTGGTTTATACTAGCTTGGGTAGTTTATCCCTGTAGAATACTGACAAATGTTTTAGAGTTTTTTATTTTTCTTTTAGTTTTCTGGTATCCGCACTTTTCTTTTAGAAACAGTGCGAGCATCTCCGCTCTTTTCTTGTATAAACAGTGGGGGACCGCACCTGCTTACACTGAAACCTGCAGACTCTATGAAAATTTTTAGAAAACCTTAAAATTCTCTTTTTTGGATCATTTTGTTAGATTCTCAATATATACCCAGACTTGTATTTTCTGTCAGAAAGCCTTGTGTGAATTTCTTTCAGTAACTCTTAGAATCTCATCAATCTCTGTTAAGTTAATTGGGTGTTTTGAGTTTCTTTTTTGGATAAATTCTTAATTTGATTTCATTTGGTCATTAATTCGAGGTTTGTCTCAGTCTCTTAACAATTTTGCATCTTTTTGCTTTTCTTTTTGCAAAAATAAGGAGGCTAAATTGTGTCTGAGTGTTAATCCCTTCGAGTGTTTTTATTTTTTGATCTTTGGAACTCTCACCCAATTTTCTTTACTTACACTTGATTGGTTCTTAGATTACATTAGAATAATGATCCGAATTTATGCAGGAACACAACAGAATAAACATATAACCATAAATACAGAGATGCAGCGGAAATAACACTTCATTTCATTAATATCAAAGAACTGAAATTTGCTTACAGACAGAATGGAAATAAGACTAGCTAGGGCGCTAGTAGCTATCTCTGAGAAGAGATGTGGCGGCTACAGGCCTTTGAACTGAGTTACAATGAGGCTCGAGGGCCTATTTATTATTGAGAAACTATGGAGAATTCTAAACATCCAAAAACCTAACCCTAGGAGATGAAGCGCCAAAACTATGGGCCCCGTTTGGGTAAATTGGTGTTTCAACTTCCTAGGGACGTAACTTTGGCATACTATCTCCGTTTGACGCACATGATACATCATTAGAAAGCTCTATCCAAGGACTACAAATTTCGCCACAAATATCATTCCAAAATTCTAGAACAGAATGATATTTACTGGAGGCGCGATGCCCAAAAAACGTCGTTTAGGGCCTCAAAACGGCTCCGGAAGTTCAGGACCCAAAAAACTGCTAAAAATAGTGAATTATGCTGAAACTGAAAAACTGAAAGAGACAATGGTGGGGGCCCAAGTGGAATAGGTGGGTGGCCACCAATATCCACCTAGATCATTCCTCCCCCCTTAAAAAGCAATGGTCCCCATTGCGTTAAGTTCCTCCATGAGATGAGGAAATTTCTGCTGAACTTGGTCCCTGGTGAACCACTTTCCTTGGTGCAGGAGTTGGCCAGCTTTGACAACCCGATATAGTTGGATCTTCTGCTGGCGAGTGTTCTTGATTTGCATTTCCATGATACAATCTGTGGTGGCCTGTTCCATGCAGTCTGGATTTAACTCTGTTGGTGTGAGTTGTTCTGCAATGTCCGAGGTGTCCAGTAGAGGTGGGAAGTAAGGACGAAGGCGATCCACATTGAAGACTGGGTGCAGACCAAGGAATGGAGGAATACTAAGCTCGAAGGAATTGTTCCCTATAGCCTTGGTGATGGTGTACGGCCCATATCGGAGCGGGCGAAGCTTGCGGTGGGGTCCAGTGAGGCGCTCCTTCTGCAAATGTAGCCATACTTTGTCGCCCACCTGGAAGTTGTGTGGCACCCGGTGTTGATCATGGCACTGCTTGTACTTCGCATTGGCTCTATCCAATATATCATGAACCTGTTGGCGGATGTGTTGAATGCGCTCGATGAAGCTACTTGCTTTGTCAACTTCAGACTGGACATGAGCTGAATTGGCCTGAGCAGCTGCAAATGGCATGGCTACGTCGATGGGACATAGTGGCTGGAATCCCAAGCCCACCTGAAAGGGGCTATGGCCGATTGAACTGTGGAGAGCCCGATTATAACTATGTTGTACATAAGGGAGGCTCTCGTCCCATGTACGTGGATGCTTTGAATTGTACATGCGCAGAATGTGTACAATCATTCTGTTGACGACCTCTGTCTGGCCATCTGTTTGGGGATGGAAAGCTATGGACTTGGTGAGCTTTGTGTCCATCATTGACCAGAGGCTGGACCAAAATGTGCTGAGGAACCTTCTATCTCGATCTGATATGATAGACTGTGGGATCCCAAAGTGCACCCATACTCGTTCAAAGAAGAGTTTAGCAGTAGCTTCTGCTGTGATATTCTTCTTACAGGCCGCCATAATGGCCATCTTCGAGAATCTGTCAATGACCACGAAAACACAGTCATTGCCATTCTTAGTAGAGGGCAGGCCCGACATGTAATTCATGGAGATGGATTCCCACGGTCGACTAGGGGTAGGTAGTGGAGTGTATAGGCCTTGCTTCTTGATGGTCGGTTTGGCAATGGCACAAGCAGTGCAGGATCTGATGTGCTTCTCGACATCCTTTCGAAGGTTCGGCCAATAGAAATACTTCTATAGTATTGCTACTGTTTTCTCGACCCCGAAATGCCCAGCAACTCGACTGTAGTGTGCTTCCCATATCATCTTGGCACGCTCGCTTGAAGGAACACATAGGTGTCCCAGGTGACATAAAAGTGCATCTTGGAGGTGAAAATTTGGAACTTGCGTGCCCCCCAAGAGTGCCTTGTAAGTGTGGCCGAATTCTGGGTCACTCTCATAGAGAAGCGGCCAATCAGAAGTCTCGTGCCCACAAGAGTTGAGCACGGTGGTGAGCGCCACGATCGGTGGTCGGCTGAGGCAGTCTGCAACATTATTAGTGCTACCCTTCTTGTACTTGATGTTCAAATGAAACTGTTGCAGATATGTGGACCACTTCTGATGGCGATCGATGCACGGCTTCCCTGTCTGCCCATGGGCACGGGGGCGGTGGTATTGTGGATGATTGTTTCCTTCCCCAAAATGTAATGCTTCCATTGTCGACGGAGGCTTGCACAATGGAATACATTTGTTACCTTCCTGGAGTTGGATAGCAGGCCCATTCTCGGACAATGTCTCAGCGATAAGCAAAGCTGGATGTCTTTGTTGATCCAGAACGCCCAAATAGCATAATGAAACATCTTATCTCAATCTCGATAATTTGTTGCAAATGCAGTAATGTGAACCTTTGAGGCGAACGGAGGCGATTTTCAGTGCAGCGAGCCATGCAGTGGGGTTCGACCAAAATAATTTTGCTCTGTCCTCCTTGGTGACTCGAGGCGAGTGATATGAAAGTCAACCACACAAGAACGGTAGAAGTGCTAAGACCATATCTGAAATTGCGACTCTGTTATAGTGGTTGGGGCTGGCCAATCCTGAATGACTTGGATCTTGGTTGGATCCACATGCACCCCCCTTTCATCAATAATGTATCCCAGATACTGAACCTGGGTCATGCCAAACGTGCACTTCTCCAAATTGGCACACAACTTGTGTTGACGTAGTGTTTGGAGGACTTGTCGGATGTGGTGAAGGTGCTCTTCCCAAGTCTTGCTAAAGATCAGAATGTCATCCAAGTACACCACTACAAATGAGTTGGTGAATGGTTGCAATATGTCATCCATCATCCTCATGAAGGTTGCAGGAGCATTCGTCAACCCGAAAGGCATGACTAGCCATTCAAAAAGGCCTTCCTTGGCTTTGAAGGCATTCTTCCACACATCAGAGGGTTCAATTAGTACCTGGTGATACCTAGACTTCAGGTCAATCTTGCTGAAATATTTTTCACCTTTGAGTTGGTCCAGAAGGTCATCAATCCGTGGGATTGGGTACCTATTCCAGACAGTGATCTTGTTCAGCGCCCGATAGTCAATACAAAGTCTCCACGTCCCATCCTTCTTCTGTACCAACACGATCGGGCTCCCACAGGGCGATGAACTTGGTCTGATGTGACCTTTCTGCAATAGCTCCTGAATCTGCCTCTTGATTTCATCATTTTCCAGAGCAGAGCGTCAATAGATCGGTCCATTGGGTAGCGGCGCACCTGGGGTCAGATCAATCGGGTGCTTGACCTGGCAGTGCAGAGGAACCCCTGTGGGTGAGGTGAAGATGTCCCCGTACTCCTCCACGACCTTATCCATTTGTTGTTGCCGTGCAGAGGGGCCCTGTCTGGAGGTCGTGGCCACAGTCTTCTTCTTGCCCTGGGGGCGGATCATCAGAAAAACGAATTTCCTGGTTTGGGAAATGAGCTTACTACATTGTTTTGCGGTAACCAAAGAGATAGTCGTAGGAGGTGGTACCTCTGGTATCCTGTACAACTTATTTCCCAAAGTAATAATAACAGCACGAGGTCGAGACTCATACACAGCATGACGCTTCCACACGTATGGTTGTCCTAATAATACATCAGAAACATCAATAGGAGCAACGTCACATAATACCTCATCCGTGAAGGGCTTGATGCTATAGGGAAGGCGACACTGCCGGCTGACGCGGAGATCTTGTCCTTGGTGAAGCCACCCGATGGTGTATGGATGTGGGTGAGCTGTGGTTGGCAAGCCCAACCGCTTCACGGCGTCTGCTGAAATGAGGTTCTTTTGGCTCCCATTGTCGACAATGAACTGTACAGGGGAGCCCTTTACCCACATCTGGGAGTGGAAGAGACGTTCATCCTCCTCTGGATCTTCCGGTTCCTCCTTCTGGACCTTTGTAGTGGCAACAGTGGCGTTGGGCTCCGCATCAATAATCTGTTTCCCTTTTTCATTCCCCTTTTCAGGTTATGATTCGGAGTCGGAGCATGCATCTGACTCAGAAGCCCTCATCTCGGCCACTAGCGACTGCTTGGCCCGACACTCACTTGTGTTGTGAGTGGAGCTCTTATGGAACTCACACCACTTTTCCGTGTCCTTCTTTGGCTTTACGGTGTTGTTCTTTTCTTGTGGCTTTGACGGGTTGTCTTTAGCCGCCATGCTCTGTCCTTTGTTCTGCGGTTTGGAAGCACCTTTCCTTGCTTTTGATTCGCAGATCCAAAGTCTCGCTTCTTCTGTTTGAATTTCTGCTCAATCTTGGCAGCATACCGGTATGCCGTACCAAGCGAGGAGATGTCGAGGAACTCCATTTCCTCCTGAATGTATCTGTGCAGACAGCTGCGATACTTTAGCACCAGATGTTTCTCTGAATCTTTGATGCCCAACTTTGTGCGCAGGGTATGGAACAGATTCGTCAGCTCATGCACATCTTGATCCCTTTGTTGTCGCAGCGTGGTCCATTGTATGTACTTGTCCTCATAGCTCCCCACGGGATAGTACTGTTCCTTGACGGTGTCTCGGAAAGAATTCCAAGTTGGTATGGTTGAGAACATAGAGGGTTTTGTCAGGTCCTTGTTCTCACAGTAGGTTTCCCACCAGTCCTTAACATGGGGGGTAGCTTTGAGGAGTGCAAAAATAATCTTCTCCCGGTCTGAAAAGTCATGAACAGAGAAATATCCTTCTAATAGATTCAACCATCTATCTACGGCATCTGTGTCTATTTGACCCTCAAATATGGGAATGTCAAAATTTACTTGTACCTTAAAAGGAGTCGCAACTCCAGAGTGGCTACTGGATGCAGATGCGCCGCCGGTGGGTAGCCGTTGAAGGATCTGAGCAAAGTTATCCATCATCGCGTTCTTTTGTTTTTCGAGGGCCTCCTCGAGCAATATTTTGATAGGATCTCCTGCTCCCTCATCTTTCTTTTCGTCCACCATGGGCGTCCGTCGAGGTTTGCGAGGCTGATCTTGCAAAGGTTCCACCAGATCAAGCCCTAGCTCCTTATACCCCGACCTCGTTGGGGACATGCACAGAAGGATCGAGAAAAAGCAGACCGCTCTGATACCACTGATCCGGATTTATGCAGGAACGCAACAGAATAAACACATAACCATAAATACAGAGATGCAGCGGAAATAACACTTCATTTCATTAATATCAAAGAACTGAAATTTGCTTACAGACGGAATGGAAATAAAACTAGCTAGGGCACTGGTAGCTATCTCTGAGAAGAGATGTGGCGGCTACAGGCCTCTGAACTGAGTTACAATGAGGCTCGAGGGCCTATTTATTATTGAGAAACAATGGAGAATCCTAAACATCCAAAAACCTAACCCTAGGAGATGAAGCGCCAAAACTATGGGCCCCATTTGGGTAAATTGGTGTTTCAACTTCCCAGGGACATAACTTTGACATACTATCTCCGTTTGATGCACATGATACATAATTAGAAAGCTATATCCGAGGACTAAAAATTTCCCCACGAATATCATTCCAGAATTTTGGAAAGAATTGATATTCGCTGGAGGCGCGATGCCCAAAAAACGTCGTTTAGGGCCTCAAAACGGCTCCGGAAGTTCAGGACCCGAAAAACTGCTAAAAATAGTAAATTATGCCGAAACTGAAAAATTGAAAGAGACAATGGTGGGGGCCCAAGTGGAATAGGCAGGTGGCCACCAATATCCACCTGGATCAAATAATCTGTGTTTGAGAATTCTCTTGCATAGATTACATTTGCATAATTAGAATTCTCATTTTTAGAATATAAATGAAAAATGTGCGTAGATTACATTTGCATAGTTTTCATGTGAATTGTGCATAGATTACAACTGCGTAGTTTACATTCTAGAAAAATCAATCGTAGATTTAGATCAGTTTCTTTGATTTTAATTTACATGTTTTTATGCTTGTTTTAAAAATATAAAAATAAAAAATGGAATTGATTAGCATTAGTTTTTCTTGATGAAATTAGTGCATTAGAGAATTTGTTATATTTTCTCTTATTTATCAATTTTTTCATTGTTGGAAGTGAATGGAAACTCTCTCCTTACTTTAATTAGGATTCATCGAATTGAAAATATTACATTATCATATTTGATTGCATTCAGTTTTGGGTAAGGTCGTAACACCATTGGTTTCGTATCCATTTACCCTTTGAGTAATAACGGCCTAAATAACATAGCGATTAATAAAATTCATCTAGTAATTTTTACATTTTTAGGGCTCTTTCCACCAACATAGCTTAGGCTAGTGTCTTGGAATAGGTTTTAGTTAACTCTCCAAGACAACTAAACAAATAGTAGCATCTTGCAGTAGGAAAATTCCAATTGTTGCATGTATGCTTTGGGAAGCTCCTCCTAAACGAGTCAAGCATGAGATCATATCCGAACCAGTGAGGTAATCAATCCTTCCTCATTGGGAATGATAGAAGATATATACGTATTAACAATGGTAAACCTCGGATTGACCATTATCAAGGAGCCTGGGGTCACTTGTTGGTAAACCTTGGATTATGTCAAGGAGCCTTCAAGGGAATTGAGCTTTGTTACTCTGCCCTTGCGTGTGTGTCGGATCGTAGATTGTTATCCCAAGTATATTTGTTTCTATTGGTGACCTTAGTGGCCATAATCTATAGGATTCCCCAAGGTGACGGTGGAGGGAAGATCCCACTGTACTTGGAGCAGACGTCGACTAGACTCACTTGGACTCTCTGGAGGGTTCTCTTCACTCAAGATGGCATAGTGGAGAAACTTGCACTGGCCTGTTTCATTAAGCAGGTTGTCGAGGTAATTGTTCCAACTGCCATTTCTGCATTAAAATTCTACGATGTTGGATTTCATCACCAACTAGTGTTTTTAGTGCGTGAATCTACTGTTTGTGTGTGGTTTGACTCCTAGATTTGATAACGCGTGTTAATTTGTTTGTGTTTACTTTTAGAGACCATAGGTGTGAATTGTGAATTTTAATTGGTTAGGTGTGAATTGTGAATTGTTAATTTTAGTTTTAAATTGTTAATAAAATTCACTGAAGTTGAGTCTAATGGAAACTGTTCCGGAATTTACCAACCAAGGAACCCCTCTTAATGAGAATCCTAGTACTTTTCCTTGCTTTGGAAATGTTGGTCCTCCTTATATGGCTACATTGTCATTACCTGGATTTACAACAGGTTTACTGATATGTTTATTTTCAACTGCATTGGTCCTGAATACTCAAATTGTTCCTCCTCAACCGAATGCTTCACCTCAACAGAGTTCACCATCTCAACATCACCAACCTTTTGTCGACCCTTTACCTTCTTCGCCTAATATTTCTTCCTCTTCGCTTGGTAAATGCCTTGACACTAGTAACCAGGTGGCTAAGAAGAATAAGAAAGGGAAGAAGAAGAAGAAACAAGATAAGAAATAAGTCAACCAACCAACCATGGCTGTAAGTGTTAGTATTGTTGAGGAAACCTCCAACATGCATCGTAAACCAAAATTCCCTTGCAAGCTTTGTAAGGGTGACCACTTCCTTATCAGTTGTCCTCGTATTCCTAAGGTCTTGGAAGTATGGTCAGAACATTCTCATCAACTTATTGTTGATCCATCAACCAGTGATAGTCAGGTTCCTGGGAAAAAGGGTAAAGTTAGGTTTCCTTGTAATTTATGCAAAGGGAGTCATCAAACTCACATTTGCCCTCATATGGATGAAGCCCCAAAATTGTTGGAAAACCTTACTGTTCCACAGCAAGAACTTCCAACTGGTTATCGTAAACTTTCTCCCAACCTACCGTCAACTGACGGAGTGATTGATATAATTCCAAGTACAGTCAATCCCACTCTTCCATTGGAGAGTGAAACTCATATCACTCAGGTTGATGATCCTTTTGTTGATCAAGTGGTCGACTCGATTTTACATTCAGTCGATCCCATTCTCCCTATAGAGAGTGAACTTCATACTGCTCAGATTCTTCTTGTTACATCATATTATTCTATGCCAGGTGGCATTTCACCTGTTCCTACATAACCCCTTCCAAGTACCGAGGTCTTTTCCTTTGATTGGAATAGACTGACATAGCCTCATCTTTCTTCCTCCATCCCTTTCCAAATAATTGTGCAGGCTTGTCGTAAGAATGTATGCCGCACACATGTATATTAAGGTGCTTCTGTTAGTATTTTATCCTCAACTACTTGGAAAGCTTTGGGTTCCCCTCAGCTTGTGCCTATTACATAGAATTTGAAAGCTTTTAATAGAACTATTAGTGAACCTTTACGGATCCTTCATAAGTTTTCTATCACTTTGGAAGGTAAAACTGTATGTATTGATCTTATGGTAGTTCGAGGTCCCTTGGATTTCAATTTAATCCTTGGGAGAGACTATGTCTATGCAATGAACACTGTCGTATCGACACTCTTTCGCGTGATGTCTTTCCCTCACAATGGAAACATTATGACTGTTGACCAACTTTCATTCACTAGTCTTGATTCAACTACCAATAATCCGACACCCCTAAATGTTCCTTTTATGAAAGTGGTATCTACCCCACCACAGGTTAATTATGTGGCAATCAGTCCCATGTTTTCAGTTACCGATGCAAGTGAGCCTCTCACTGTCTGCTTGACTTCCTTTGACTTAGATCCGACAATTGACATGGAAAACTATATGGGATTATTTGAACACGATGTTCCTATCCCTTATGAGTCCTTTGACATGTGTCCCTTCCAGAGAACTGTTCTTCCATCTGATGAAGACCTCTTCGAAGCCATGATTGAGGAGTGTCCCTTGACATGTCTTTCTTCCAGTTGGAAGCCATGACAAGTTTTCATGAGGATGGTTCTTTTACTGTGTCAACCTCGGTAAAAAATGAATCAGTGGGCCAAGAGGAAATTTCCTTTTACTGTGTCAACCTCATTCAAAAATGAATCAGTGAGTCAAGAGGAAAGTTCCTTTTATCGTGTCAACCTCGTTAAAAAATGAATCAGTGAGTCATGAGGATAGTTCCTTTTACTGTGTCAACCTCATTAAAAAATGAAACGGTGGGTAAAGAGGATAGTTCCTGTTACTGAGTCAACCTCATTAAAAAATGAATTAGGTATGAGGACAATTATTTTCCCGTGTAAACCTCGTTAAAAAATGAAACAGACCCATGAGGACAATTATTTTCCTGTGTCAACCTCATTAAAAAATGAATCAGTAGGTTATGTAGGTAGATTGTAGAGAGTAGATATGAGGACAGTTATTTTACTGTGTCAAACTCGTTAAAAAAATGAAACAGGCCCATGAGGACAGTTCTTTTACTGTGTCAACCTCGTTAAAAAATGAAACAGACCCATGAGGACAATTATTTTCCTGTGTCAACCACATTAAAAAATGAATCAGTAGGTTATGTAGGTAAATTGTAGAGAGTAGATTTATAGGTTCCATGAGCATAGTTCTTTTCTTGTGTCAAGCTCGTTAAAAAATGAAACAAATCCTCTCCTATTCAAGTCGAGTCTTTCATCTGATCTCGTAAATGAACCTTTATTCCATCCCGCTTTTAGTAACCAGTAGTCTACTTAGTTGAATGAAATGAAGCTTTGGGGGCATGCAATCTAGCAGGTTACGCTTAGGGGCATTAAACCCATTCTCAAGCATAGTTTTCCTACATTTCAAGCTTGTATAAAAATGAAACCACTTTTAAGCATTATTTTTCCTTTGTTTCAAGCTTGTGTAAAAATGAAACAAATCATTTTCAGGCATAGTTTTCCTACGTTTCAAGCTTGTATAAAAATGAAACCTATCTCGAGTCTATTTCAGTTATTATTTTCAAGACTCATTAAACTCATGAAAATCCCGAGATTATTTTGCCATATTTTCATTCTCGTAAAACACATGAAAATGGCGAGTTCTTTCTGTCTTTTCCTGCTCGTTAATTAAATTGAAAGTCGGCCCTATGAGTACATTTTTATCACGTTTTTCGAACTCGTTAAAACTTACAGAAAAAAGCGAAACCATGGAGTCCTCCTTTTATCCCTTTTTAGACTCTCTAAATATGAAAATATTGTCGAGTACTTGACTATTCGAACTCGTTAAAGGAAATGAACAATCGTCCCTTCATTATAAGTTTACCCCTTTTCTGGACTGAAATGGACTATTTACGAAAAAGGTATATGTTGACTAATCATGGTCAATAGAGTTCTCTCCCACATTATTTTATCCTTTTTCGGGCCTAAGAGCCTAAAATTACGAAAAAGTACACCCATGGAGATTTCTTAAGTTTTTTCTTCTGACTCCCTAAAAATGAAAAACACTGAGTTTCTCCTATATTGGACTCGTTAAAATTTAACAATAAAGGACCTATCGATTACAAACAGGAACAGACCACTCCTTCTTAGGGTTCGATTTTAAACTAAGTTGGACTCATCCGAAGGATGAACTTATAAACAAGCAAATGTTATCTTCCTCAAGCTTGTCAAAAATAAAGAGGTACTTACCAGAAATGGTGGGGGGAAAAGAAAGAAAACTAATCGATTTGTTACACTTTAATTTAAAAGCAGTATACCACTCTTGAACACGACACTTTTTGTCACACTTGGGTTGGAAAAATCCTTTGTCTATCAGTTAATCAAACCACATTGAAGGTCTTTAGCCGGTTTCTAGATATTAACTTAGGGAAATTGTTACCAAACCATCTGCAGTGTCTTTATGTGTTCAAAAGGACAGTTCAAATAAACCATTCATTTGCAAACATTTGTCTCCATTCGCGTTGACCATCCCTGAGTCAGTCCTTGTAAAATATTTCTTCAAAACTTAATATATGGTTTCGTGTCGTGAGATTTCTTACGACGGATCACTTTCTATCGATGATAGCTCATCATCTAGGAAGTTCATCTAGAATTCGTCGGTACCTTGGAATCTACTTGCCTTAATGGCAGATTTCTCGCCTTTGACGATAGGTTGCATCATTGACCTTCGATCAAACAATTCCGTGAAATGTTCAACTTCAGATCACCTATTCACATTTCATGGATTGTACTTAGTACTTTGAGAGCCATTGTCATTATTGGTGGTTTCTTTCACACTTGTTAACAATTCACATCATTGATTGGTAATCAAGTGGGTTCTACCATGTTTGACTTCAACACAATAAATCGCATGGATAGAATCATACTAGTTCGGGAAGCAGAAATCAAGACCTTGGATCTAGTTTCCACCATCCAGACTGCGAGGAGTTTTATTATTCATTATGCAATAGACTATTCATTATAGATGGTTGTGTCCATGCTATGTCTACACTATTGATGTAATATTAAAATCATTTTTGTATCAGAACAATTTTAGTTAGTTTTTGATCTGAGTATGAGAATGCCTACCTCAGTGATGATATATATATATATATATATATATATATATATTTTGCATTGAATGTTTTTACAGGATTCCGACTGGGGTGTCCACAGGCTAATCCTTGAAATGATAAAGCACATCACTTTTCGAATGCTCTCAGACTTCGCACTTTAGGGGGAAATTTGTTACACTAAAATTTGTCACCATGAAGTTTTAGTGTCTATATGGGTTCATCATTACTCATATATTACTCCCTTAGAAGTCTACAACATCAAAGTTCCTAAAATCAAGCCTTGAAATTGAGATAAAAATTCATAAAAATCATAAAAACCCTAGTTCCGCACTTTTCCTGGCCATTACCTGCGGTACCACACCTTTTGTAAAGGAAAATTGCAGTACGTACCGCACGTTTTGTGTATTAAAACTGCAGACCCCTGTAAAAAGTAAAATTAAGGCGGAAAGTAACATTTAGAAGGCCAACAATCAAATATGGAAGCTTCTGGAAGCAATTATCCGGTCGAAGGTTCGCTCCTATCATGTAGATTCATTCCTCCATTATGGGAGCCTACCCCTTGGTTTATGGAGCTCAATCCCTTCAAAAGAGGATTCTATCCCCTCTTATGTGGAGCTGCAACCTCTTCTCTTTTCCTATAAATTGAAGCCATAGTGCAGCCTCAAAAGGAAGAGACTTTGAGAATTTTTGAGGAGAAATGCTGTAGAAACTCAGACTCTCTTAATTGATCATTATGTGGGAATTATTACACACCCATGTGCATTTTAGCTGAGAGAGTGCAAAGCTTGTTAGAGTAGAGGAAACGCCTGTTTCGGACCCCAAAAAGACCTGTACGACATCAAGGCGGACACGGTTGTAAGGCTCTTTCTTCATCAAAGATAATACGAATGGATCTTGTTTTCTCAATGAGTTTTTTAATTAAGTAGCTTGTTTATCATGTTTTATCAAAGAGTTATTTAATTAATTAGCTTGTTTCTTGAATTCCTTGATCATCATGATAGATATATGATTCGTGAATTAGTTTATACTATGCAGGTGCTATTGATTTTTTCCATGTTTTTGATTGCAGATCTTTGAAGACGACTCTTTAAAGCAACTGGAAAGAAGATCATTACGAACAACGGTGGACTACAGGAAGGTCTTCAAAACTGTTGTATCTAATTCTGAATTGAATATTATCTAGAGAAAATAGTTTTTGTTTGTCTGTTTGTTGCTAGCTGTCCGTAGGACACTAGGGATATCTGTCTTGTCAGCAAGAACGATTTATCCGTCCAACAAATATTGAAGCATATATATCAGTATTGGGTTCTAAAATGCCCCCCTAAAAAGAATTCAATGCCCATTAATCCCTTGGAAGGCTATACTATGACTCATGAACAGGAAGAAGTGCAACATGATATATCAAAATTACAAGAGCAAGTGCAAAAAAGTTCGCTCTCTCAAAAAGTAACCAAAAATGAAATGGATGGTTTGAAGAAAGGCATGGAAACTAAGATGAATGGCATGCAAGCTAAAATTGAAGGCTTGAATAAAGGCATATAAGCTAAGATGAATGGCGTGGAGGCTAAGATGGATGGTTTATAGAATGGCATGGATGGCATGGAAGCTAAGATCGATGGTATAGAATAAAAAATGAAAGACAACATGGAAGGCATGAAGAATGATCTAAATGTAGGCAGGGAAGGTTTGACAAAGTTGAAACAAGAAATTATTCCTAATGGTGAAAAGATAGTAGAGGAAAATCATAATGAGAACAAAATAAATGTTAATCTTGATTTCATAAACTCTAATGTTGGATTGAAGACCCACCATATTTCAAAGATTGATATGAGGAAGTTTGATGGCAAGGATCCCGTAACATGGATACTACATATGGAGCAATATTTTTGTCAGACCAGGAGGTAACTCCGCAAAACTAAAGATGCATTAGATGGAGATTGTGTTTGTACTTATACATGGAGGTGAGACTATAGGGATTCAATTCACAATGTCTCTTGGCCTTCCTTATTTACTAGATTAAATTAATATACAATCTCAGCCAATCCCTTAGGATTAGATGTCAACATTCCCCCCTTTAATCTGAAGGGATGTTGGTGAGTCCAAGCATCGTTCTGAACTTTTCAAACTTTTCTCTTCCAAGTGCTTTGGTGAAGATGTTTGCAATCTACTCATTTGTGTAACAATGACGGAGATGGATAGTTTTGGCCTCAACATGATGTCGAATCAGATGGTATTTTGTATTGATGTGCTTTGTTTGATCATGGAACTTCGGGTTCTTGGCAAACTTTATTGTAGAAGTGTTGTCGATCATGAGTAGCGTTTAATGCGTTTGTTTCATCTGCAAATCTTCTAGGATTTCCCTGAGCCACACAATTTCCTTTGTTGCTTCAGCTGCTGCCACATATTCTGCCTCGGTTGTGGAATCTGTTGGAATTGACTATTTGCGTGATCTCCATGAGACAGCTTTTGATCCAAGACTCATGGTATAACCTGAAGTAGACACCCCAATTTATTTTTCCCCATCAAAGTCTGAATCAGAGTGTCCGATCAAGCTAAAATCACCTACCTGTGTATATTTGAGTCCAAAGTCTTGAGTCCCCTTCAATTATTTTAGAACTCTTTTTGCAGCAGACCAATGTCCTTCACAAGGTTTTTGCATAAACTTGGAGAGGATTCCAACAGAAAATGAGATGTCTGGTCTGGTGGTAGTCAGGTAGATAAGACTTCCTACAAGCTGTCTATACTTCGTTGCATCCTCGAATTCCTTCCCTTCAATGGATGTGAGCTTCAAGTTTTGTTCCATTGGAGTGGTTAAGGGATTTCATTCATCCATGCCAAACTTGTTCAAAAGATCTCCAATTTACTTCTTTTGAGAAAGAAATATAAATTTAGGATGTTGATTTACTTCAATACCCAGATAGTAATGAACATAACCCAAATCAGTCATTCAAAACCTTTCTTCAATTCTTTCTTTATGGATGAAATATAACTCTCATTGTTCCCTGCCATCAAAATATCATCTACATACACCACAAGATATACAACTGTTTTTCCAACTTTCTTAACAAACAAAGTTGCATCATCAAGATCAAAATGTTTGAATTCAAGTTTCAGAAGATGCTCAGTTAATTTCTCATACCAGGCTCGTGGTGCTTGCTTGAGGCCATACAATTATTTTATAAGTTTGCATACCTTATGTTCTTGGCCCTTCACAACAAATCCTTCTAGATGGGACATACAAACTTTCTCCTTTAGATCTCCATTCAAAAAAATGGTTTTTACATCCATCTGATGGAATTTCCATCCCTTTTGAGCTACTAGGGAAAAGAGTTTCCGGATGGTGGCCAATTTTGCTATGGGGGCAAAATTTTCTTCATAATCCACCCCTTCATTCTATGAAAAACCATTTTCCACAAGCCTGTCTTTTTGCTTGTCAAGTGAGCCGTCTACTTTGTACTTGTTCTTGTAGACCCACTTACATCCAATTGGTTTGGTTCCCAAAGGAGGATCAACCAGCTTCCAAGTGCCATTCTTTATCAAGGAATCATACTCCTTTTGCATTGCATCATTCCATTCAACATGAGAAGTGGCTTCTTTGAAGGAATTTGGTTCATGATCTGTAGACAAATTCAATTCACAGTTATAAGCAATATCCATATCAATAGGTGAATTAGAATTATCTATGTCACCTTAGTTTTGTCTGGTGGAACTTCTTGTTCCTGTCTTTCCAACCTCATCGGGACGAAAGTTTTCTAGTGTCTTTGTCAGCCATTTTGGGGGACCTTTCTGAGATGGCCCATGATTCTCATTTGACTGAGTTAGAATTGAATCAAGATTCAATCTCTCAATTCTATCAACCACATCATTTAAGGTGTCATCCGTGGTTGGTTCTTCATGTGGGGAAGCGAGTGCTTCAGAAAATGATTCCACAGATTGATTCAATATTGGAATCCCCCTTTCAATATGTGGAATCTGATTATCAAATTCTTGAAAAGACTTTTCATGTGTGAATCTATCCAGGCGATCAAGTTGCCCCTCAACAACATTGTCAGTCTTGGAAGATTGAAGGAATATGACATCTCATGCTACTACAAAATTCTTATTGACTTCATCATAGAGACGATATCCTTTGGAGGTATTGGAATACCCCAAGAAGATACATTTTCTACTTCTAGCACCACGTTTATTCCTTTGTACCTTGGGTATCAAAGCATAATAGGTGGAACCAAAGACCTTGAAATTCTTTACCAAAGGAATGTGGCCATGCCACATTTCATAAGGAGTTTCGTTTGTGATTGAATTTGAAGGACACCTATTCTTTGTGTACATAGCACATAGAACATCATCAGCCCAAAACATCAATTTTACATTCTTAAAAAACATCATGGAACGAACCATATTTAAAATTGTCCTATTCATTCTTTCAGCTACATCATTTTGTTGGGGATTATAGGGCACAATTGTTTGATGTTTGATCCCATGTTGACAAAGATAATTTTCAAATTAGTTTGAAGTTATTCTTTTCCATTATCAGTGCGCAAAGATCCAATATGAGTTTGTGCATCACTTTCAATCCATGCATGAAAATCCTTGAATGGTTGAAAAGCATAAGATTTTTTCTTCAATAAGTAAACCCAACACATTCTGGTGTAATATCAATAAATGTCATCATATATTTATTTCCATTTGTAGAAGCAACAGGCATAGGGCCACATAAATCTGAATGAATAAGCTCAAGTTTTGTATGTGCTCTAGAATGAGAATCATGAAATGGATGTTTTCTATGCTTTCCTAGAATAAAAGCATCACATTGCTTAAAATTCCTAGGAATTGTAGGCAGTCCAGAAACACCATTTTTCTTCAACAATCGAAGGTTGTCATAGTTTAAGTGTCCAAATATAGCATGTCATAAAAGACTTAATGGGAATGTACCTTCATCATGATGTGAACTGAATGCAAAGTTTTGTGCATGAGCAAAGGAACCTTGCAGCTTCAGGACTCTTCCTTCTTCTATTCCCTCCATGACAAGTGAGCGATATGATGCTTTTCTAACCCCAAACTTGCCATCAAACATGTGAATGGAGTGTCTTTGCTGGCGAATGTGGACCAAGGACAACAAGCTTCTCCTCAACTTAGGGAGGTATAGAACCTCATGTAGAAGATGATCTAGAAGACCAGGCAACTTAAGCCTGATTGTGCCAAGCCCTGATGGCTTGAGTTTGGATTTATCTGCGAAGTATAATGCTCCATCAAATTTTTCAGTAAATTCTTCAAAAAAATATTTTCTAAATGTCATGTGACATGTTTCTCCTCAATCTAGCAACCAATAATTTCTCCAAGAAGTAAATGAAACATCAAACAAGTCTTTAGTTATTCCATAGTTACAATGTGCTACAACATAATGAGAAGATTCAGGTGCTTTACCTTTGTCTTTGTCATGACTTTTAACTTTTTCTTGATTTCTTTGCTGCTCAATTTTATCCCGAGGCAGCTTACATGTATATGCATCATGCTTTTCTTTATTGCAGCGTATGCATGAAGATCATATTTTTCAGTTTCAGTTTGTCTGCCCCCCCTTCCTCTGAAATTTATTCTTCCTCTTCCTCTTTGGCCACCTCTTCCTCTAGAAGAATATTAAGCATGACTCTTTTCTCTATGTGCAAAGCATACATCCTCTTCAGAAGACAGAGGGGTTTTCATCTTTCCAAAAGCCTTCTCTCTTTCTGCAAAATTTTTCTCAAGGGAATCAAAGGTGATTTTCACGAGGTTTCCACTTGCTTACAATGACTCAAGATAATGTGAGTAAGTGGGATACAATTCCTTAACATATGCTATGAGAGGTATGTCAACTTCTACACCAGTGTTCTCAATGTCATGCAAGATAGATCTTACTTATGAAGCTAAAGCAAGAGGTTCATCATTTTTCAATTCAAGACTGAAGAAATTAATCATTAATTGAACAATTTTAAGTTCTGAATGTGAGTCACAGAGTTCTTTTAGCTTGCTCAAGGCTTCATAGGCATTTGAAAATGGTGTAATATGGCGACTCACCTTTTCATTTACAGAAGCTGCAATCAAGGCATAGGCCTTGCAGTTCTTGTTTTCCCAAATGGAAATCTCCTTGTTTTAAGTGGGATTTGCTAGTGGATGGTCTCCTTCTCGTTTACAAATTCCTCTCCAAAACTCATTAAAAATGAGAGTGTGATTGATTTTCTGAGACCATTCAGGATAGTTCTCTTTACTAGAGAGAACAACTCCCACAATGGATATGAGATAATGCACTATTTTGAAGAAAAAAAACTTTGCTATCACAATAAAAACTCAATTCTGTTTTAAATTTTGCTATTAAAAAAATAATAAAATAAAATAAAATAAAAAAATAAAAAAAAATTGTGTGAAAAAAATTGGGGAAAAACAAAGGTATTATCTAAGGGAAGGTTTATTTGGGGGAGGCTTTTTCTGGGGGGTATTAACCAGGGGAGGCATTTTCTGGGTGAAGTGTATTTTCTGTAATAAAATTAAATAAAATTTAAACAGGGAGGGAGGCCATACAGGCAGAGGGAGGGAATGGGAATGGAAGGTCATGGGTCTACGTGAGAGGGAGTGTGTTTGGGGAGGGGATCTACATGAGAGGGGTGGGGGAGAGGGTTTGAGTAAGAGGGGGTTGGGGAGTGGACGTGAAGGGAGGGGGGGTAGAGCTAAGGGGAGGGGGTGAGGCAGGGCCAAGGGGGACGTGGAAAAGAGGGAGCAGCATTGTGAGGGAAGGCCTAGGGGAGGGGGTGAGGGGGATGTGAGGTGAGCTGTGTGAGAGGTGAGGGGAGGGGAGTTAGGGTTGAGGGGAAGGGGTGAGGCAGGGCCAAGGGAAGAGGGGGATGTGAGGGAGCGGTGTTGTGAGGGAGGGGAGTACAGGTAGAGGTGAGGGGGATGGGATGGGGAGGGAAGGTAGGGTCGAGGGGAGGGGGTGAGGCAGGGCTGAGGCAAGGGGAGGGGAGGTAGGGCCAAGGCGAGGGGGACTGCATGAGAGGGGCGAGCCGTGAGGGGTGTGAGGATCTGCATGCGAGTGAGTGAAGAGAGGGGAAATGAACTGTAAAAAAGATTTTGCACAGTAAAAATTAAATGTGCAGAGAATTTGAGCTAAGAACTTGAGCTAAAATTGCACAGTGGTGTGCAAAAAAAATGAGGCAGAATTTGCCAAAAAAAACCAGAATGCAGAATTATTCTAGAATTGTAGAATTCCAAGAGTAGTAACCAAATATGAATGCGAGGAGCAATAAAAAACTGAATTCCAGGAGCAGTAAAAAACTGAATGCTAGGAGCAGTAAAAAAAAACTAAATGCGCAATGACAGTCTACAAAAATGCAGAACAGGAGGGAGTTACACCAAAGGCAGGAATGCCAAAAAAGGTATTGGCTCTGATACCAGTCAGAACAGGAGGTAACTCCACAAAACTAAAGATACATTAGATGGAGATTGTGTGTGTACTTATACATGGAGGTGAGACTATTGGGATTCACTTCCCAATGTCTCTTGGCCTTCCATATTTACTAAATTACAAAAATATACAATCTCACCCAATCCCTTAGGATTAGGTGTCAACAATTTTGATCTCAATAATGTGAAAAACACACAAAAGGTACACATTGCAACTTTATATTTAGAACAAAATAAATTTGTAAGGTATCGATGGCTTTTCTCCTGTAATTTTTTTTTTACTTGGTCAATTTTTACGGAGGAAATGGTAGCACATTATGAGGATACAAAGAGCAACACCTTCTTTAGCCAATTGATAAATCTCAAACAAAAGAGTTCGGTGGTGGAGCACATTGAGGACTTGAAAAATTGAATATAAGGGTAACTGATATTCTAGAGGAACATATGATTGATGTCTTCATAGGGACTTTAAAGCATAACATCCAACATGAGGTTTGCCTTTTGGAACCTAATTAATTGGAAAAGACATTGAGGTTGGAAAGAAAAATTGAATGTAAAATTATGGCGACAAGGAAGCCTACCACTCACATCAATAAAGAGGAAGTGTTGCTACTCCTAGACTTCCAAAACCTACAAGGTTGACACCACAACAATTGAAAGAAAAAAGAGAAAAAGGGCTTTGCTATAGTTGTGATAGAAAATACACTAAAGGTCATAAGTGTGCTGAGAAGAAATTATTTTACATAGATTGTGAAGAGGAGGGAGAAAATGAACAAGAATATTCAAAAGAAGAGGATATACACCATGAACCAACCCTAGAGAAAGAAGAAATGAGTCTGACCATATCCTGTAATGCATTAGCAGGAATTACCACTCTTCACACTCTCAAGATAGAAGGACATATCAAGAAGAAAAAGGTAATAGTTTTGATTGATTCAGGTAGTACCCATAGTTTTATTCACTGTAAGGTAGCCAAGGAATTGAATCGCTTCCTATAACCAACACTAGAGTGTTAAGTGATGATTGCAAATGGAGGAACTATAAATTGCTCTATAAAATGACATAATATCAAGCTAACCATGGGTGAATATGTATTGAATTGTCCAATGCTTTCCATTCCAATGGGAGGTGTTGATGTTGTACTAGAAGTACAATGGTTACAATCTTTGGGGATAGTATCTTTTAATTTTCAAGAAATTTTCTTGAATTTTTTTCGAAACGAAAGGAAGTTAAATTACGGGGTATCGCAGGGAAGCCAGGAAAAATAATAAGCTCTAATGTCATGACAAAGCTTCTGAAGAAATAAAAACGAGGTGTAATTGCATAATTATTCTCACTAGAAGTTCCAAAATCAAAATAATCTATTTCTACAGATCTCTAAAAAGTCTTGGACAATCATTCCAAGGTGTTTGAAACTCCCAAAGGACGCCCACCTATTCATGATCATGATCATGCTATTCATTTGATTCCAGGAAGTGTTCCTCCAAACATCAGGCCTTATAGATATCCTTATGTCCAAAAAAGTGAAATTGAACTTATGATTGAAGAGATGTTAGAGGCTGGTATAATTCAACCTAGTCAAAGTTATTTCTATGCTTTAGTAGTATTGGTGCACAAGAAGGAGAGATCATGGCGCATGTGTACGGATTATAGGGAGCTCAATGTAGAGACTACCCTATATTTTACTAGATGAGCGATAGGCCTTAACTATATATATATATATATATATATATATATATATATATATATATATATATATATATATATATATATATATATATATATATATATATATATATATATTTTTTTTTTCACAGTAACTAGGAAATGAAAACATAATCATACAAGTTTGTAACTCAGTAAAATTAAATCACGCATATCAAGTCCATCAATTTAACTCCTTATCACATATATATATTTAACTTGATTATAGGCACAATGAAATCATCATAATTCAAACAATATAACTAACACATGTACCATTCAACGTTGGACAAGAACCAAACTTGACTTGCCGCTGCTTGAGCTCCCTTGTTGTCGTCTACCTCCAAGCCCGAAGGTTGTCATGCTTAATCCGAATGTAATGACCCACCGATTGACCTCCCAGCCTACTCCTTGGGTACTCTCCTTCCCCGCAGACCACCGAGTTGCAATGGGGTTGTACAACGAAGGAATGTGCTAGCTGATAGAGGTGAGCCACTCTTGGCTCAAGATTCCCCTCTCTATAACACTCTATCCCACCAAACTCAACTATATCTCGTAACCATTCAAAATGACATAATATCTTCCATCCAACAATAGGGTAAACAAAGGTCCTTTTCCCTTCCATTTCCCTTTCTTTTATAGAAGGTTTCATAGGTGACACTTGGAATTTCATGCATAAATAATTATTTTTTTATTACCCCAAAATTTGATTGTTCACCCACCAATGTGTCACCCTCTCATCAAGACTCTCCAAAAATAATTTACTTAATTATTCATTTAAAAATAGTATTTCCCTCAACCCAACAAGGCTTCCTATTTCTTCTCCTAGTTGTCTCTTGATTCCCCCCTTTTTACTCCTTAATTTGTGTTTATTACTGAAGTTAATTGATAATTCTTCGATTTGGTCCCCTAACTACCTCAATTTTCCCTTTTGATGAATATTCTTATGTTGGCTCTTGCCACATGGAAGTTCTCTAAATTTATCAAATTTTAATTTATTAATCTTATTTTAATTCACCACCCTCTTCTCTCAATGAAATTTTTAATAAATCTTTCTACTTAACTCTATGTCCCTCTTTCCCCTTTTTGCCTAATCAAATCTTATGTACTTAATATTTTGTTTTAACATGGAAAGGGTAGATTTATCATGGTAAGTATTTTATCTCTTCCTATTCCTCCCTTACCCTAAGTTTTATTCTTGATTTAATTCCTTTGGTTCTAACATCATATGTCACTTGATATGAATTAGTTGGATTTTCATATATTGATTATATTTATTAGTTTCTTTAATGATGTCGAGGGTGTCAAGATGGTCATGCCCTTCAAGAACTTCCATTTTAAGTTCCAAGGGTGCCACACCACTTGCCCTTCAAGTATCCAGTGGTTACGAGGGGAAATTATATGTGCAACGACAGAGACCCCTATCATCTCATATGTTGCTTGCTATAGTGAGACTAATGGTGCTGGGGATCAAGGAATCCGCCTTGATGCGCGCCCCCCAGAAAATCCTTATGAGCGAACCAATTTGGGACCTGCCCTCACGACATTGTGATCTTCAAGGCGAAGGTACTTCGACCTTTCTAGCCTAAGTCACGGCGGGAGGCTAGCGGGTGAGATCAGGAACACTGTTCCACCCTTCCTATGTTGTTCCATCCAATTGTATAACCCCATCACCCATATGTGAGTCATTCGGCCAAGCAACTAACATGTTCCTGCAACCACTGACATATCATTAGAGTATATGTAGTATATATAACAAGTTTCAAATTGAACTTAGAATTTCAAAGACAAAATATTAATCAAACCAGATGTTATCCACTGATCATATGTGAGTGCCTCTGGTGGTTTCCTGTCATACTCAATAATCATCAGTAAAAAAGTTCTCAGTGTTAGTCATTATCATAATAGAAACATCAACATGATCTAGTCATTCACATCATTGTTTATTTTGAATTAGAACTAATGTAAGTAGTTAACATATGGGACACATCCATCATGTTTATCATAGTCATAACATCAATGGTCAAATACATATCCATCAAAGCCACCATCATCCTAACACCAACTAAGAAGTAAACACATCCACTAATGGTAGAGTAAAGTGTCTGTATCCTCCACCTGAGGTCCTCAAATAATAATGTGTGAGCCTTAAGGCTAAATCAATATTAATGTCATATCAAGGTCAGAAATCTAGAGTGGGGCACTACATACACCCCCCCTTAAATTAAACTTCGCCCCGTAGTTTCAAAACATGGAACTGATGACATATCCCACTATACCATCCCTAGAAATGGAATTGGGAGTATGTTACTATACTTTAATTATAAGCATATAACTAAATGACAATGAGTTATAACCTACAATTATAAAATATAATCATCTTGTGAAAAATTTCCCTTGTCAAAATTCACGATGACTCAATGAGTACCAATATAAGGGTCTAATATAATTTGTCTGAATAAGTATATGAAAATGATCAAGTTTTCTCTTTGACCCTTCTAGCAATCTATATAATGCATTCCCCTTTATTTCATTTCATTTAACTTGTATTTGGTTGGCAGCATACACAAGGTCACTTGTTAATATGTATCAATGACTCAATCATGTTTACTTTTGTCATACCCATGTCAATATACATTGACGCACACATATACACACATATATTACCACGCTAAGTTATTTATTAACCACAACTCTTCCATGATTCAACTCATCCTAATACTAATGCTAAATAAAATTTTATTTAGATGAGGGCTATCCATAATGATAGTTAACACACGTGTGTATATCTCTACACTAACTATATTAATTTATAGAGAGTTATTTAATTTTATCTAAGTCATAAAATTTCATTCCATAATCACTATGGAAGAGAGAGAGGTTTTAAAAGTTATGTCCATAACTTAGAAAGGTCTCATAAGAGAGATATAAACTACAAAACTCTTATGATATTTGTTGAATAATATTTTACTAAAGTGTCCTGACTTATTGTCCATATTATGTAATACATTATATGAATATTAAATTATATTTGAATAAAATAAACATAGATTATTATTAAAAATAAGAAGACTACAACATGCCCATCTAAACACCCCATTAGGATTCAATATAATAATACAACAAGAAAGTTTCACTTAGCTTAAACTATAGTAATGTTAAATGCACTATACTATTTTAAATCCACTAAAAGTTTAGCAATATAATTTAAAGATGGATAAACTAATCAGTTGGTTAGACTATGAAATAAATATTCCTCAACTTATTCTTCATATATGCAACCCATTCTACAATACTTGCCTTCCCCAATTAATGCATCAAAGTTTATGTCATAGAAGAATAAGTGAGTTTTTCAAAATATTCTTGTGGTATGACATTATATTTTACAAAATTGATAAAAGAAGTTGACTACAAACAAATTCAGAAATTCAGAATTTTGAAGTCCCTTGGGTTAAACATTTAGTGCTTGTTGCCTTTAGAATATGGGCAAATACTACCTATCTCAAGACTACCTATCTCAATGAATTGTTGAAATATGGGCAAATGAAGGCTATTATGGGAAATAAAATTTGCAAACCTATCATAATTCTTCAGAGCGAAAAAATTCGTAAACTTTCATTATAGAGAGATTACATGTTACATATAGCTGTGTATTGCAAGAACTGAAACAGTCCAAATACTAAGATCAAAAAACAGTCAAAAAAATACATGCCATCCAGCAAGTATGATCCAGTCCCAGATATAAACATATTAAACATATCATAATTCATCTTTAGCTTCTTCTTTTTTAAGCAAGTGTGTAGAGCCTTCTAAGTTACACTTTGGTGTGATATTGGTTTAGATCTAAAAGTGCAACTTATGATTTTTGAAAGCTTTTCTTGATAAATGTATTGTCTCAAATGAAATCATTCAATTCTATAGCATGCACACATTGCTAATGATATTTAAAATTTCAAAATATTAATTATATGCCTATTATATGGAATTTAATTATTTGTTTAAGGGTAATATATATATATATATAAGCTTTTCACAATATGCTATTTAACCCAATTAGTTATGTGGCAGAAATTTAAACATGGGAAAATAATATACATGTAATACACATGCCCTAATTGTTGCCCATATATGTAAGAATCAATGAGACATTCTCAAATTGTAGAGAATATGTTTAATTTTTCATGTAGTATGTAGTTATTTAAATATTAATAGCTTGTACATTTAATCTCTTTTTTTCTTTCCAATCTTGGTTAATCTACTTATAACCTCGGTAAATCTACATATTTACATTTTACTTCTCTCTAAATTTATGCAAATAGTTGCATAATTTGTGGTGGGCGGTAACTCTTAATAAATACCTTTATTCACCTAAATTTAAAAGATATGCTAAGTAAATCTTGGATTCACTAACCATTTAATTTACATGGCTGCTCATAATTATCATTATGCAAAACATGAAATTGAACATTTGTTTTTTTTAATAATTATTATAATCTTAACTAATCTCTTTCAATAACTCATTATTAACATGTTAACCTAATTTTCACAAAATATTATATAACACCAAATTGAAATTTGTATAATAATCCATTGGGTAAATACCAAAAACTCTATCAGAATATAAATATCTTTTAAAATAAAATAAAAATTTATAGAGTTTAATTCATATTTAACAATATCACCAATTTATTCCTTGACCCAGTCAATTTTGAAACTTATCTTATAACATCTGTAATTGCTCTTTTTCTTTGTAGTAATTTTGTCATTTAATTATTATTACTATATATATTCCTGTAATGAATATTGCAAATATTATTTCAAATATTGATTGTTGTAAATATGTTTCCACATTGCCATATAAGTGGACTCGTTTTCTTTTCTTACTTGATTGGATCATGATATTCGACCTCGTTTTGTTAGCTGTGTTGACATATTGTGTTATAATTCAAAAATTAGTTTGTAAATTTGATTGACTAAATAAATCATATTCAGAATAGTAAGTTTCCTGGTCGAGTCAATCATCGGAGTAAATAATATTTTCACTCAGCAAACCACAAAAATCAAAGTACAATCACTTTGTAAAGTTTATTGACTAAATAAATCATGTTCATAATAGTCAGTTTCCTAGTCGAGTCAATCATTAGAGTAAATAATATTTTCAATCAGTAAACCAGTTTTTGCAAATAGACCATGCACTGGAAGAAAGGGCCCAACCATCACACAATGTGGACATGTTTACATTGAATTTGTGTAAGAGAGCCCAAATAAATGGGGTTAAAGAAATATTTATGCTCATGAACCTGAATGAGATTCATCAACATACAAAAAGAACAAGAGCACTGCAGCCATTTCCTTTTCTTGGTCAAGTCGTTCTATTGCCATGGAGTTAAAAATAATGGTGATAGCTCGATTATTAGTAGTTGAAGCCACATCGTTGGTAGAAAATATTTCTTTGTTGATTATGCTGTCCACTGTCCAGCAGTACAACATAATACACTTATGGTCATTTGAACTACAATATAAAAGAGTAGTCTACGCAGGAAACGTTTTAGCCCGGAAATGCTGCCTATCGGAAAACCCTCCTGCCCATCCACGGAGAACTGACATCTTTTCACGTTGTCGATTGCGCTTGGGATCAGCGCATGCCCCTGTCAGAGTTGAAAAACCTGACATCTTTTCACGTCCTGATTTCGCTTGGGGATCACTGCCATTAACCCAGCTGGATACATCGCGGGGGCCAGCTGAAATTCAAATTTTTAACCCCGCCCAAAATCGAAACAGAACATCCATTTCCCCTGTTTTCGATCATTTGGGTTTCTGCTGAAAGAAAGCGCAGACCTGGACAAGCTCTGGCATGGTGCCCAACCATTCTAAGGGGCAATTGAGGTATGTTTCTCTGTCAATGATTGCAGTTTCTTGTGAGGGCGAAGGTAAAATTTGGTTTTTTCTGTTGTAACTAATCAATATTTTCTATGGTAGCAGCAGCAATATGTGTGAAGGCTCAGCAGATTTCATTTCCCTCAACCGATCTCTACCGGTGGGTATCGTTGTATTGTTTATAGCTAGCAAATATGAAGAAGTCTGGCCTCAGGTAGGATAAGTTATTGGCGTCTGTAAAGTAAGGGTGGGTGTTCAGTATAAATGGAATTTAATCCGATGGAGTTATCATTACAATCTGGGACGGGTGCTGTTTTAACTGTTATTTTGTCTCTACGTTTTCCTGCATGAGGGTGTTGAATCGAAATTCATGGCCGCCCGTTGAATATAAATGGCACCCCTCTTTTTCATTTGAAGGGTGTTGAATCGAAATGGCACTGGTCTCTATCACGCAGATCAACCATTGCCTTTAATAGTTTTTCGCTGGTATTGTTTGATAGGTGACACAGAGAGCAGAAGAGAGATAACACATGTCGTGAAATCTCTACTTTTCCGTTGAAGTCGATGAGTAGTAGCTATAACGACTTGCAAAAGCATATAGGCTCTCTGGTTGAGTATTTGTATCGATAAACTTGATATAAGTGAAATATATCAGTTGCAAGGTGAAAAAATAATATGTTCACATAAATCTTATTGAATATTTTTATATATATTATTTATAACAAATCGTTCCTTAAACATTTCAAAACATATATAATATATAATCATTGAATTGATCTAATATATAATCGTTGAATTGATGTAAGTTATCTATTTATCTTAAAATATTTAATATAATTTTTGTTCTAAATTTTCTGGAAAATGCTTAATATATAATCGTTGAATTGATGTAAGTTATCTATTTATCTTAAAATATTTAATATAATTTTTGTTCTAAATTTTCTGGAAAATGCTTAAATGACTTGCTCTAGTGTATAATTACTTTTTTACCTTTATATATATCATGAATATTCATAAAGTAATTTTAATGAAAAATTCTCATATATGTATTTGGTCTTTTAAATACAATTAGCTTTACATGATCTAAATTGTGGTTAAATAATTGGTTTCATATACTAAACAAATAAATATATTTATTTATTTAATATAGTTAATAAAATGAAAATAAAACTATAATTATAATTGACACTATATTTTGGTAAATGAATCATAGACATTTAAGAAATATATAATTTTGGTATAATTTTAAGAATAATAATAATTTTATGCTATGCTCAATGGAATGTTATTGATTCTAGTTCTATAAGAGGTGGAGTTGGGGACATCATTTGTTTTACAAAACATGGTGTTGCAAGAGGGTGATGCTAAGTTCCACTAGGCTAGACATGTGATACAAACTATTGATCATGTGTTAAATAATTTGAGTTGATATCGTTTATGTTGTAGCTTTTAGGTTATATGTAGACTTAATTCAATATAGTTGACACCTTAGATATATTAGCAATAGTGAAAATGAAATCAGGTGGGAGATAGAAATAAGTTAGAGAGAAATGATGACTTAGAGTCAATTGAGAATCCTGCTTGAGAATTAGGTGTTTGATTGTATCTTACCTTAAGTTGATTAAATGTGATGATTACTGATTGACAAATTAATGTGATTTTGTTAGTAAATATTATTGAAAAGGCATGTACATAAAAACTATTTTGCATGCTTGGTTATAAACATTTACAAACAATGCATTAGTGGAACTATTATTTATCACTATTATGTACATTTTGCATATACACTAATACATTTACTTACCTGATAATCATTGTATCACACTAATAATTATATGAAGAATGGTTTAATGTTTAAGAAAAATATTTATCATACATATTGGGTAAAAAAAAGATGAATATGGACACTTAAAGGTCAAGAAAAATTAAGATAAAAACTTCCATTATTAACCCATTTCTTGGTCATCTTTTCCTAGCCACATTTATTAATGTGGTTGTGTAATGAAATTATTTTGTAAATTTTTTTATTAATGTGCATGAAATCAAATGCCTATGGAGTAAACTCTATGTAATGCTTCATAACTCACCACTTTCCCTAAATGTGCGATGATATTCAACGGATTTCATTTGATTAACATAATGTATCAACCCTCTCCCTAAATGTGCAATGATATTCAACTAATTTCGTTTAATTAACATAATGTATCAAGGAATTTCATTTGATTAACATAATGTATCAACGCTCTCCCTAAATGTGCAATGTATCAAAGAATTTCATTTGATCAACATAATGTAAAGTTCTCTAATAATACAAAATCAAAATCTTATTTTACAAACTTCTATGACAAGAGTTCAATTATTAAAATTAATTGTTTATATTGTTAAAACTCCAGTGGTGGGGTGATAAACTTTAGTATAAATTGTTTTATGATTCCACAAAACAAATGAACTTATAGATTTGTGCTTAGAAACTCTTTGAGTGAGTTTCACATAACTCCTGAAAAAACTTACAACAACGATGAAGATGAGTTTCATACAGAAGAATACCAAAAGGACTACTGAGAGGTAGAAAAACAGACAAGGAAGCTTTATCAGATTTTGAGCTTCTCTTGATTTCACTATGGTTACCATTGAAATAGTGATTGTTGATACTCCACCATTGTTCTAATATGGCTAATCGTGACCATCCACTATAGGTGTCCATGGAAGGTGCGATCATTACTTGGGATATGTTTACACGATCATTACTTGGGCAATGTCTTCTTGTCTTCTTTCAAATCGAATATAACCAATGTCGTTTGAATTTATTGAACGTTTATTTGCTCGAAATAGCATTCCTTCCTCCAATCACAAAACTTGTGATTTATACAGTTAAGAATATTCCCCTCAAATTTATTGTTGCCCATTCACTTTCATTTCACCCAAAAATTGAAATAAATACACCTCTTAGTGTAAAAATAATAAATTAAAATATAACTTAAATATATTCATTTTATTAACAAGTTATTTTTTTTTTTGAATGAATATGGATACAATCAACATCAATATTTACTTTTAAGAGCAACCAAATACAAATAATTGTTTAGTAATCGCATCACCTAACTATTTATTATAAAATTAAGTACTTTATTAATCGCATCATTAAGATTAATTAATTGACCTAATCTTAATGATGTGATTAATCCGAAAGTACTTTGTCTGCATTATAGATCACAAAAGTCTTAGATGTAATATATTTATTGTAACTTAAATAATTAGAAAATATTTAAAATGACCTATACTTATTTTTAATAAATACAAGATTTTGTATTCATGGTAAATTTCATTAATTTATATATTTTATTTTATTTTTTAAATATATTTTCAAAATTTTAAATTTTAAATTCAAAATATTTAATTTATATAAATTTAATAAAAGAGAAAAAAAAATCATAATACTTGTCTCACATTATTTATTTAAAACTAAATATTATACTTGTCCCCACACATTAAATATTTCTTTATTTATTTAAAACTTAAAAGGAAAGTTTTTTTCAATAAACATTTATTTCATTTTTTTAATAAATATACATATGCTTATTATAATTGGACAGACAAAGGATATTGCTTGGATAAGCATTAAATATATCATTATTTATTAGAAACTTAAAATTTATAGTTCGAAGAAAAAAAAAATTGAACCATTATAAATTTCAATAGAAAAGTACGTTATTTGATAATAAATATAGATATTTTTATTTTAATTGAATAGAGAAGGGAGAAGGTAAATCATATTACTCGTTACACAAGTCAATTATATATTTATTTATTTTGATTAAAAAAAATACAAATTCTTTTAGTAAATAATATTTAAATTTATAGAATTTAGGATTTTTATATAGAATTTAGTTTATTATTAAAATTAAAATTTCAAATCTTACACAGAAAAATGAAAGATAAAAGTCATTTTCTAAAAAATTAAATTACAATGCATTCAAACTCAAAAAATATTTCTAATAATATTATTAATAAAATTATAACTCCACAAATATTCCAACCATTTTAAATGAATTTTAAATAACCCTAATAACATCAAACAAATGTTTTAACAATTTTAAATGGTAAAAATATTTTTATGAAAATTAATAATTAATAAAAATTAAATTATTATAAATAAAATCTAAAATTTAAATATTGGAACATTTGAAACATTGAACTGTTGTCATAGAAGTCTGTAAAATAAGATGTTGATTTTGTATTATTAGAAAACTTTACATTATGTTAATCAAATGAAATTTCTTGATACATTATGTTAATTAAATGAAATCCGTTGAATATCATTGCACATTTAGAGAGAGCATTGATACATTATGTTAATCAAATGAAATTCCTTGGTACATTATGTTAATTAAATGAAATCAGTTGAATATCATTGCACATTTAGTGAGAGCGTTGATATATTATGTTAAATTAAATGAAATCAGTTGAATATCAACACACATTTAGGGAAAATATTGAGTTATGAAGCATTACATAAGCATTTGATTTCATACGCATTAATAATTTTTTTACAAAATAATTTCAATACACAACCACATTAATGTGGTTTGGAAAAGATGACCAAGAAATGGGTTAATATTGGAAGTTTTTATCTTAATTTTTCTTGACCTTTAAGTGTCCATATTCATCTTTTTTTTACCCAATATGTATGACAAATATTTTTCTTAAACATTAAACCATTCTTCATATAATTATTAATGTGATACAATGATTAATAGGTAAGTAAATGTATTAGTGTATATATGCAAAATGTACATAATAGTGATAAATAATAGTTCCACTAATGCATTGTTTGTAAATGTTTATAACTAAGCATGCAGAATAGTCTTTAAGTACATGCTTTATTCAATAATATTTACTAACAAAGTCACATTAATTTGTCAATCAGTAATCATCACACTTAATTAGCTTAAGGTAAGATACAATCAAACACCTAATTCTCAGGCAAGATTCTCAATTGACTCTAAGTCATCATTTCTCTCTAACTTATTTCCATCTCCCAGGTGATATCATTTTCACTATTGCTAATATATCTAAGGTGTCAACTATATTGAATTAAGTCTACATATAACCTAAAGGCTACAACATAAACGATATCAACTCAAAATCATTAACACATGATCAATAATTTGTATCACATGTCTAGCCTAATGGAACTTAGCATCACCCTCTTGCAACTCCATGTTTTTTAAAACAAATGATGTCCCCAACTCCACCTCCTATAGAACTAGAATCAATACCATTCCATTGAGAATAACATAAAATTATTGTTATTCTTAAAATTATACTAATATTATATATTTCTTGAATGTCCATGATTCATTTACCAAAATATAATGTCAAATATAATTATATTTTTATTTTCATTTTATTAACTATATTAAATTTAATATTAAATAAATAAATTTATTTGCTCTGTATATGAAACCAATTATTTAACCACAATTTAAATCACGTGTAGCTAATTGTATTTAAAACACCAAATACATATATGAGAATTTTTCATTAAAATTACTTTATGAATAATATTCATAATATATAAAAGTAAAAAGTAATTAAGCAAGTCATTTAGGCATTTTCAAGAAAATTTAGAGCAAAAATTATATTAAATATTTTAAGATAAATTGATAACTTACATCAATTCAACAATTATATATTAAATTAATTCAATGATTATATATTATATATGTTTTGAAATGTTTAAGGAACGATTTGTTATAAATAATATATATATAAATATTCCATAAGATTTATGTGAACATATTATTTTTTCACCGTGCAACTGTTATATTTCACTTCTATCAAGTTTATCGATACAAATACTCAACCAGAGAGCCTCTATGCTTTTGCAAGTCGTTATAGCTACTACTCATCCACTTCAACGGAAAAGTAAAGATTTCACGACAGTGTGTTATCTCTCTTCTGCTTTGTGTGTTACCTATCAAACAATACCAGCGAAGAAGCATATGATAAAAAGCATCGACAGACTGTTAAAGGCAATGGTTGATCTGCGTGATAGAGACCAGTGCCATTTCGATTCAACACCCTTCAAATGAAAAAGAGGGACGCCATTTATATTCAACACCCTTCAGATGGAGAAGACGAGCGGCCATGAATTTCGATTCAACACCCTCATGCAGGAAAACGTAGAGACAAAATAACAGTTAAAACAGCACCCGTCCCAGATTGTAATGATAACTCCATCAGATTAAATTCCATTTAAACTGAACACACACCCTTACTTTACAGACGCCACTAACTTATACCCACCGGTAGAGATCGGTTGAGGGAAATGAAATCTGTTGAGCCTTCACACATATTGCTGCTGCTGCCATAGAAAATACTGATTAGTTGCAATAGAAAAAAACAAATTTTACCTTCGCCCTCACAAGAAACTGCAATCATTGACAGAGAACATACCTCAATTGCCCCTTAGAATGTGTGGGCACCATGCCAGAGCTTGTCCAGGTCTGCGTTTTCTTTCAGCAGAAACCCAAATGATCGAAAACAGGGGAAATGGATGTTCTGTTTCGATTTTGGGCGGGGTAAAAAATTTGAATTTCAGCTGGTTCCCACGATGTATCCAGTGAGGGTTAATGGCGGTGATCCCCAAGCGAAATCAGGACGTGAAAAGATGTCAGGTTTTTCAACTCTGACAGGGGCATGCACTGATCCCAAGCGCAATCGGCAACGTGAAAAGATGGCAGTTCTCCGTGGATGGGCAGCAGGGTTTTCCGATGGGCAGCATTTCCGGGCTAAAACGTTGCCTGCGTAGACTACTCCCAATATAAATTTGACTTTTCTGTACTTTGAATAGTAAATGAAGAGTTGCATATTAATTTGCTGATAGGCTGCTATTGGTGCTTCATGTGACTATGGTCACTGACATATTGCCGTAATCATGTCAACTTGCTATAACAAGATTACTATCTATACGCTACTGCCTCACTGTATAAAATACTACATATGTCAGGTCACTGTCATGTCAATGCTCCACAACAACCACTATCATGTATCAAAATCAACGTCACTGTTATCAAGGTAGTTGCATCACTAAGGGGAATTATTGTCACATAAATCCTTGTCTCACTGTCTTTTTCTTACTATCAAGTAGATCCTTGTCCAAATCACCATTTCATTGTCATACGGTGCAAACCCTTGCTCAAATCACATTGCTTAATGTTCAAGCTCTAGTATCCACCTTTCTCAGTTTCTTCTTAGTTGAAATGCCATCAAGCAATATGTATATGAATCTTTTAAAATTGTAGGTACTTGACATTTATCAGTGTAATCTATTAAGCACATTGGTGGGGATTATCATTATCACAAGACCTCGACTTCTTCATTAAACTGTCATTGATATACTCATGCACAGTAGTTTCCATAAATTACTATAGGTTCCACCATAGCTATAATGATAATCAAGAATACATCAGAATCTGAGTTGAGGGAATGCATCACAAATCATTACAGTGTAATATGGCCAAGTCATGGTTCCACAGGTCATTCTTTATTTGGTGATTAGATCTGATTCGATTACTCCAAGGTGAACGTTCCAGACTCTTGTATAAGCTTAAAGAATTTATTCTACGAGAGACCCGCCAACACAATTGATATGGACAGCTCCAGATCTGAATCAATCAACTCAGAAACATCTTCAGTTTAAGAATAGAGGAGTATTTTTCCAGATTTTTTGAATACCACAGTTTCCTTTAATGATCAAGAAATGTGACTCTTCAGTTACAAGGTCCGTGTTACAATCATATTAATGATATTGTCATGAGGATTTCCATAGGTCCAACAACTAGGTCATGTATCAGGTTAGATAGATCATTGATATAGGGTCATTGTCCAGTCACCGTCACAAGGGAGATGTTATCACAAGACAACTGCTACATACACATCATAGTGTGAGGATGTATCCATGTAGATTTCTCATATACCAATCACTGCTTTCCAGGTCAAATATCACTGTCATGTGTTCTACTTCATTGTTATGTGATTGTCTTATGATCAGGGTTTCATCAGAAGTTTGTTAGAAAGAAAATAGTATTAAATGTATGATGAGACAACCAATCTTATGTTCAAACTCCACGAATTCAGTAAGCATCAAATCATAAGAACGTAGTGATACAATGGGATTTTTAACATAGGTCTTGCAAACTTGAGTTTCAGAAACGCTGATCCATATTTCAATGACAAAGGTTCACGATAGAGACAATCCGTGATTTAAGACATTTTCCAGTATACATCCAATAGAAAAACATCATTCTTATGTTATATGTGAAACTGTTGTCATGGCAAAGCGAGTTAAGAAATGTTGGTTCCGCGTGTGAGTTTTATCACAAGGGATGCGATTTTCAAATTGAATGCAAGTTCAACAATGGGAAAATATCTAAGGGAGGACCAAAGACATGTTCAAGAAGGGCCGCAGAAAATCTTAATGCACATCACTTGTGCTTAGACAAAGACCACAAATTTAAGAATCAATCACAGGTGAGATATGTAAAAACCAAACGAATCCATAGTCCACAAAACCGCGAATCTCCAACAACAACAAAAAAAGAACTTTACTGGAATAGCAGAAATAAATCCCTTGGATTTTCCCACTTGGAGAATCGATTTGAATTGCCCATCGCAACACCTTAGCCCAAAAATGCCTCAGACATCCTTCCAAAACTGCCCATAACTATTCTCAGGGAAATCATTTTCTTATTCGTTACAATGAAAGCCAGGCCATCGCCACCGTTTCCACTCTTGTTCACTATATTCAGAACAAAAGAAGAATTGAAAGAAGCCACTACGGTTCCTTGAGAGGACTTCTTCCATGGCTTGAAGCCTTGGTTTAGGAAAATTCTCCCACTTTGATTCACGAGAGAAAATTTAGTATCCGATGAATCTGGAGTTATTTGCAATGCCCCAAATTCTATGTTAGCATTGAAAAATTCCAACTCATGTCTGTCAGTATCATTGAAGAAAGGGAACCCATAACTGTGCGGATCAGAGGCAGCCAAGCTTGAAGCTATAGAGCCAATGAGAATCAACAGAAATACCATTGCAGTGAATCCCATCTATGGATAGCTATCGAGCTCAGCTGCTGCGAACTGTCAATCCACCACAGATGTTGTGATCATGTAAGGGGTTTCGATATTTCTCTATGATTGAATATTCAGTCAACCATTTTCAATAATTCCAATAGATTTTCCCGGATTCTCGCACTTATCCAATGGTCAGTTAACCACAGACGTGACTTTCCAAGATTCTGGCACTTATCAAATCAAATCAATATCACGAGAATTTTGGAATTTAAGATCGGATCTTGTCAATGGCAACATCATCGTTTCCTATTTGGCATGAAGAATCTGAAATTCAATTCAAGATTATATAGTTTCGAAAGAAAAGTTTGGCAACAATGTATAAATGTTGCACATTCCCTGAGCATTAAACCCACAGCTTTCTCCGAACAGAGCCTTGGATTAAACGGAAAGGCTCACAAGAATATCACCAGATCTTGAGGAAGGGAACGCTACCAGTGCACCTAATGATCGGAAGGTTATTCTCCCACGTAGCTGTAACCTGTGCATTGTTTGATGGAAAGCCTGAGCGGGATGTGTAATCGTGGACATCTATAGTTGCAGGGTATTGCCAGAGTGGGAGGATTGAGGATGCGCGGCAGATGTTCGACAAAATGCCTGAGAGAAACGTTGTATCGTGGAATGCTATGCTTGCTGGATATACGCAGAACTCCATAATAGAAGATGCTTGAAATTTATTTGAAAAAATGCTTGAACGGGATGTTGCATCATGGAATTCTATTATAATAGGATATGCACAATGTGGGAGAGTAGAGGAAGCTCGGAAATTGTTTGATATAATGCCAAGCCGAAACATTGTTTCTTGGACTTCAATGATTACAGCCTATGCATAGACTGAGCAGGGTGAGGATGCGTTGAAATTCTTCTCAGAAATGCTTTAGGACAGAGTCAAGCCAGAGCCTACAACCTTCACGAGTCTTTTGAGGGCATGCACCAGCTTAGCTGCTATGGAAGAGGGAAAGCAGTTGCATGAGTATATGATAAAATTGGGGATACAGTTAGATAGCTTAGTGGGAAGTGCTCTTATTAGTATGTATGCTAAATGTGGATTGATAGAGGATGCTCGGTTGATGTTTGACATAATTCAGAACAGAGATGTGGTTTCTTGGAATGCCAATAGAACCTAATGCTGCTATATGGGCATCATTGCTTGGTTCCTGTAGGATCCATTTGAACATAGAGCTAGCTGAAGGTGCAGCTAAATGTCTTTTTGAGATGGAACCTACAAATTCTACACATTATCTGCTGATGTCAAACCTCTACTCGGCCGCTAGTCAGTGGGATCACAAAAGAAAGGTGAGAAAAACTGATGAAAGACAAGTAGGTGAAAAAGAGGCCAGGCTGGAGTTGGATTGAGGTCAATAACAAGGTTCATTCTTTTAGAGTAAAAGACAGATTCGCACCCACAAACTTAGGAAATTTATGCAGAGTTAGAGAAGTTGTCTGTGTAGATGGGGGAGGCTGGCTATCTGCCCAAAACATGATCACTGTGTTTTGGACAGTCAACATTTTTTTTTTTTTTTTCGGACTTGTTAGCCATTAACCCCTGCTATGGTCACATTTATTCACTGCTGATATAGAAGTGTTACTTTGCTCATGGTAATCGAAAGTAAAAATAACAACTTAATCATTACAATGATAAAACAATATGCTTTATACAATATATTGCTTCAGTGACTCATTTATGTATATTAGACATTACGAAAGCTATAAGTATTTTTAAAAGGCGACATCATATAGTGTGATCTTATTAAAAAAAATGCAATAATGCATTATTTTGTATAATGTGAATTGGAGCGTTCTGGACTACGAAAGAATATTTTTTTTTTTTTTTTTTTTATAATGAGAATGTCCAAAATCCAATGAATTAAAAGTCCCATGCAAGTACACAAAGATAATAAATATTCGTTGCTAAAAACAAAATTCATTTTCAAATGTTAGGGAGAATAAATCGTACGTGTCAATGTTAAACGTAACTCTAAAGCCCTTTTTATTTTCTTGCAAGTGCTCTACAAATACTAAGCTCACAAAAATAATACAAGGAAACCTTAATACTTTATGGGCCTATAGGTCCTAGAGATTGAACCTTTGCTTTGATACCAAGTGTAGAGACCACCTTATATGTTACTAGATGAGCGATAGGCCTTAACTATATATATATATATATACATATTTCACAGTAACTAGGAAATGAAAACATAATCATACAAGTTTGTAACTCAGTAAAATTAAATCACGCATATCAAGTCGATCAATTTAACTCTTTATCACATATATATATTTAACTTGCTTGAGCTCCCTTGCTGTCATCTACCTCCAAGCCTGAAGGTTGTCGTGCTTAATTCGAATGTAATGACCCACCGGTTGACCTCCCAGCCTACTCCTTGGGTATTGTCCTTCCCCACAGACCCCTGAGCTGCAATGAGATTGTACAACGAAGGAATGTGCTAGCTAGAGTCCCCTCTCTATAACACTCTATCCCACCAAACTCAACTATAGCTCGTAACCACTCAAAATTACATAATCTCTTCCATCCAACAATGGGGTAAACAAAGGTCCTTTCCCTTCCATTTCCCTTTCTTTTATAGAAGGTTTCATAGGTGACACTTGGAATTTCATGCATAAATAATTATTTTTTTGTTACCCCAAAATTTGATTATTCACCCACCCATGTGTCACCCTCTCATCAAGACTCTCCAAAAATAATTTACTTAATTATTCATTTAAAAATAGTATTTCCCTCAACCCAACAAGGCTCCCTATTTCTTCTCCTAGTTGTCTCTTGATTCCCCCCTTTTTACTCCTTAATTTGTGTTTATTATTGAAGTTAATTGATAATTCTCCGATTTGGTCCCCTAACTACCTCAATTTTCCCTTTTGATGAATATTCTTATGTTGGCTCTTGCCACATGGAAGTTCTCTAAATTTCTCAAATTTTAATTTATTAATCTTATTTTAATTCACCGTCCTTTTCTCTTAATGAAGTTTTTAATAAATATTTCTACTTAATTCTATGTCCCTCTTTTCCCTTTTTGCCTAATTAAGTCTTATGTACTTAATATTTTGTTTTAACATGGAAAGGGTAGAGTTATCATGGAAAATATTTTATCTCTTCCTATTCCTCCCTTACCCTAAGTTTTATTCTTGATTTAATTCCTTTGGTTCTAACATCATATGTCACTTGATATGAATTAGTTGGATTTTCATATATTGATTATATTTATTAGTTTCTTTAATGATGTCGAGGGTGTCAAGATGGTCATGCCCTTCAAGAACTTCCATTTGAAGTTCCAAGGGTGCCATGCCTACAAATTTATTTCTGATACCAAGGGTGCCAAGTTGGTCGTGCCCTTCAAGAATTTCTTTTGAAATTCCAAGGGTGCCACACCACTTGCCCTTCAAGTATCCAGTGGTTACGAGGGGAAATTATATGTGCAACGACAGAGACCCCTATCATATCATATGTTGCCTGCTATAGTGAGACTAATGGCGCTGGGGATCAAGGAATTTTCCTTGATGCGCGCCCCCCAGAAAATCCTTGTGAGCGAACCAATTTGGGACCTGCCCTCACGACATCGTGATCTTCAAGGTGAAGGTACTTCGACCTTTCCAGCCTAAGTCACGGCGGGAGGCTAGCGGGTGAGATCAGGAACACTATTCCACCCCTCCCATGTTGTTCCATCCAATTATACAACCCCATCACCCATATGTGAGTCATTCAGCCAAGCAACTAACATGTTCCTGCAACCACTGACATATCATCACAGTATATGTAATATATATAACAAGTTTCAAACTGAACTTAGAATTTCAAAGACAAAATATTAATTTCTATCAAACCAGATGTTATCCACTCATCATATGCGAGTGCCTCTGGTGTTTTCCTGTCATACTCAATAATAATCAGTAACAAAGTTCTCAGTGTTAGTCATTATCATAATAGAAACATCAACATGATTTAGTCATTCACATCATTGTTTATTTTGAATTAGAACTAATGTAAGTAGTTAACATATGGGACACATCCATCATGTTTATCATAATCATAACATCAATGGTAAAATACATATCCATCAAAGCCACCATCATCCTAACACTGACTAATAAGTAAATACATCCACTAATGGTAGAGTAAAGTGTTTGTATCCTCCACCTGAGGTCCTCAAATAATAATGTGTGAGCCTTAAGTCTAAATCAATTTTAATGTCATATCAAGGTCAGAAATCTAGAGTGGGGCGCTACACTCAATAAGCTCAATATTAAAGATAAATTTCCCATTCCTGTGATTGATGAATTATTGGATGAATTGCATGGAGAAATTTATTTTATCAAGTTGGATCTTCATTCAGGATATCATCAAATTAGAATGAAGACCGGAGATATTCCGAAAACAACATTTCAAACTCATGAGGGTTATTATGAATTTTTTTTTCATGCCTTTTGGCCTTACCACTGAACCTTCTACATTTCAAGGGTTGAAGGATTCCATTTTCAAACCCTTCCTTAGAAAATGTGTTAGTATTTTTTGATGATATACTAATCTACAACAAGTCTTGGAAGGATCATGTTCAACATGTTGACTGGGTGCTCAAAGTATTGGAGGAGAAATAATTATATGAAAAAACCTCAAAATGTTTCTTTGGAGTACAAGAGGTGGAAAATATGGGTCATATTGTATCTCAGGAGGGTGTTAAGGTAGAACCTAACAAAATTAAATCCGTTAAGGAATGGAAAGTTCCCACAACCATAAAGAAATTGCAAGGATTTCTCGGCTTAACAGGGTATTATCACAAGTTTGTTAAGAATTATGGAAGAATAGAAGGACCTCTAACAACATTATTGAAGAAAGATTCATTTTCATGGACTCTTGAAGAAACTAAGGCTTTTAAACATCTAAAGAGGCAATGTGACTAGCACTGGTCTTAGCTACGCCAGACTTCACAAAAACCTTTATTGTGGAATGTGATGCCTTAGGAAATGGAATTGGTGTTTTTTTAATGCAAGAAGGAAGACCCATTTATTTTGAAAGTCGTCCAATCAAAGGAAAGTATTTACAGAAAGTTATTTATGAGAAGAAAATGTTGGAAATACTACATGCACTAAAGAAATGGCGACCTTACCTAATGGGAAGACACTTCAAGGTAAAAAATTATCATGATAGTCTTAAATACTTTTTGGAACAAAGACTAACTTCAGAAGAGCAACAAAAATGGATCACAAAGATGTTGGGTTATGACTTTGAAATCATCTACCAAAAAGGGAATCTAAATGTTGTTGCAAGATGCACTCTCAAGAAAGGATGAAGAGGTGGAAGCATTGATTTGTTCCATTTCTATTATCCAACCAGATTGGATAACCGAAGCAAGGGATGAATGGAAGAATGATGAAGATGTTGGGAAAAATACTGAAAGAGGGGGGGGGTGAATCAGTGTTTATAGCTCACTGAAAACTTTTAATTTTCTTTACTGAATTCTATATGCGACTTTAATCAACCCAACTAGCGTATACACGTGGATATACCAACAAAAACTTGCGTATAATAAGATAACTTTATTGTTAGATAAAATTTCAGAAGCAATATTTAAATCAAATTATAAATTATGCATCAAATAGTTAAGCAGAAAATATGTGCAGTAATAGCAGAATAAATCATCACACATGAACAACAAGATTTAAGGTGGAAACCCAATTTGGGAGAAAACCACCGCTACTGTCATCTCTGTCTTCAATATTTATTATATGGAAAACTACTTACAATATTTTACTGATGCAAACTCATATCAGTATGCAGGCATCTCCCTATAGAAGGCTACAACCTTCTCTCATTCTCTAGCTACTACTGGAAGGGAGCTACAACCCCCTGATCTCGTTTACTAGCCACTGTGGAAGGGAGCTCCAACCCCCTAATCAGAACACCAGCTTCTACTGGCAGGAAGCTTCTACTTCCACACTGAAGGCTTCAACCCTCAGAACCACTACAAACCACGTTTCATCAATTTTCACATTGGATCCCATAGCTTCAACTCAACTCATCATAAATATCATCAATAAACTTAACCTAAACTTCAATAAGAACAGTGAGATCAATGTAACCAGAACAGAGTAATAACCCAGATTTCAGAATCAGTATGCAGAAACAATCTCAACCCTGATCTTTCATTATCTTAAAATACATACGCTATTTCACTTCACTTATCCCACGTATCTACGTGCTTTCCTTCACACCAACTTGTGTATAGATCTGAGAAAGTTTTTTTTACAGAATGTGATCAGTTTCAGATCCAGATCTAAGTTTTTTCAGTCAGATATCTTTCCAGTATTGCATAACTTTTTAATCAGTCAGTCATCATTAAACATATTTACTCACTCATTGATCATATTTGTACTTATTTATCTTAGCAACATATACAGTATTCAAGCAACACAGATGTACATGAAGACTTCATTGATAGACAACATAAATCTAGAAACAATAAACAGATAACCTCTGTAGTAAGCTTCATAAAAACCCTGACTTTCATACGTGCTTTTCCAGAGACAAAGCCACGTATATACGCTTTCACTGAGACAAACTAGCGTATAGATCTGTAAATATTGAATTTGCAGCATGTTTCAGATCTATAGACTTACCCTGATTTCTTCACTTCACTTCAGCAAACATGTGCCAGGTCACAGATCTAACCATCTCTTGAATAGATAAGGTGCATAGTCATTTCAGGTCTAGAGACCCTGATCCATCATTGTATCCAAGGGTGTATCATAGATTCAGATCTACCAATAAAACAAAGTTCATCCCATGAAGATATACTTCAGAGAGAAGTATTCAGTAACAACCCTTACACATGCAAGCATTACACTATGATCTTCTTCTCCTTATATATATTTAGCCTTTACCAATACCATGAGCCAAAACCACACAACTACCGATGGTATTCTTGGATGGAATCAAATAGACGACACAACACTCAATACTGTGGGCTAATACCATTGTAATGGCCCCTGGTATCATAATTTTAAAGCGCAAAAGGCATACGTGGCTTTGCTTCTTCGTACCTACATGTATACGCGACTTCTCTTCATAAAAAATGGTGTATATACTAATTCTTGGATGTATACGTGGGTTGTATGTATACCAAGTAGCGTATTCATTGCCTTCATGCGTGGGTTGCCTTCATCAAACCTGCTTATACATTGAGAAATATTTCCTGTTTCATTTTTCTGGCACTTACTGGAATTCTTTTCTCTGTCACATTTGAACTGACCTGAAGAAACATCATTTTTCATCTTTAACACATAGGTTTCTTATCAAAAGGAAACTCATCAAGTAGGCTTCCATCAAAGACAACTTCATCAAGTAGGTTGCCATCAAGGACAACATATTGCATCATATTGCCAAAAATCTCCCCCTTTGGACTTGATGGCAACCATGATAGCGTTTGATCACCACAACAGATAGATACATTAATCATAACCATTATTCAAACACAAAAATACTCTCCCCCTTTGAAATCAAGGAAAAAGGATGGGTCAAAACTAAAACAAGGTTTCTCTTCCCTTGTAGAAGAGCTCTGTAGATCTTATGTGTATTGAAATTACCATGCTCCCCCTGAGTTCATGTTGAATCTTCAGACAGATTTTTCAATGAAGTACATGACTCTATAACTCAACCGAGTATGACCTTTTCGATCACCAATGACTCATACTTACATCAAAGATCCAACCAAGTGGAATTACAAATTTTGACTCAACTACCTAGCCAAGTGGGTTTACAAATTTGAACAAGTCCTTACATGACTGAATATAACAATTTTACATCATAGGTCTCAACATGACCTTTTCATCAAATGAAAGATATGAATTTTTATAACCAAAGCCAAAGAATCTCAAGCATGAGATCATAACACAACAACCAATCAGAATTCCAACAATGCATCCTTTTCCACAAGGCAGGTACTCCCCCTAAACTTGTGCGACCTGGACACCTTCAACAACCAATTCATCAAAACATCTTCATCAAGGATATAAATATCAAAGAAAGGTATAGTAAGATGAATACTGGAAAAACAACAATGATTACCCAACAACACCACAAACTATTATGAAAGATGACCTAGAGAATTTATGTCAGCAAACTTGTATATATACAGGATTCACCTTTATTAAACCAATGTACTGAATTCAATCTTCTGAAATTAAGCAGATTTGATAAGAGAGGTAGAGACAACTCCCAGCTTCTGCCTAAGATATTTGAACACTTCCCTAGGAACATACTCCAATTTAACCTTTTTTTCAAGCACTTGTTCACGTAGGAAGTGATACTTGATAGGAATGTGCTTGGTCTTGGAATGCATAACTGGATTCTTCGAGATACTAATGGCACTTGTATTATCACGTAGAACGGAGATGGGATGTGAACATTTGATTTGAATGTCTTGTAGTGTCTGCATCATCCAAAGAAGTTGTGTGCAACATGATGCAACAACCACATATTATGCTTCCACTATAGATAAGGCAAAAGAACTTTGTTTCTTGCTGAACCAAGATACTAATCAGGGCCCCATATAGAATGCACCACCACTAGTGCTTTTTCGATCATCAACATTTCCAGCCCAATCTGCATCTGTGTAAGCATAAAGAGTGAGATCAAAATACTTTGAATACCATAGACCAAAGTCTTGAGTCCCTTGTAGATATTTGAATATTATTTTTACAGCCTGAGGGTGAGACTCTTTTGGGTTAGCTTGGAATCGTCCAACAATCCCAACTACATGCATAATATCTGGTCTTTTCCCAGTTAGATAAAGAAGACTTCCAATGATGGATCTATACTCTGGTTGATTCACCATGGGAGAATAATCATGAGAAATGAGGTTACATTCAGTTACCATTAGAGTACTCACAGGTTTGCAATCTTCCATCCCATACTTCTTCAGAAATTTCTTGAGATATTTTTTTTGTGATAGAAATATGCCATCTTTTGCTTGTTGCACTTGTAAGCCAAGAAAATATGTTAGTTCCCCAAGTAATGAAATTTCAAATTCTTGTTGCATAACAGAAGAAAATTTTTGACTCATGGACTCTTCATTACTTCAAAAAATGATGTCATCAACATTCACAACAATAATCAATAATTTATCATTCTCAATTTTCCTGTATAAGTTACTGCCAGCAGATCCCTTTGTGAAACCTTGTTGTTGAAGATATTTGTCAAGACGATAGTACCATGCCCTAGGAGCTTGTTTGAGACCATATAAAGCCTTTTTAAGTCTGCGAACAAGTTTTTCATCATTTCCCAGAATGAATCCTTCTAGTTGTTCTATATAAACTTCTTCTTCTAGATCACCATTGAGGAAAGAAGATTTTACATCCATTTGATAAACTTTGAATTGTTAAAAACTTGAAAAAGCAAGAAACATTATTATGGCTTCAAGTCTAGCTACAGGAGCAAATGTTTCTTCAAAGTCTATACCTTCTTGTTGAGCATACCCTTTACAAACAAGTCTAGCTTTGTTTGTAATAAAATCTCCATTTTCATTTAACTTGTTTTTGAATATCCATTTTGTTCCAATAACATTTTTATCATGAGGTCTTGGAACCAATTCCCAAGTATGATTATTTTCAATCTAATCAAGTTCTTCATTCATGGCTTGAATCCAACATTCATCTTTAATATCTTGATTTACATTTTGTGGTTCAATAGTGGATAAGAATGCCAAATAGCTAGGGGATCCTACAAGAGTTCTTCTTGTTTGGACACCTGATCCATTTTCTCCCAGAATTTGAGATTTTGGATGATTCTTTTGAACATACCTAGATGGAGCCTTTTCAGATATATCTTCTTCTGGTGCTTCATTGGGTTCTCCTTCTATATTGTTGCTATTTGATGAGGTAAAATATACATCATCATCATCTTCATTTGTTGTTGTTATTTACCTTTTAGGAGCTGTGAGAGACTCATTGTAAATTTATGTAGATGTTATATTCTTGATGCAACTTTACTTTCTCTTAAGTACTAGACATCAATCACATAAATCATGAAGTAAAATGCTGATAGAACATACCAGTGGATCAACAGAAGATAAGCCAAAAAAATATATATTTATTGTTACGTTACGGTGATCAGCAGGATGCTTCAACCATCAAAGTCTCCTTGGTCATCTAGCCCAGTATGTGTCATAACAACCCTCAACACAACCAAACGGTCAACTGAAATTCAATCCCAGAAAAGTCAACACTACCCAGAAAATTCAACGTAGAACAACAACAAGTAAGAGTCAACGCAGCATAGTCTATGGTCAACCTTTGACCTCGGTTATTGTGTCAATATGTACAAACTGCATAAATCGAATTCTATGCCAAAATTCAGCTCCTTTGGACCATGCGTTGACCAAATTCAACGCTGGTCAAACCTGCGGTAAAACCCTAGCTGCAGCAAAAACAGACTTTTCCCTTCTCCCACGTGTGAACCGTAGATTTACCTCCTTGGAGCTTGAACCAATCAGAAGTGGAGAGAGAAATATGTGTGATGAGGAGTTGAGTGAAATGTCCTCCAACATTGACTTTATTTATATACATCATTGAGGGTGTGTGACACATTTGTTGGGGGTGTAAAACCTTAAGGTCGACCTGCACATATTTTGAAAGTATTAAAAATAAATTCAAAATAAATGTTCTGCTCATCGGGTCAAGATGATCTTTAGATCGATCTTGCACCTCTCTGAAAGAGGAACCCAATAAAAATATTGGTATCTTCATCTAAGCATTACAACATGGAGTTTGGACCTAGTTGTCCAATTTTAACACTCCCTCTCAACTAGGGAGAAATCCATCCACCTATGCAATCAAACATCATGCGTCATCCCGCCGTAAATTGCTTTGTTGGCCTCTTTATTTCAGAACAGAAGTAGGTCAGTCACAAATACATCATTCTCGGCTGACAGATTCAGCGCAGAGGTTCGAAACCTCTGTAGGACTCACAAAGAGTCTCATATATACTAACTCGAATTTATTTTCACTGACCCGAAGTCAGTTTGGAGGTCTGAAACCTCACATGGACTCAAAGAATCATATACCAACCCGAAGTTGGTTTATCTGACCTGAAGTCAGTAGGAGGTCCGAAACCTCACTAGACTTGATCCTAGATCAAGTGGTTGGACCATGTCATCCTAGATAGAGAGTATGAAAATCTCTAATGTGTCCATCAGTATTTTCTACTAGTCTCTAGCTTTTCCCACCTCATTGGCCAAATGAGAGGTATTTCCCATGAGTCCGGAACTCAAATGGGTAGGATGCATATGGGGCACAGATTATGAGAGGCAAACCAACTCAATAATCATAACAGTGGGGCAGAAGCACACCAACAAGGTTCAACAAGCCTATCCATGTGGTTGCTTATAGCTCCGAGGAACTATCCCAAAGCCCCCCCAGAGCTCCCAGAGCTCATCGTCCAAAAGGACCCTCAAAATAGGGTCATTCCACGATTCCAAGATTCTCACGGAAGGTTAGGAACATGACCTTCCCCAAGGGCATTGTGAGAATATCCATGACCTACTCATCAGTTCCTATATGATCGAGTCTTACGGCGCCTTGCTGTACCATATCTCGGATAAAGTGGTACTATCCATCAACATGCTTGGATCGATCGTGGAACACGGGATTCTATAACAAGAAAATCCCCCTCAGGTTATCACAAAGGATAATGGTGGCATCTAGCACATGCTCGAACAGCTCACTGAAGAGCTTTCGCAACCAAGTGACTTCACAACGGGCCATACATGCTGCAATGTATTCAGCCTCAATGGTGCTCAAGGCTACCGACTTCTGTTTCCTGCTCGAAGCAGATCTGCTTGTGAAGTAGCATCTAGATGTGCCCTTGCGATCCACCACACTGCCATCCTAATCGGTATCAACATATCCATGGAGTGCCATTCTCCCGGCAGTGTATCTCAGCCCATGTTCTATCGTGCCACAGAGATATCTCAAGATTTTCTTGGCACCAACCCAGTGAATGTTATGATCAACCATGTGTTGACTCAAAGTGTTCATTGCAAAACATACGTCCGGACAGGTGTTCACTAAGAACATCAGGGCCCCTACGAGTTGACGATACTCAGTAGGATTTGCTAACACGGGCCCAACAACGCTGCCACTCAACTTCTTAAAGTTGAACTTCATCAGTGTCGACACGGACTTACAGTCCACCATACCAAATCTTTCCAGAAGCTTCACAATGTATTTTCCTTGAGAAAGGAAAATCTCGTCAGGTCTCTACTAGACCTCCAGGCCTAGGAATTAATGCATCAACCCTAGGTCCTTCATCTCGAACTCAGCAACGAGCTCCATCTTGCACTGATGAATGAGATGGTAAACACTTTTTAGGAAGAGGTCGTACACATATAGCACTAGAATTAGAGGTTTCTCTCTATCAACCTTGAAGTATAGGTTCAGATCAGCATTACTATGAGTGAAGCCGGGCTTCATCAGGTAGCTATATATCCTCTCGTACCAAGCTCTGGGTGCTTGCTTCAGCCCATAGATGGTTTTCTTCAACCTGCAGACATAGATGTCCCGATCCTGGACTTTGAACCCTGGAGGTTGCTCCACATATACCTTTTCCTTTATCACACCATGCAGAAATGCGCTCTTCACATCCATCTAATGGAGACTCCATCCTTGCGTATAAGAAAGGGCTATGATAAATCGAATGGTGGTATATCGGGCCATAGGTGCAAATATGTCATCATAGTCTATGCCTTCCTTTTGAGAGAAGCCACGGGCAACAAATCTTGCCTTGAAATTTTCAGCACTTCCATAAGATCCATGCTTGATCTTGTAGAACCATTTCGAGGTGACAACTGCTTTGTCCTTTGGTCTTGGAACCACATCCCAGACATCATTCTTCATTATGGACTCATACTCTTCGTGCATAGCATCCTTCCATACTTGATGCTTTACGACTTCCTCAAAGATCTAGGCTTAGATTGTACAATAGTACTCATGTCTGCTAGATACCCATGGTATCTACTTGGCTTCTTGCTTTCACGGAATGTCCCCCTTAGGGCCATATGTCCCTCAGCATCCTCGAGAGTGTCCTTGAGCTATGATTGTCTCTTCCCCAGTGAAGGAGGTGGATCGATCGGGTCCATCGGTCCTTCAACATCGGGCATCGTCTCATCTTTCGGTCCTTCTTGATTTCCAGGCCTTGCTTCATCCCCAGGGAAAAATCTTCGTCAAAAGTGACATCATGGATATCTCCACTTTCCTTTGACTAGGCACATAGACTCTATAGGCCTTCGGAGTTTCGTTGTAGCCCACAAACATTGTGGTCTCCCTCTTGATGCCAACTTCCTTGCCAGTACTTCCACCAAGGCTTTGAAGGTACAGAACTACATGAAAGCCTCATCCTTCTTCTTCAAGAAGTATATCTATGTTGGCTTGAGGGGTCCTGACCTAGGTTCAGTGTGCAAGGTTTGCCAAAAAAACCCCTATACTACTGGCCCTTTCGGAGTGACCTGCTTTCGCAGGTCACAGTCTCACCCGAAGTAGTATGGGTGGATGCTGGAACCATGTTTCCGCACCCTGAGAAAGGAAGGGTAAGGCAAGCAGAGCTGCGTTCAGTTCTGTAATTCCCAGATTACCTTGTTTCTTTGCAGGGCTAATTATGTATCTATTTGCATCCACTTGCACTAGATCTATAATTATATGCTTTCTATAACATCAACACAACATTTTATAAATAGAGCGGAATAGATCTAGATCCAAGCATTCAGTATATGAACCTTCACAGCGAAAAGGCAGAAAATACATAACACATCAATTATCAGCAATTCATACAATAGTACTCATAGATTCAGATCTCAAATAATCCTTCACATTCATTCGTTCATCAATCTTCTCTTACAATTCCCTTCCCAACCTGCGCACACAGCAGCAGGGTCCGCACACAGCTAGACTAGGATCTCCGCGCACATAGCCAGCAGGAGTCTATTCCCCAAAACCCAATCAGATAGCTTAAACAACAGATCGCATCAATAGCTCATCAATTCCTATCTTTTACAATTCGAAATGCATCTCTATTTATAACAATCTAGCCTCAACATTCCTATGGTCCGCAACCTATGGTTTTCTGACCCCTAGTTTACCCTTTGACCCCTTACAATAAGTTTGGGGCTTTGACCCGCCCCAAAACCCCTGAGCTATGCTAAATATAATAAAAAATAATCAAAATGGACCAATTTCGCAACTTGTTAGGAGACCCCGTTCCAACAGTCCCCCAACACAATCTTGTGACTCGTCCCGAGTCACTGCTCTGGTGCGGCTTCTATCTGCACGCGCAAGGTAGCCAGATGACGGAAAAGTGGAGGGAGTACGTCCTGACTTTGGGCCACAGCTTGTTGCGCAATGTTGACCAGCGCCAGAGAGGTAGGTCCATCTGTATCCGCAACAACCCGTTCTAACAACCGGTGGAGGTGTGCGATGGCGGACTGAGCATTGTGTGCAAGCTGGAGTGCGGTATCAGACCATGGCTTCAACCGTTTTCAAACAACCTTCTTGGAGTGGCGAAGGTCCTCAATCCTATCCATGGCGGCTAGGTGCTACGTAGAGATGGGGGAAGGTGTGGAGGCTAAGACTTGCTCCAGAACAACTTCCACCTGCTGTAGTTCCTGCTGGACATGTTGAAGTGTGGAATGGTGTAGTATTTCCATCCATAGCTGCATAGCTATTTCAACCAATTGGGCTCCCTGCGCCAGTTGCCCCTGAATAATACGCGTTGCATCAGTGACCACAACGATTAGCTGGGTTCGTTCTTTTAGAGGCAGGTCATATTGTTGTCGCCTATCTTGGTCACGACGGCGAACCTGTCGCAACACTTTGGAGGATAGTCCTTGTAACTCTATACTATATAGCTGCGCTAAGTCTATTTGAACATCCCCAGTAGGTGGGTTTGGAGTGCGAACTATGACAGTGCGAGGAAGTGAACATACATTGCGTCTAGTGGGCGGTGTTTGGAAACGACAGAGGAGTTGTAGCATGTCCCTGTACCGCAGTGTTCCTGCGGAGCGCGGTGCGCAGATAATCCTTACTATCGAAAGTCCATGCTCACTCCTAGTATTGCACTCAACATCCTTAGGTCCGCGTAACAGTTCCTTTGGCGGGTTGGGGTCCATCTTGTGAATAGAGAGATGAGCGTTACAGAGCGTATGGATGAACACAAAAGCCCATAACGTAGATAGCCAAAGCCTATTAAAGGGTGAATAAATATCCTGACCCGAATTTTTCCAGCCATCTGCGCCCCAATCGAAGTTATTTGATGGCGAGATAGTTTTTTCGTGGCATGTACCCTCGATCTGTCGGACTGTGCTTATCATAAATGGTGGTATTGATGACCAACAGCCTGTTTTTCATGCTTGCAAGTGTCTTTTCTTATTAAATCGGGGTGTGCGGATAGTCATCCTTTGTGCCCACGGTCGTGTCCATGGAATGCCAGACCATGGATGACGCTTGTAGGTCATTTGCGTATCTTAAACGAGGGTTGACGCGAGGTATATCTGCAAGTTGATCAACATTATTTTCGAGGCCTTTACTTCGTTCGTGGGCGGGACGTCCTTGCATGAGAAGGCTGCATCATACGTCCTCATGTTATTTATTACTTGAGATGTTTGCCGACTCTCCTGGATATACATGGTTGTAGACAGGTCTGTAATCCTATGCGTGCTTAGGTCAGTGGCACCTGGGTAAGTCTGGTTGGGCAAGGGGCGATCGCACCCTTGAGTGTTGCAAGTTAGTAGGTATCCGCATAGGTCGAATGACCTTGGAGCCCATTTGGCCACTGGGGTTTCTATACGCAGGATCACCCTACTCCAATACTTCCCCACAGTAAAGAATACTGGTCCCTGCATAGGTGCTTTGTATTGGGTTAGCAGTAGTGATTCGGGCTTGCGTTTCATGGGAATCTTAGGTTTTTCAGGCTACTAATTATCACCTGCATCCTCCTGGCAGGGCAAGGTTCTTTCCGTGGTAGAGATGCGATGGAAATTCCTGATGGTCTGAAGGCTGCGAAGCACCGAAACCTCATGCAACCGACCTTGCCAATTATCCAGCTCCTCATCGGATTCGAAAAAACATTCACTGTCCTTTTCCCAACAGAGCATTCCTTCATCCGTAGGGTTAACCCGATCTTCATCCTACGTAGTTATCTTATAAATGTGATCTAATTCCTCCTTTGCATAGGCTGGCTCTGTATACTGCGTACCCTCCGCTTGATCTAGGGGTACTATAACACGGGTACCCTTGTTTTCAAACTCCATACGATTTTTGATTGACACCTCGCCCCCATGTCTATTGCCCAACTAGCCCGATATGTGTAGGGGTCCGCATCTTCAACTATTTCTATTACTTCAAAATCAGCTAGGACCCTGACCCCTGCAATGTCAACCATGACCTTCGGTAATCTACCCAGAGGGATGATTTTTTGTTGATTTTCCATTTGCAGTTGGATAGTGGACCATTATAATTTAGGCTCTCCCATTTGTTTCCATGTTTGTTTTGGTAAGACGTTGGCATCCGATCCAAGATCTAAGATAACCTGATCCATTTCATAGTCTCTGATATGTGCAGTTAACCACATTTCTCTCCCAGTGCGTTTCTTATAGCTGTACAGTTTGTGTACATCCTTGATCTCAGGGATCAAGGTGGGCCGAGCTGCACAGGTACTCAGTAATGCTAGGAGGTTTCCTATGGCCTGCGAACTCCTTAGCAACTTCAGACATGCCTTTAAAAAGGGCTCAATTCCTTCTTCGATCTGAGGCTGCGCGGGGGCTGCCAATGGTGCTTGTTCTTCACAAGACACTCCTTTCCGAGAGGCAAGCCATTTTTTGTTTTCTTGGGTGTCCAACCTACTATGTGTCATGACATTTACACTTGGATCCACCTCTCGTAGCTCAGTTTTAACCCTCTGCACGTTCTGCGTAGGGGTAGGCTGCTTTTCCTGCATCTTGGCTATTAAAATTGGGCAGTATTCTACCTCATGGTCCAGCTGTCTACAATATTTACATGATGGCCTGGTGGAATTAGGGCATTCTCTAGAAAAGTGCCCTATTTCTCCACAGTTATAACATATTAGCTGACCTCGTCCTCAGCCTGCGCTTCCTCCCCGACCTCCTCTTCCTCAGGCTGGTGATCCTCCAAAGTGCGTAACAAGTCTTGGCGATGCCGGGTCTGATTGCACCCGATATAAGTTCCCATGATCCATCATTAAGTCATATGTTTGACAATTCTGCTCATCATGTCCCACTGATCGGCAGAACCGACACCATTGTTGCTTTAGTTCTGGGATGTACACACCCAGCCGAGGGCAATGGTTTGTATCATGTAGGCCTGCTACCTGACAGTCATCACACCATAGAGCAGATCCGCTTGACCCTGGTCGCAACAGGACATGTTCCCTACTTACCCCTGGGCGTTTCGGACTAGGCCCTCCTTCTTGCATATAATCAGTCAGCAGAGGGCACTGATCCTTCATATGGCCAGATGCCTGGCAACGTATGCACCAAAGATCTCGCAAATGTCCTTTCCTCGCTATTTTTGTAGGTTCTGTATCTCCATATGCATAGCCCCAAGTTGTTCCTGGATTTGTTGTACCCCTGCTGATGTATCCTCCCGGGGTGCAGCCTCTAATTTCATAGCAACTTCCACAACTTTCTCCTGTGATTCAAAGGTCTGATGACTCATCTGCATATGCAGGTGAGGTAACAACATGGCGATGAACCACTCCGTATGTTGTCTATCATCATATTCGAACCCTCCTTCCCTAATTGCCTTCTTAAATCGTTGATCAGCCTCCCATACTGACTCAGACACACCTTGTTTGAAGTCCTTTACTTCCGCTACCAATTGGGAATAAGATTTCAGCTTCCAGAATTGTTGCTTCGGAGCATCCTTGATATCTTGAATGGAGGTGGTCCCATTTTGGGCAGCGTATCACATATACCAGTCCAGAGCTCTGTCTTCGAATGCTAAAGACAGTTGTGCCCTCTTTATCATGTCACTTGCCACATTCTGCACAGTCCAGACAGAGTCTGCCACAAACCAAAACCGGTCCATATCCTCATCTCCTACCCCCTTGACGGTAGGTGGTTTCAAATGCGCGGCCATATCATTGTCTAAGGGGGGTGGAGGTTGTTGAGTCCCGAATTTGCCTCTTTTCCATACACTTTTCCATATCTCTTTCACTCACCTAAACCTCCAAAATTGTCAATATCATGTGCAAAAGGGTATCTAACATGGTTTTTAATTATGTTTGTGTGTTTTCTATTTGATTTAGATTTTGTTCATACAGCTGCGGAAACTTGTCACTTTCCGCAGCCGCTGCAACTTTCCGCAGCTATTTTGTGGAAATCAATGTTACAGGTGTCAACGAAGGAAACGAGCCACATGGGCAGGCTAGAAATGACAAGGACATGGTTCGTGTCCTATTGGTTCAAGTAAATTCGTCAAGGAAAGCCGCAGTCAAAGCCATCCACGTGGAAGTCAACTGTGGAGTTCTATGTCGGCTGGACTCTGTTTCGTGGCATAGAAACATCCATACGGCCGTTTCCAAGCTTGCAGAGGTTAATTGACATCTGTGCAAAGTTCTGGAGTTGAATTTAAGCGCCCACCTTCCATAGATCCATTTTCCAACATGGCCATACTCCTATATCCGTGGCCTTAGTGGTCTACGTGCTGGCTGCTATCATAAACTTCAGGAGACAGTTACATTTTGTTGCTTTATAAAGAGCGTTTGCATACGCACGTAGAGTTAGTGAATGTGAGTTGATAGTTGTTAGTTGATATAGCCGTTGAGTTGATGTACGTACTCTGTTATGTGGTGATTACACTGCCTTGAGCCGTAATACCACCAGTCTATAATGACTTGCTTTTTAATGTGAAAAACTCTGTTTTCATAACTTAATTTGTGTTGAGGATCGTTACCAAAGCTGCGTAGAGGGCCCCTGCTCAGCCGAGGTTCTGTGTATTAATGTTTATATTTTTCATTTCATTTCTTTAAGCAGTCATTGTATCATAACCCATTACATGTTCATATTTCATAGTTGTTTCATTTCTGTTCATACATTTCTGTAATTTCCATTGCATTCCCGTCTTTTATGTTTTTATGATTGTTAAAACACTGATCAGTTTTCTTGTGCAGGTTTTAGGTAGACAGCCCGGGGCATTTTCATAGTATTTTTGCTAATGATATGAAACTGACATTATTCTGCTGCTAGTTTTCTTTCCACAGCTTTTGTTTAACTTCAGTCTTGTTTTGTATGTTTCAGTTTTGTTTATCTGATTCAGTAGTTAAATTTAAATATATTAAGCTACTCATAGTGTCTTCGGTTACCTCTGAAAGCCACAGCTGGACTGATGGTGAGGGGCTGCATGATGAAATGTGTAGTTTAGTATTAGTTTCCTTTCTGCAAAATTAGATATATTAAGCTGCTCTTAGCGTCTTCAGTTACCTCCGAAAGCCACAGCTGGACTGATGGTGAGGGGCTGCATAATGAAATGTGTAGTTTAGTATTAGTTTCCTTTCTGCAAAATTAGATATATTAAGCTGCTCTTAGCGTCTTCGGTTACCTCCGAAAGCCACATCTGGACTGATGGTGAGGGGCTGCATGATGAAATGTGTAGTTTAGTATTAGTTTCTTTTCTGCAAATTAAATAATCAGTTACACAAGTTGTTTATGATTACTTCCGCAAGTCATAGCTAGTCTAATGATGAAGGGTCAGAAAATGAATTGATGTAATCTGATTTAGATTTATTTCATTGCAATTTTGAATTTCCATAAGCGTAGTTTCTTTTGTGTTCATTTGGCAGCAAGAATAGTTTAGTTTTCATATTCACTAGTTTCTTGTTTTGATTCATTAGATTAACAGCACTTTCCATTTCAGCAGTTTACTTTCTTTTGTCATTGTAATTTCAATTTGCTTTTAAAGTTTCGAGATTGGTAAATCATTATAGGGGATATCACTTCCTTGAACAATTATAACCAAGCTTGTTTTTCACTTTAGAATTTCCATTTCACCTTAGAAAGACCATAAACGACAAAAAGTTAAGAAAGAGGTTATCTTGCACATATAGTGCGCCGCACTTCATCAGCTTACGATTCCCCGATTGACAATTAAATGCAGCAATTTAGGACACACTAAATTGACCAAACATTTTGGCGCCGTTGCCGGGGAAGTGTAACTAGGTAGCCAATTTCTTAAAAAAAAAACACATAAAATCATAAAAGAAGGGAAAACTTGATAACTTCGTGAAGTATGCTCTCCTCTTGCACCTAGTGTGATCTAGAGGATCAGAAAAGAGAGTTATTGGTTTAGTAATTTCTTAAGTATGCTCTCTTCTTGCACCTAGTGTGATCTGGAAGATCAGAAAGAGAATTATTAGCCCAACTTTTGTTAAAAAATATATAAAAAAATGACATGCATAGAGCAAGAGATTCTAGGGGAAGGTTTATAGCTAAAGCCAAGAGTTCGATTTTCATAACTCCATCTTCTTCAAGGCATAGACCAGATTCACCATCATCTACCCCTAGCCTTAAGATTTTTGGAAGTCAAGGAACAACTAAATTAGAGGATTCTCCTACACCACCTACTAAAACCCACTTAGTCAACAAAGAGACTTTCTCTCATCCTTCCTTGGTAGAAGAACTAGAGGACTATAAGGACTCTAAAGAAGCTATCATGGCAGAGGAAGTAATAAATAGAGGTGGAGGTAGAGGAGGAGGAGATAATGAAGATAACAATGGTGAAGGAAATAACGGTAGAAATAGGGACGATTTTCTTGGATTCCCTATAGTTGATGAGGAAACTCATGCAACAATGAAAAATATTTCACCATCTGTTCTCCCTAACTTTTATGGATTACGAAGTGAAGATCCTGAAACATTTCTGTTTGAGTTTGAAGTAGTGTGCCGAACTTATGACTATATGGAAGATTCTCAAAAACTCAAACTATTTCCTTCAACTTTGAAGGGATCTGCTTTGAAATGGTTCATGGGATTAGCCACTCAATCTATCAGGACTTGGAATGATGTGAAACAAACATTTTTGGATAGATACTTGGACTATTGTATGCCCACCAATCACAAGGATGAGGTATTCAAAATGATGCAAAAAGAAGATGAAAATTTGGAAGACTTAATTGCAAGATTTCAATACAACTTGAAAAGAGCAAAGATGAGCAACTTAGATAATGAAACCTTGAAAGCCCTCCTATTAAAAGCCATTAGAGATGAATGGATAGACATTTTAAACATGATGGGTAAGGGAGACATTTCTCAACTCCCATTTCATGATATAACAGAACTATGTATCCAATTCTCAAGGGGAAGATCTAAAACTGGAAAAGGGCCTAGGGATTCTTCTCTTATTAGGGCTAACAAATCTGCAACTGGATCCGTAAGTAGGGCAGAGATTGGTAATATGCTTGATGAGTTTAAAACTGATATCTTAGGGGGTCTTAGTGAACAACTAGACACCCTTAAAATCCAAAACAAGCAGAAAGCAGAAACAGATGCTTTAGCCATCTTTTGTCCGAAATGTAGAAAGAAACATGCTTTAAGGGAATGTCCCTTAGATGCAAAAGTTGTAGAAACATGTATGATTTGCTCAGAAAATCATGAAATCAAGGATTGTCCTTCAATCCCTGGACTCAAAGCTGTTTTTCAAGAAGATCCAAATTCAATAGAATCTCTTTGTTTTGTCGCAAGGAGACCTTGGCAGGGACAACAATCTCAAGGGTTTAATAACCCTATGAATCTTCAAACCCCACCAAATTGGACTCCTTGGCAACAACCTTGGCCCCAACATCAAAATTCATATCAGCCATGGGTACAAGGGATGCAAAATCCTTATGGGATATTTTCTCAATTTTATCAATATCCTTCATCTTTTCAAAACCAACAAGCTCCACAATTTCCAAGCCAAAATCCACAACAACTTTCATTGCCATTTCCACAACATCAACCTTCTCAACAAAATACAAATCCTCAACTCATGCTCCCATACCAACAGAAGACAAATCAACTTCCAGCTCAGCCATTGCCAAATCCTAACAATAAGAATCCTCAAACTACTTATATGGTAGAAGGACAACAATTTCCTACCCATATGATTGTTCCTCTCAACGATGTACAACTCAGATCTGGTAGAGTCTTAGAAAAACCTTCCATAGATATTCAAGAGCAAGATACCTCTGAGGAGGACTCTCTTCAAGTCAATAAGGGTTCTGAGGAAGAATCTCTTCAAAATTCAAAAATTCAAAAAGAAAAAGAAAAGCTAGCATCCACAACTCCTATAGTTGAGCAACATGTATCTTCATCTACACCTCCTTTTCCGGGAAGACTACAAATTGATAAGGGGGTGGAAAAACAAATTTTGTTGCCTAACTATGACTTTCTAGATGAATTGAAGAATGTTTGTATCAAGATTCCATTGCTACAAGCCATTCGAGAAATTCCTATTCTAGCAAAAACCATAAAGGAGTTGAGTTTCAAAAGACCAGGAAGAAAGCTAAGGGACACAAGAAGAATCCACCTGGTAGGAAAGATTGCAGACATTATGATGGGAAAAATTGCCATGCAGAAATATGTAGATCCAGGAAGTCCAATTTTCAAGACACATATAAATGGGATAGAAATTCCAAACACATTGATTGACTTAGGGGCTGCTATCAACATTATGAGTAGACAAACTATGGAACAATTAAAACTTCCTAACCTTCTTTTTACACCTACTTTATTGCAACTTGCAGATCGATCGGTTATTAAACCAGATGGTGTATTAGAAGATATTTCAGTCTCCTTAGACTCTTGGGAATATCCAGTAGACTTTATGATTTTGACTCCCAAAAGTAATCTAGGAGGACATCCAATTATCTTAGGAAGACCTTGGCTGGCCACAGCTGATGCTTTTATTAGTTGTAGATCCGGAGACATGTACATTTCTAATGGTAATTCGACAAAGAAATTCAATTTGTATCCTCCCGCAAGAGCAATTACAGAAATAGGAGACAATGAATGGGTCGATGATGAGAACACTATACAACCCGTCTTTACCATTTCTGAGATTAGTGAGGATAGTCAAATTCTGAACACATTAGAAAATTTTGAAGTAACTTCAGAATATGACCCCACACAATTTCAGTTGGAATCCGACATAGAATATTTATCATCAAGACAAATGTCTCTTTACTCTATGGAAGAATTTGGTAATTCTGTTTTTGAGATTTTTCCAGAAAAGACATTGAATATCAACAAACATATGGAGAAGTCACAACAAGAAGAACTAACCAGAATCTTGCAAAAACATTCTACTGCATTTGCATGGGAGTACACTGACATGAAGGGTATTGATCCTAAGACTTGCATCCATCATATCTATATTGAGGAAAACAGTAGACCAATCAGACAACCTCAAAGAAGGATGAATCCAAATCTTATGGAGATAGTGAAAGAAGAGCTCCAAAACTTCTCAATGTAAACTTCATTTATCCAATTTCAGATAGCCGATGGGTTTCTCCTTTGGTTATAGTACCTAAAAAGAATGGTAAATGGAGGGTATGCATTGATTACAGGGAACTGAACAAAGCAACTTTGAAGGATCACTTTCCTTTGCCTTTTATCGATCAGGTATTAGACACATTAGCAGGTAAAAAGTACTTTTCATTTTTGGATGGTTTTAGTGGCTATAATCAAATTCTGGTAGCACCTGAAGATCAAGATAAGACCACATTTACTTGTCCATGGGGAACTTTTTCCTACCGAGTGCTTCCTTTTGGGTTATGTAATGCACCTGCAACATTCCAAAGAGCAGTACTAGGAATTTTTTCTGATCTAACCCATGATTGTGTAGAGGTTTATATGGATGATTTTACAGTTTATGGTAATTCATTTGAAGAGGCATTAGAAAATTTGGAAAAAGTTCTCATAAGATGTAAAGAAACAAACCTTTCATTAAGCCATGAAAAATGCTTTATGATGTTTACTGAAGGGATTGTTTTAGGACATCATATTTCAGGAGATGGAATTAAAGTTGATAGATCAAAAGTTGAAGTCATCTCCAAGTTGCCTATTCCAAATTGTCAAAGAGATGTTAGAAGTTTTCTAGGATTTACTGGTCACTATAGAAGATTTATAGAAAACTTCACTAAAATAGCATCTCCACTCTTCAAGTTGCTTACAAAAGACTGTGAATTTAAATGGGATCCTGATTGTCAATCCGCTTTTGAAACTTTGAAAACAAGAATATCCGAAGCACCTATCTTGAGAGGACCAAATTGGAAACTTCCTTTCCATATTTCTACAGATGCTTCAGATACAGCTCTTGGAGCTGTGTTGGGTCAAAAAGATTTAATTCCTTATGCCATTTATTACACCAGTAAAAATTTGACTCCTACAGAGTTGAATTATACTGTGACTGAAAAAGAGTTCTTAGCTGTTGTCCATGCAATTAATAAATTTAGACATTACATAACAGGCTATGAAACTTTTATTCATACTGACCATTCTGCAATTAGATATTTAATGAACAAACCTGTTACTAATGGCAGAGTGACAAGATGGCTTTTACTTTTCCAAGAATTCAATATTACTGTGTTGGATAGACCAGGAAAACAGAATACAGTAGCTGATTTCTTGTCTAGAATTCAAAATACTAAAGAAGATTCTCCTGTAGAAGATAAGTTTCCTGATGAATATTTGTTTGCAGTAACTATTAAGACCCCTTGGTATGCAGATATTGCTAACTATTTGGTTACAGGGAAACTACCTTCACATTTATTTCCAAGAGAAAAACGAAAAATTATTCAAGAGAGTTCAAGATATTCATGGATTTCTAACGAATTGTTTAAAACAGGGCCAGATCTTGTGATCAGAAGATGTGTCAGGGAAGATGAAATGCCTGATATTCTTAAGGCATGTCATGATGAACCATGCGGCGGACACTTTGCTGACAAAAGGACGGCCTATAAAATCCTTTCCTTGGGATATTATTGGCCTTCTCTCTTCAAAGATGCAAAACAATATGTCAAAAGGTGTGATAGCTGCCAAAGAGTAGGGAAACCTACCCTTTCAAATGAAATGCCACCGCAAACACAGGTACTCATTGAACCCTTTGAAAAATGGGCTTTAGATTTCATTGGACCGATTAATCCACCATCGAAGCAAAAGAAGTATATATTGGTTTGCACTGATTATGTTACTAAATGGGTAGAAGCTAAAACATTAGTATCTGCTACTGAAAATTCAGTTGTTCATTTTCTTTATGAGGATATTTTTACTCGCTTTGGTGTTCCAAGAGAAATTGTAACAGATCAGGGGAGCCAATTCACATCAAATTTGGTGGGGAAGTTGATGGAAGAATACAAAATCAAGCACAGAAAATCTACTCCTTACCATCCACAAGCAAATGGTCAAGTGGAGTCCACAAACAAAGTTCTTGAAAGTATCATTACCAAAACTGTTCATCTACATAGAAGAGATTGGGCAGAAAGGCTTCCAGAAGCCTTGTGGGCCTACAGAACTACATGGAGGAATACAACAAGACATTCTCCCTATGAACTTGTTTATGGGAAAGAAGTCTTGTTCCCCATTGAGTTCCAAGTCAAGACCTTCAAGATAGCAGTTCAGTTGGGAATGGACTTATCAGAAGCTCAAAAGCATAGAATGGAGCAATTGAATGAGCTAGATGAGATCATACAAGAAGCAATTCTAAGAACCGATCTAGTTCAATATCAAAGAACTAAGTGGCATGACAAATATATCAAAGAGAAGAAGTTTCAAGAAGGAGATTGGGCATTGTTGTTTGACTCCAAGTTTAAAGACTTTCAAGGGAAATTTCAGACTCATTGGCTTGGGCCATATGAGATTGACAAGGTCTTTAACAATGGAGCCGTAAGAATCAAGACCATTGATGAGTTTCAAACTCCTCTTTTAGTGAATGGCCATAGATTGAAAGTTTATCATAAGCCACTCTCTAAAGAGGATTTTGTCAAGTTGTTTCAAGAAAGTTCTGCAATCAGGCTGGTACAGAAGAATCCTTCTTCTCTACCAAGCTAGTTTTTGTTTTTCAAGTTTTAAAAAAAAAAAAAAAAAAGAGAAAAAAAAATGGTATAAGCCTGAAAACCAATCATTGATTGGCAGTCTTATACAGAAAATATGGAGTGAAAATCAGGGATACCTGACACTCTATATTTTCCAAAAAAAAAATTATGTCTTTTATTTCATTTCATCTCACCACCCACTCCATTTCATTCCACTTCATTTCATTTCATTTCATTTCATTTCACTTCATTCCACTTCATCCCATCCATTCCATCAATAAAATTATTTTTATGACCATTTCCACCTGGTCATTTGTCATTTGTTCATTTCTATTTCAGCCAAGTAATAGCTGTGTCAGTTTCCGCAGCTGACATCTGTTTCCGCAGCTGACTCCAGTTTCCGCAGCCAGGAGCAGATTCCGCAGCTACTACTACTCTATTTTCAAAAAGAATGTACAGTTAGTTGTTGTTTTCATAAAATCATGAAATAAAATGCAGGAGAGGATCAATGGAACATTCAAGACACTAATGAAGATCAATCAATTGAAGACCAAGGGCAAAAGCAAGGATTCCAAAGGTATGAATAAAGTTTATTTCAAATAGTATAAAAAAAAAACACATTTTTATGTAATTTTAAACTATGAGCTCTACCCATAATGCGCAATGATTATATTGATAGTCCGTAACCTTCCACGATCTCTATGTTATCCTCTTGCATTTATTCACAAACGGTTTCATTATTGAAATTCCGACTCTTACTCATGTTCAAATAGCCCACCGTAGATAATGATACGTATTTGAGTTGACAAAGGACTCTTACAAGCCGCATAACTTCATAATCATTGATTGAAATGTGTTCATATTTATGACACAACCACCAAAAATTCAAAATGCGGCCGAATGCATTATGCTTTGTTAACCTCTTTGTCGTGTCTCTGTCGTGTTTACAAAACCTCACTCTACTCATTCTCATTCCCTGTTTCACTCCATTCCGTTCCTTTTGTTCACTCTCATTCCCGTATATTCACCCACAGTCTTATTCCATTCTGTGTATGGTGCTCATTTCCGTTTTGTGATAACGTCCCCACAACATTGTGCTCGAATCCGTGTATTCCATCGTTCCATTTCCGCTTAAAACCCTCACAGAGGCAAGCCGTGAAGCACAGAGAAGTAAAATGGGAAAATTATTAAGGGCAGAGCCGGAAGGACCGAAGTTCATAGAGGGATTTCCACAAGCAAAAGAGATGTTGAGAAAAGCTAAATGGCTGCGTTTTATTCAGAAATTCCGGGGTTACCATAGAGAAGTTACCAAAGCGTTTGCAAGATCATTTTATGGCTCGGAAGCAGAAGTGGGAGACCTCAAGTTTTTGGTTAATGAAGCATCAATAGCAGCAGCCACAGAACTTCTTCAGGAAGGAGAACGGTGGTTCAAAAACAAAAGTATCAGTGATGAGGCATGGAGAACAATCCTCCGAAATCAAGGTATGGATATCAATGTTTTCAAAAGAGGAATTCCAGTGCATGCAATAAAAGATGAATGGGCCACTTTATTACTCATTGTTCAGAAATTTATCACATGTGAAGGCCGCTTTGGCTCTATGTACATGTATCATACTAGGATATTGATGAATTTCCTTGAAAACCAAACTCTCAATCTTCCTTATTTTCTATTCAATAGCTTGAAGAAAATGGCTGTGACTGTGCAAAAACACCTAGGAGATGTAGAGCCTCATTTATATCATCATGGGCTTATAAAAATTTTGATTGAAAAGGAGCTAAAAGAAAGAAAAGATACATGGGAACAATTCCTAGTTACAAACTTCTTTGAAGAACCTCAGGAAATTCCTGAAGGTAATCCAATTAGAAGGAGTAGAAGAAAGAAAATGGATGTTGAAACCCAAGATGCTCCTACACAGAAAGTTCCCGTAGCTAGCACAGCAAAAAGAAGTAGAAGGAAAAGAACAGTAGATGAAATCCAAGATACTTCTACTATTACTATGAAGAAAAATGATAGAGAAGAGAGATTGGTAAAAAGGAAGAAGAAGGAAATCAAAACTAAGAAGCCAAAAATATCAAAAGGGAAAGAAATTGTTGAGGCTGTCCATAAAACTTCTTCTTCTGAAGAAGAAGATCACCAAATTCTATCTGAGAGATTAATTTTTCTTCAAAAACAGTCATCTCTATCCAAAAAGGCAAAAACAAGAACAAAAGGGTAGAGTACCACAGCATGTGAGGAGAAGCAGCAGGCTTAAGGGAAAACTGAGAAAAACACAAATTAGAGGTCCTCATTTCATTGATTTGGGTGAAGAGACATCTGAACAGTCTCCAACTGACCATAGTCCATTTCAGTCAGTTAGTGAACCTGACTCCTTTCACTCCCAATCAGACAATGAGCGTACTCCATCTTATTTTCAGCAAAATATTGATGAAAGTTCTCCTCGGCCAAATTTTGAACATAATTCTCCCTTGCAGCATTTTGAGGACAGTCCAATGAAAAAGACACCGGAAGTAGACCCCAAACAGCAGGAGGTCTATGATTATATAGAATCCTTGGAGAAGGCATCCACAGGCCCAAGTACCTCTTCTATTCAGCCTCATACATTACAGGATGACTTGGTTCAGTCATTAAAACAGGAGATTTTTGAGCTTGAGCTTTTGAATCGGCATATCAAAAATGAAAATGAAACACTCAAAGAGCAAGGCAAATTGGACAAGATTATCCATGACAATACTATGTTACATTTGGGTATTTGGCAAAAGAAAAATAAGAAGCTAAAAAGGAAATGCCAAAAATTGAGCAGAGCACTTGTGAATATCAAATTCAGGTGCCTCATGAAGAAACCTAGAATGATGGCAGTACCAAAGAAGAAGAGAAGGGGGTTAGATGTGCTGGCTGAAGTATCCAGACACATGAATTGAACAGAGAGTATCAAAATTTTGGTTGCATGAGGACATGCAACACCTTCACAGTGGGGGTATGTTGAGTCCCGAATTTGCCTTTTTTCCATACACTTTTCCATATCTCTTTCACTCACCTAAACCTCCAAAATTGTCAATATCATGTGCAAAAGGGTATCTAACATGGTTTTTAATTATGTTTGTGTGTTTTCTATTTGATTTAGATTTTGTTCATACAACTGCGGAAACTTGTCACTTTCCGCAGCCGCTGCAACTTTCCGCAGCTATTTTGTGGAAATCAATGTTACAGGTGTCAACGAAGGAAACGAGCCACATGGGCAGGCTAGGAATGACAAGGACATGGTTCGTGTCCTATTGGTTCAAGAAAATTCGTCAAGGAAAGCCGCGGTCAAATCCATCCACGTGGAAGTCAACCGTGGAGTTCTATGTCGGCTGGACTCTGTTTCGTGGCATAGAAACATCCATACGGCCGTTTCCAAGCTTACGGAGGTTAATTGACATCTGTGCAAAGTTCTGGAGTTGAATTTAAGCGCCCACCTTCCATAGATCCGTTTTTCAACATGGCCATACTCCTAAATCCGTGGCCTTAGTGGTCTACGTGCTGGCTGCTATCATAAACTTCAGGAGACAGTTACATTTTATTGCTTTATAAAGAGCGTTTGCATACGCACGTAGAGTTAGTGAATGTGAGTTGATAGTTGTTAGTTGATATAGCTGTTGAGTTGATGTGCGTACTCTGTTATGTGGTGATTACGCTGCCTTGAGCCGTAATACCACCAGTCTGTAATGACTTGCTTTTTAATGTGAAAAACTCTGTTTTCATAAATTAATTTGTGTTGAGGATCGTTACCAAAGCTGCGTAGAGGGCCCCTGCTCAGCCGAGGTTCTGTGTATTAATGTTTATATTTTTCATTTCATTTCTTTAAGCAGTCATTGTATCATAACCCATTACATGTTCATATTTCATAGTTGTTTCATTTCTGTTCATACATTTCTGTAATTTCCATTGCATTCCCGTCTTTTATGTTTTTATGATTGTTAAAACACTGATCAGTTTTCTTGTGCAGGTTTTAGGTAGACAGCCCGGGGCATTTTCATAGTATTTCTGCTAATGATATGAAACTGACATTATTCTGCTGCTAGTTTTCTTTCCACAGTCTTTGTTTAACTTCAGTCTTGTCTTGTGCACTTCAGTTTTGCTTATCTGATTCAGTAGTTAAAATTAGACATATTAAGCTACTCATAGTGTCTTCAGCTACCTCCGAAAGCCACAGCTGGACTGATGGTGAGGGGCCGCATGATGAAATGTGTAGTTTAGTATTAGTTTCCTTTCTGCAAAATTAGATATATTAAGCTGCTCTTAGCGTCTTCAGTTACCTCCGAAAGCCACAGCTGGACTGATGGTGAGGGGCTGCATGATGAAATGTGTAGTTTAGTATTAGTTTTCTTTCTGCAAAATTAGATATATTGCTGCTCTCAGCGTCTTCGGTTACCTCCGAAAGCCACAGCTGGACTGATGGTGAGGGGCTGCATGATGAAATGTGTAGTTTAGTATTAGTTTCTTTTCTGCAAATTAAATAATCAGTTACACAAGTTGTTTATGATTACTTCCGCAAGTCATAGCTTGTCTAATGATGAAGGGTCAGAAAATGAATTGATGTAATCTGATTTAGATTTATTTCATTGCAATTTTGAATTTCCATAAGCGTAGTTTCTTTTGTGTTCAGTTGGCAGCAAGAATAGTTTAGTTTTCATAATCACTAGTTTCTTGTTTTGATTCATTAGATTAACAACACTTTCCATTTCAGCAGTTTACTTTCTTTTGTCATTGTAATTTCAATTTGCTTTTAAAGTTTCGAGATTGGTAAATCATTATAGGGGATATCACTTCCTTGAACAATTATAACCAAGCTTGTTTTTCACTTTAGAATTTCCATTTTACCTTAGAAAGACCATAAAACGCGCAAAAAGTTAAGAGAAAGAGGTTATCTTGCACATATAGTGCGTCGTACCTCATCGACTACGATTCTCGGATTGACAATTAAATGCACTAATATTTAGGACACACTAAATTGACCAAACACCTAGTTTATCTTGAAACTTTATGGTTTTTTGTATTTTAATGACACCTCTTTGTTGTCCAAAAATCACAGAAATCCAGTTGATAGTTTTAAAGATACACACGAATCAATTTTTTCACTGTATAAAAATGAAATTGTACAACTTAAATGAGGAATAAATGAGAAAAAATACACCATGCATATAAACTCCTCCCCCAAGGTGGAAAATAAGTATTCCCTCATGCTAGAAAACAAATTGAGGTGGTTTCGAAAATCATTGTTGAAATATTTGCTTGGTGTATAACAACATGGAATAAGGGAGGTTTTGAAAATGAATAAAGAGATCTATGGATGATAAATAATACTAATGGCATGGTCATGATAATGAAAGTAACACTCACCCAAACTGAAATATTTCTTGCCAAAGGGGAAATAATGGTTGAAAAATATGATTGAATAATGCTCAGTAGTTTTTCATGACATTCTCTTAAAATTTTAATAAATCAGAAGCTTATGCTATTTTACCTCAAGTTTTACCTCCGTAAAAATGTGGAATGGAATGTATGGACTTGAAATTTCTGAATCTAATGTAGGTTGAGCTCATGCGGAAAGTGATGTGGAAGGTGGAAGCCATCCAAGCTGAAATAAAGTAATCATAAAGTGTAGGAGAGGTTTTCTTCCCCCAAACTGATTAGTTGATCTGTCATCAAGGTTTCTATAATACATCTCATGATTAGACGCAATCAAAAATTCATCACCTCAATTACCTCATTATATATAAAAGTGACATAATCATTTTGTGAATGTCATGGGATAATAATGTGTAAGAAGGGAATATAAATGAGGGTAAAAATTATGAGAAAAAGATGCATTTTCTATACCCATAAGCTTTGGTTGTTATGAGCTCAAAAATTGTGAGAATTAGTTATCTTAGTCTTTTCTTCTCAAGGCCTGACCAAGTAAATTCAAACTGAGAATTAGGCCTCTTTATTCTACCCAAAAATAATAGTAGTTTTGTTAAGCTATGAATAAATGGAGATTGATTGGGCAAAGAAACTATATTTGGTTAAAGATATGAAACTTGTATAGTAAACGAATGATAGATTAGATGATACAAAATGCCAAATATCAAATATACTCAAATTTTCATCTGTGACATGTAAAGTGAATATTTATAAGTCAATAATAAATATAAAACATAGCCATCATCATTTAAGAAGTGATTAAATATTTCCCCGTGAACCATAAGTTCTAACAACCTTATATATGCAACACTAGGATTTATCACAAATTAGTTTTGAGAAAACAAGGCAACCAAGTAGATAATAGTATTAAATTAACTGTTATACCTTAGGAATGGCCACTTGTGAGTTTCAGTCAGGAATGGCCACTTGTCGGTTGGCTACTGGCCCTTTCGGAAATGACCTTCTGGCGCAGATCAAAGTATCACCCAAAGCAGTATTGGGGGAGGTGTTAGAACCAAGTTTTCGCACCTTCAAGAAGAAAATAATGTAGTGGCCCTATACATATTGATTGCATAACTTATACAAACATCAAGGGATATGCACAATTATAGAATAATACTTATAAGATTATAGAACATAATCAAAAATCACTTCGTCACAGATATATCATAACAAAACCAGATCCATATCTATATATAATGTGTAATCACCTAAGAAGTCTCATCCACCTATTCGGCCATCAATATAACTTCATGTATAAATAACAGATGTATTCACTCAGATACAAGTAATAATAATAGAAGTAAAGAAATCTTAAGACGAAAACAGTAAACAGATAACTTGGATAGGTAACATAGTTCTTTTGCCAAAATCATTCCTTGTATTAGATTCAGAGAAATTCAGCACATTAGACTTTCCCTTACACTTTACCCTTCCTCGCACACAGCCAACAAAGTCTACACACAGCCAGGACTAGGTCTCCGTGCACATAGCCAGTAGGAGCTGCTGGGCAAGAATTGTAATCTATGGATAAATTATGCTTCCCTAGCTAGGTGCTAGTCTAGAACAACAAGTGAAAGACTATACGACTATTTCTCCTAACTCATAACAGATACACAGAGAGGAATGGGGGCTTACTTCTTCAGTCCCTTCCAAATGGCTCCTTCTGTCTCTTCTACTGCAGCTTCAAATTCAAGCGGTTTGTTGGCTGAATGCTTCCTGCAAGAAAGAACATTGAAACAACAGAAGATGCAATAATATATATATATATATATATTTCTATTCAAGTTAGTTAGCTAAATCAGTAAAGCATAAATCATATACATCAGCTAAGATCTTGAAACATGGAAAATCAAAGCCAATACAGATGCATATAGAGAAAAATAAGCAGTATTCTTTATTGATGATAGAAGGAGAGGTTACAACCAAATGAATGATTTGAAGTGACCCTTCCAGCAACGATCCAAAGCCTCATCACAATATAAATCTCTCCAGTAGTATCTTCACAAATCAAGCTCTGAATTGAAAATTCTCCAACATTTCTCTACTCAAATTCTTCCTCCTCAAGCACTTAGATCTGTGCTCAATTTATATATGAACTGTAGGTTGTTTTGCAATCAATAACTTTAAAAAAATAGGCAAGACATGTTTCCAGTCATGTAGATGTCAAATGGACACTTGGATCCGAAGCTTGACACATGTGAACTCTTCTAGAAGGCACTGGCCAAGTGGAGATTCTGGAACAATGAGAATTTCACTCCCAATGTGACCAACACACCTTTTAATGTCGGGAAGTGCTTTATAGTGTAGCCTTGCATGGGGCTACCTGCATATGCAACGCACTTAGGCCCCTTAGAACCTGCGTTGGTAAGCTCTCATATGTTATACAATAAGCTTCAAACCATGGAAAGCTTTGCTTGATGAAAGTATTGTTTGATTTGTCTTGTTTCTTGTATTAGAGCATATAGCAACTGAAATTATAGGAAATGATAGACCCTTGATCATTGGTCCTAGAGATAATGCCTAGTTAACTAGGTCATTAGGAATGGTGCCCAAATTGACCTATAACAATTTCCCCTTAAAGCATGAGATCCAAACAATAAGAACATTTGATTGAGATGCTTTACACTGTGATGAGCTTGGAAACGAAGCAGGGTGGTCACCTGCATCAATCTTACAATACATTACATTATGATATATCCTCTTTTGATCATAATTTTTGAGGGTAGGCATTCCCATAGTCAGCACATAAACAATCTAATAACATGTACGTAATTCAGAAAGTCGTCTACATTGGAATGTTTCCTAGATGCAGACATGCCTACAGATATAGGCCCATGTTTGGATGAACATCTGTATATATGGTCACCGTACAGATGATGTGTACAACAATCCTGAAATCGTAGTCCGGATGGCTGAAACTAGATCCAGGGTATTTTTATCTTGTTCACTCGATCATTCAGGTACAAGTCTAGCCATGCGAATATATGATTTGTAAACGAACATGGAAAGACATCGTTTGATTACCAGCCAATGACGTGTGCTGTTAACAAACACGAGAGAACCACCATTAATGTCAATGGCCATCAAGGTACTGCAATACATTTTGTAAGGCATGAATAGATGATTTCATGGCGAATGCCAAACAAAATATTTCGGTCAAAAGTCCAGAAGCGAGGATCTTGTCGATGCTGTAACAAGCCTCATGGTACTAGAATCTGATGTTTCTAAGAAAACTTCCTGGATATTGATTTGTCGTCGATAGGAAGTCACCTTATTGCAAAAATGTAGTTACTGATTTCAGAGACAAGGGTATGACTTGATATAGAAATTTTCATGGATGACGGTCATCAAAATGTAGGTTTACGAGTATTGTAGAAGGATGTGTTTTTAGTCACTGTATGACTTCTCTTGAACATATTGGCGACACTGTGATGAGTTGGAAGAATTGAACCAAAACTGAAGTGAAGGTATGATGAACCATAGGTGTGAATGAACCGTCAAGATGATTACCCAACCCAAACAGTCACGGACATGGAGTGAAAGAAGTGTCATGTTCAAGAGTGACTTGCTACCAAAAACAAACTTTCGCTTACTTTTCCCAAATTTTCCTTGGTCATTTGTCGACCAGTACCTCTTTATTTTTTAACAAGCTTGAGGAGGATTAAATTTTCTTGATATATAATTCAACCCTTCGGGTGAATAAAGTATCGTTATTTAATAATTTAACGAGTCTAGTGATGAATGACACTCGATTCTTGCCATGATCGACAAGCCTGTCACTATTTTATGTTTTAACAAGCTTAACGACAGTGATAGCATTGTACTTTTTCATATTTATAGAGTCTAAAAAAGAGGACGAAACAGAACTCCAAAAGTATTTTTTCATAAATTTGCCTCTCAAATCCGAAAAAGTGTAAAATAATATCTGAAAGAACCTCTTTGGTCATGTTTAACCAAGGTATTCATTTTTCATAAATAATCCATCTCAGTCCAGAAAAGGGTTAAACTTATACTGATTAGATATCAATTCATTTACTTTAACGAGCTCGAAAAGACAAGTGCTCAGCAATATTTTCACATTATCGGAGTCTGAAAAGAGCTGAAAGAAGACTCCAGGGGTTCCTTTTTCACTATTACCAAAGCTTGAAAAAGAGATAAAAGTGTGCTTCAAATCCTTTTTCATTTTTAACAAAGCTCAAAAAATAAGGAGAAAAAGTATGCTTTGTGGTCAAGTCATTCTTTTAATAAATCTCCACGACTAATTTGTTCATCAGTTGTATTTCCTATTCAGAACAACATCAAATGGATTAAAATTACCTATTCATGATAAAAACATAATAAAACTATAGTCATAGCAATAAATTCAACTTGAAAATAATTAAATGACTATTTAAAGTAGTTTCAATATTCATTTTTACCATTCCATAGTTACCATTTTCATTTTGGAGCTTTGAACCTAATTTTTCCCCCGAACTTCAGTCGTCGATTGCCTGCAATTGGTAAGAATGTTTTGAATTTTTATTTTTATTTTTCTAAGGATTATACAATGTTTTTGTGTTTTGATTTCTTTCCAAGACTAAACTAAATGTTTTATGTAATGCAGATATCGGTCATGTTCAACCAGTAGAGAAACCAGAGTGCGAAGCGGATGCGCCAGTAGAGAGGGTTGTCAGGAGAGAAGTCCTTCAGGACCTTGATATGGCTTAGAATATGGCTGAGCTCCAGTAGCACATAGAGGGGTTTACCTTCGGGATTCTGGATTGCTGGATCGAAGAGCTTCCCATGCGACTGCATCGACACACAATTTGGGTTCCTAACCGTTAGATGTGGTTGCTTCATAGGATTGCTAGATATATAGCATGTTACCACAAGCACCACTAGTTTACTTGTGACTTTTTGCATACATTTTGAGGTAAGATGACCAATGTGTCTTGGGCACAAATTTTGTAAAAAACCTATAACTATCTAACTATATTTTTTCAGAGTTTTTCCTATGTTTAATGTGCAATCCTATTCAATGTTGCAAATATTTTCTTTACCTATGTCGCAAATGTCTGTCTAAAACTTGATTAGCTAATGAGTCAATTAAAGTGTTCAAATTTCTGGAAATGTGTTGATATTGAACAAAATCAAAATGTCTTTCCAAAATTCGAACTCTTAGGAACAATCTAAGAAGTGTTGTATTTATAACAGTATAAACACTAGTAAGTTGTAATACCACGAGTTGTGAGTCTAACCTTATCATTATGCTGTTAATACCAAATGAAATGGCATCAGAGAGAAGTTCGATCAATGATCTATACTCAGTGATATTGTTCATCGATCTACTGATACAAATCCCTTGAAAACTCACTAACTCACCGTTCGGAGCGAAAATGGCCCACGCTGCAGAGGATAGATTTTGTGTACTATGACTAACACCATCAACATATCCAAAAAATGGTTCTAAAAATTCAGACATCTACCATAAAAATGTAAAGCGGATTACTAACGTCAAGAAAACTCTAAAGAAAAAATTAAGCTAGTGAATGCAAATCAATAGCATATAAAAAATATAATACAAAAATTTACTACGCTCATGATTAAGCATAGTAACGTTTCAAATACAACCCATTTCTAGGTTGTGCCAATGGAATCCCATCGTAATCAATTAACTCGTAGGCACCGCTATTAAGAACTCTTTTGAAAATATAGGGGCCATGCCATAATGGCTCGAATTTCCCTGTACCTATTACATCAGCTTCTTCATCATAAAGAAGGACCAATTCTCCCTCTGAGTAGATGCGGCTGGAAATTTTTGTCGTATTGCGCCTTTATACGTCTCTTATGCGCTTCGTTGGCCAATTGGGCTTCACGATGCGTTTCATCAAGATGGATGAGGTTAAGGAGACGTGCTTCTTCTTCTAAGGTGTCAGGTAACAATCCTATCACGAGTTTTAATGATGATATTTCGCATTGGATTGGTGAGATAGCTGCCAGACCATACACCAATTGAAAAGGAGTAAATCTGGTTGCGTTTCTCACCAAGGTTTGATACGCCCACAAGGAGGATTATAGGATCAAGTGCCAGTTCCTTTTACAGACTCCTATCATTCGTTGAAGTATTCATTTAAGAATTTTATTAATAGGCTCAACCTATCCATTTGATTGTGGATAATATGGAGTATAATTATCATGCGAAAATCCTAACTTGGTTGTCAATTTAGAAATCATATGGTTGCGAAAATGCTTCCCATGATCCATAACTATAGCCTGTGGGACCCCGAACCATGCAATAACATGGTTGAAGAAAAACAATGTAGCTTTTTGTCCTGTGTTATTAAATGTAGGCATCGCTTCGGCCCATTTGGTAAAATAGTCGACTGCGACAATAATATAACCATGCCCCCCAGACGAAGGAGGGTTATAGGTCATGAAATCAATACCCCATTTCGTAAATGATCTAGTAGAGACAACAAGATGCATTGGCGCTGGCAGTTTGCGAATTTTATGATTAAAAATCTGGCATGCATGACAACTTATGACTGCGAGGATGCAATCTCGAAAAATAGTAGGCCAAAAGTAACTGACACGGAGTATCTTCTGCACAGTAGCAAAGCCAGATAATGTCCACCACAAGCCCAAGCATGACAGTCATTTAACACTTTTTCGGCCTCCTCATGAGTGAGGCACCTCCTTAAAATGGTATCGATACCACGACAATAAAATGTATCGCCGATGATCATATAATATTTGGCTTGGTATCGAATACGTCACTGGTCAGAGCGAGAGGTATTAGGTTGAAAAGTTTAGGTTTGGAGATAAATGATGAAATCCCCATATCAAGGATCATATGATCTGATCAAAAATAGAGACTCGTCGGGAATAGATGGTTCTGACGTAGTAGGATTGCTATCAGAGGAAAGGTTAGAGAATAGCCCAGCTAAAACTAAAGACTTATTTTACTTGGATTTGATGAATTCCAAATCAAATTCCTGCAAAATTACAATCCATTTTGAATATTTTCCCTCCAGAAATTGACGTGATAAGATGTAAGTCATGGGGTTGCAATCCGAAACTATTGTTGTTTTTCGGAGTAGGATATAATAGTGAAATATTTGGATGGCTTCAACAACTACCAAGGCAAGCTTTTCCACATACGAGCACTTAACTTATGTATCATTGAGATTACGACTCAAATAATAGATTGGATGTTCAATTTCATCTTCTACTTGGACCAAAACCATAGCGATGTTTGTTTCAGCTGCGACGATATATAGGAAATAATAATTTTGATAATTAGGAGGATACATTAATGATGCTCGAACAAAATGGTCCTTGACAGCATCAAAAGAAGCTTGTGCAACTTGGTCCCAATGGAAGGGAACCCCCTTTTTCAATAATCGAGTAAATACTTTAGCCATTTTGGCGTAGTTTGGAACGAACCTTCTCAGGAAGTTAGCCTTTCCTTGAAGTTTCTCTATCTGAAGTAAGTTTGATGGTGTAGGAAAATCAAGAATGGCCTGAACCTTCAGTGGGTCTATTTGAATTCCTTCTTTTGAGACTACAAATCTGAGAAATTGACTAGAACCAACACAAAACACACATTTATGTTGATTGAGGTGTATCTTGTAGTGTCGAAAGTGTAATAAAATGGCTCTCAAATTCATTGGGTGATCAGTCCGATTTTGTGAATGCATTGGTAAATCGTCTAGATATGATTGAACAATGTGCTTGATGTCATTGAAAGCATAATCCATTGCTCTCTGAAAATTTTCCCTAGCGTTCTTTAAACTAAACAGAATTTTCCTATACGCGAATGTGCCCCAGGGATAGATGAATGTTGTCTTATGTTGGTAATCTGGGAAGATGTTTATTTTATTGTAGCCGGAAAATCCATCCATAAACGAGAATATTTCGCATCCAGCACAATCGTCAATAATTTGGTCGATAAAGGGAGTAGGATAGTTGTCTTTTGGACAAGCATGATTAACATCTCGATAATCGACGCACACTCTAATGGTTCCTTGTTTTTTCATAACAGGTATGATATTGGAAACCCACTTAGTAAGCAGAACAGGGTAAATGAAACTAGCATGCAAGAGTTTTTCAACTTCTGCTTTGATGGTAGTGACTTTCCTTGGATGAACAGGATGAAGTCGTTGATGCACTGGTTTGACATCAGGATACATATTAATAGTGTGTTCAACTATACTAGTATCTATGCCTAGCATTTCCTTGTAAGACCAAGCGAATACGTCACGAAATTCACGAAAAAGAGAGGGATATGAATCAAGTTATGATGGAGAAAAAGATACACCGAAATGAATATTTTCTACAATGCCAGGTTTGGTAAAAATATCGATAGAAAGTGTTTCTTCAATATTTGATAAGTTTCGCTCAGAATCGATTGCATTAATTGGAAAAGAATTCGAAAAGAAATTTTTTATGGATGGGTGATATAGTTCACGGAGATTATTTTCTTCATAATTTGGAATATGGGAACGATGATGATATTATTCCCATGGTTCTCCTTATGACATAATAGATTCCAAAATATTTTCATCTATCAAAAATTTTGAGGAAAATGGATCAGATGGAGTACCGAAATCTAAGGAATGATCAACCCAAACACTCAGCGACACTGATTTCAGATTTTACGCCCAAGAAAAATATATTCATTGCTATCCCATCTCAATAGGGTTGGGCGGTAAAACATCATTCAACATAGAAATATCAGAAACACCTGTACTCTCCCTTAAGCCAGATAAAGTGGAAGAGATCATGTAGCAGGTCTCTATACTTGCAATTTCTGCCGATGTCATAGGCGGTGGTAATGCAAAAGTTCCCATAAGAGTGGAATCCTTTAAGAGTTCTAAACCAATGTTCTAGATTTCTAGTTGGGGTAAGTGAACAAATGGAATGCTTCCATTTTCCTGTGAAGCAGAGGCAAAGAGGGATAATTGATTAATGACTATGATTGTACCTTTATGTGGAAAGGAAATCATTCTAAAATATGTAGAAACAATGGCAGTCATTGCATGTACCCATGGTCTTCCGAGTAAAATATTATGGTCAAGGGGTCCGTCAACAACCTCAACATCAATATTCACTGTTTTGCCCCCTAATTCAACATGCAGGTTATTGATAATACCACAACGTTTATATGTTCTTCCATCAAAAGCCTTCAACGTCATTGATGATTGTGATAATCGTGGCGAGCCAAGTTACTTCCAACAGTTTAGAGACATAATGCACGCAGATTCTCCCTCATAAATAATAATACGATGAACAAGGTGATTGAGAACATTTACTGGGATGGAGAATTCTAATTTTGCTGGTAGCTGCGGCACATAGCCCGTATGATTAAAGACGACAAGATTACAATAACTCAGATCAATTCCACCAATGGCTGACAATAAAGCCTGCTTTTGGGAGGGACAATTTTGTAATACCTCAAGTGCGGACATAGATGAAGGTGATTGAGCCAAATATTCAACTATATTATAATTTTGTGCAACTCTCGCTCGAGGATTATATGTCGATTTATGAATGACTCCCTTCGGTGGCTTAATTGTCAATTCAGGAATAATAGTAGGTGGTACTGATTCATTAGATGGATTTTTTTTCGAGGTAGTAGGTTGATCAATGGCCAGACTACCATAGTCTTTATTCCGTGTCGACACCAAAATATCTTGTGAAGGTTTTGTGGTGGATAACATTAACACTTGGGAACTAGGAGCTGGATCTGTAGCAACTAAATTTGTGTCTAGATTTGGAAATGGGTATGTTAACATAGTTGATGCATGAGAAGTCTTGATGATTTTTGAGACTTCAGCACGGTGAGGAAAATCCATAACAAAGTGTTCCTCGTTACAGATTATGCATGGATAACGAGGTTTTCGTGGTCCTAATGGTTGATCAGATGATATTTCCTGTGGGTTAGAATTTTGCTTTTTCTTTGTTTTCCCATTTTTCTTACTTCCTAGTTGCTTGTCACTTTTGATTTTGTCAAATGACACGACATTAATTTCAGAAGTAGAAGCAGGATCAGATGCATTAGCGCGGTGTGTGTTTGCAGTGCCTATCAAGTCGTCTCTAGCATGAGAGTCCTTTATTTGAGGAGTAACATTGAAATTAGATCGCGACGCATTAGGAATTTTTTCATAGAGCGTGCCAGACTGAGTGTAAATCAAGTCTAAATATTGGGCACGAGCGATGAATTTCTCTTCTGTGATGACGCCACCTTTAGCCACATCCTCAGTTATTGATGGTAACAGGTACTTAATGAACCATTCAACAAGGAGCTGATTAGGAACAAATGTCTTAACCATTCATCAACAACGATGCCACTCATGAATATGATCTGAAATGTGAGTAGCATTAGTCTTTTTGAAGTTGGTCAAGAGTTTCTTTCCAGTTTCATATCTGATCGGTAATTGGAAATGGGTCAAAAAGATAGTAGCTAAGGTAGTGAAATTGTCAAAAGAAGCTCTAAGTAATTCAATGTACCATTTAGCAGCCGGACCTGTAAGTGTATGCTGGAAAAGACGTAGTCGAACAGAATCATCATTCAAGGAATTTGATGAACACCATAAATGATAAGTCATGACATGAGTCGACGAATCTTCTCCAGGGTTTCCATTGAATTTAGGAATGTTAGAGGGTAATTTATGAGGTATCACTGGCCACCAAGGAGCATTATTTATAGGATCATTGGTTATCCAGTTTAAATATGGTAATTACAAGGTTGTAACAAAAGGCAACTGTCTATTAAGGTCAGGTTGAGCATAGCCAGGGTAAGATGGAATTGCTTGGGCAAAAGGTCTTTGAGCACCAACATACAAAATCTACTGTTTCTAACCTAGATAAGGGTTGTTTTGCATGGCAAATTCTTGAGAGTTCTGTTGACCAAAACCTGGATATGATACTTTTTGAAATGAAGTTTGAGGCACTTGTGCCTGTGGCTACCAAGGGATCTGTCCACCAATTTTATAACCCAAATTAGTATATGTTGGATTCAATTGATATGTACAACCTGGTTGTGTTTGTGACACCCCATAAAATGGTACACTGGCTTGTGAATAAATAATTCCTGATACAAGTTGTTGTAAATTAACCAAAGGATTTTGAGTCTGTGGACCCAACATTTGATGATATTGAGTTGAAGAGCTCACCTGATAAGGTTGATGTACAATATTTTGATTCTGTAACACGGGTATAGATGTATTAACAAGTGGTAATGAAGTGGGTGTAATAGGTTGAACTGGTTGATACGATTGTACAATGGTTTGTGGTTGGATGAGCAGAGTGGGCTGCCATTAACAAACATTCATGTCAACATTAGTTTGACCAAAACGTGAATGAGTACTGTCATATTGGGTGACCAAAGGCTACCCCCCAGCATAAGGAGGATAGTAAGATGGAAAATATTGTTCCCCGAATGCTGGGAGTCCAGTTGATATGGTACTTAAAGGAATTGACCCATAAGGACCGACTTGATATTGCCCTGATGATGGATGTAATGATTCAAGTCATTCAATACTAACTATAGGACTACCAGTTAAAACACCAGATGATGACATTGGCAAAGACCATGAATGTGAAGATGCACCAGAGAAAGTGCCAGATAATGATTTGTAACCTGTTGGGACCGAAGGGCCACCGTGCAAACATGACTCTGGTGAGGTTGTGAACATCGATGGAGTAGCGAGGGTAGGAGCTGATGTAATTGGAACAACAGACCCAATCAAAGATGCTGGTTCAAACATGGTTGTTTGACCAAATGTATACCCTCGATAATCGATAAGAGATTGAATTTCAATAGGATCAAAAAAAGTAGAAGGAAATGATTGAGGAAAAGACTAGTATAGTTAAAGGTCTCCCCCAAAATGGGTTGGACTTAAAGGTGTATCAGCTTGTGGGATTTCTTCAATCGCAATTAAACCAGGAGGAAGAACTTCACCGTCATGCCCAAAATATATTTCAAACGATTGACTGTGTGATATGGGAGTTTCAATGGCTACAGAAGTTTGTGGGATGACCAAGATAGGAACACATTCCGATTGTTCTACTTCAGGACTCAGATGTGCTGGCAAAGAAGAGACACAATCTGGATCAATTTGTAACTGAAAAACGTCGGGTTCAGCAGGTATGGTCTCAGCGATTGAATGGATCGTGAACACGGGTAGCTGTGAAGACTCTATTTCTACAACAGTAAACAAACCAGGATGTGTGGAAAAAATTTGAGCTAACTCTGGGTTAAAATATGATTTTTCAACATAGGTACGAATTGTACATGATTCGGTAGATCGTGATCGTCTTCGCCTACCAGAAGTAACTTCCGGTGGTAAAGGTGTTTTTAAAGCTAATCTACACAAACGAAGGGGGATAGGATTGTGTTCTTCCATGATTATTGATTTATTTTATCCAAAAAAAATAAACAAAAAGAGGGTAATGCTAGGCAAAAGGGTTTACCAAGAAGCTATGAATTGTATAATACCTCCTAGTGAACCAAGAAGTATGGACAGGTAATCTCCCTGAATGTTGTGTTCGGTGTATCACAATTTAAAGGCAGCCGAATCGGTTCACTATGGATGGATAACACCTAAAATTTTTCCTCCCAAATATACCCGAATGTACATGGAGGCCCAAGTACGTATTAGCGTTGTCTGATGCGAAACCGCACAGTGATAGCACCCCTTTATACTTATCATACTGTAACACTGCCCGATATACCCGAAAGTATGTGGACGAGCTACGATATACTTACGTACGTGGAGTGAGGTATCACACTCGGAATGTATCGCAGACAAGTTAACGACAACTACTATGTTTTACGATGCCGGAACACGTCTCTAGCCTAGACCTTCTAAATGTTATCGTTAAGGTTCCAAAGCATTGTTAAGTAAATAGAGATTTATTTTATGTTGATCTTGATTAACAATTTTCCTTTCAAAGGTTCACAGCGATGATGTGTTTGAAATTCCTAAAATGCATCTAAAAAAAAAAAATCTTTCACTTTCAGCTACTAAGGGAAGAGAGAAAAATAATTTGAGAGAAAACAAATCGATGAACAAAAAAATCAATGAATCTCAAACTAAATGCAGATTTCCTAATGTTCCTTTTGCAAAAAACACACAATCCTACATGCAAATGAAAGTTTTTCTTTTTAGTTTCCTTAATGTTATGAATGCAGAAAATAAACTAGGTGCACTAGATCAAAAATCAAAATTCTTTTTACTTTCGAGAAACGAAGAATACAAGCAACAATTTCTCTTTTGAAGGAAAAACGAGGATTTCAACAACAATTTCTCCTATCAAGGAAATGAAGATTTTACGACAATTTCCTATTTCGAAAGAAAATGATTCTTAATGCGACCATAAAAAATACTTTGAAATCAACTTGTCAATGATAAAGAAAAACTTTTTTAAGACAACATTGAAGAAATTTTCAGTCAAAGGAGAAGAAGTATATAGAGTCACTGGTCAATTGAGCATCAAAATTTTTAAAACATAGTAGAAAACAAAACTAAAGCGAGTTGCAAAGTCAAATTCAAGGGAATTTGGTCACTTTCAGGAGTCAACATAGTCTCCAAGGGGAGACAGTGCTCTACAACACAGGCTTGGAAGGGAGATAGTGCTATGCAACACGAGCTTGGAAGGGAGACAATGCTCTGTAAAGCACTGTGTGCAGTCTAAGGGTGCATTGGGTGCAATAGACAAGGAAAAATGCTACTGTTTAACTCACTGTATTTGCAAATTAAGCTATGAAAAATTTTAATATTTATGTGAAAGAACAACTGGGTGGATAAACAAAGAAAATCAGAGGCTCTAACACCTAGATCTAGGAGAAATTCTCCCTAGTATGGTCGCCATTTTGTTGGGCCAGAATTGTAATCTACGGATAAACTACGCTTCCCTAGACAGGTGCTAGTCTATAACAACAGGTGAAAGACTATACGACTATTTCTCCTAACTCAGAACAAATACAGAAAGAGGATTGGAGGCTTACCTGTTCAGCCGCTTCCAAATGGCTCCTTCTGTCGTTTCTACTGCAGCTTCAAATTCAATAGGTTTGTTGGCTAAATGCTTCTTGCAAGAAAGAACACTGAAAACAATAGAAGATGCAATAATATTGATATCTATTCAAGTTAGTTAGCTAAATCAGTAAAGCATAAACCATATACATCAAATAAGATCTTGCAACATGGAAAATCAAAGCCAATACAGATGCATATAGGGAAAAATAAGTTTTATTCTTTATTGATGATATAAGGAGAGGTTACAACCAAATGACTGATTTGAAGTGACCCTTCCAGCAACGATCAAAAGCCTCATCACAGTATAAATCTCTCCATGAGTAACTTCACAAATCAAACTCTCAATTGAAAATTCTCCAACATTTCTCTACTCAAATTCTTCCTCCTCAAGCACTTATATTTGTGCTCAATTTATAGATGAAGTGTAGGTTGTTTTACAATCAATAACTTTCCAAAAATAGGCAAGACATGTTTCCAGTCATGTAGATGTCAAATGGACACTTGGATCTGAAGCTTGACACATGTGAACTTTTCTAGAATGCACTGTCTAAGTGGAGATTCCGGAACAATGAGAATTTCACTCCCAATGTGACCAATGCACCTTTGAATGTCAGGAAGTGCTTTGCCGCACAGCCTTGCATGGGGCTTCCTCCATATGCAATGCACTTAGGCCCCTTATAGCCTACACTGGTGAGCTCTCATATGTTATACAATAAGCTTCAAACCATGGAAACCTTTACTTGATGAAAGTATTGTTTGATTTGTCTTGTTTCTTGTCTTAGAGAATATAGCAACTGAAATGATAGGGAATGATAGACCCTTGATAATTGGTCCTAGAGATGATGTCCAGTTAACCAAATCATTGGGAATGGTGCCCAAATTGACCCATAACAGGAGCCTTTCTACCCAACCCAGACCGAACCCTTACAAAAAGTATCACATATGCATAACACTTAGATCAAAACATGAATAACGATTGACTACTTGCTTAGAATGGATATATATATATTTGTATCCAATCTAGTGCATAGATACTATGGTCTCAAACCAAGGTTGGAGGCCCATAGTTTACACTTAAACACCATTAACATAAAGAGAATGAATTTGACCCACCCCAAAGCCCCTTGAACTATCTGCGTAGCACACATATACCAAACATATACAAAAAGAAATCAAAACTTGTAACCCAGGGGACCTCACTCCAACAGTTCCTTGACACAAACATATGACTCATCCCGAGTCACTTTGGTGTCTGCTACTTCATCTTTGCTTAGAGCACAGTGACAGAAGATTTGATAGGGAGCACCATTTCTAGACTCAACACACCGTGCCTCCATAAGTGATGTCATTAACAATATATGGCCCTGGCCAATGCATATTCAACTTCCCTCGGTGGTGCACAAACTTGCTGTCACACAACAAGACCAAATCATATTCCTTGAACACCTTTTTCCTGATGTTCCTATCATGCCATGCTGTTTCACATGCCTTCTGAACTTGGTGGTGATAATTGTAATAAAGCAATCTTCTTCCAGTGCGATCAACTACGAAAATCATTCCTCCATAGCATCTTCTTCTGCCATATTTGTGAATGTTGCAATACGCAGATTCGAAACAATGAACTCCATCAGGAACAAAACTTGTTACCCATATACCATCCTGAAAGGTGTCCTTCCAGTCAAATTCTTACACGTGGTCTGATATGCCCAGAGAAATGCGGGTACATGCTCATCCAAATCATTCTAGGGAGCATTACACACCTTGGTAAGCGTAGTTTCCAATATATTGTTTAACACTTCTATCACGCCATTTTCCTCTAGGTGATATAGAGATCTCATCGGATGATGGATATGGAATTAATATGTCAATTCTTCAATGGTTTCATTCACAAAATGTGTACCCTGATCTCTTATTAGAATCATAGAACATCCAAAGTGAGTAACAATACTCTCAAATATGAAATGCACAACTGCATATGCAATATAACCCTTCACAGGCTTAGCTTCATCCCACCTAGTTACATAGTTCGTCGCAGTAATTATATAATGCAGACCACTATTATTTCCTAGAGAATCGATGGTTCCAACAAATTCTATAGCCCATTTCTCAAATGCTTTTAGTTCCATCTATGGATGCAAGGGCATCTCGTCTCTGCGTGATGGATTTCCAGTCCTCTGGAATACATCACATGCATGACAATGCACATAGGCATTATTGTGCAATGTGGGACACCATAACCTAGCTCGCAAAATATTTTGTGCAGTTGCCTTACCTGCATAATTACCATCGAAAAACTCTCTATGAGCTTCATCTAGGATTGCATGCCTTTCATACTCCAAAATATATCATCGCAAAACTTCAACAACACCCATTTTGTACAACTGTCCAAAAATAATGGTGAGTTCTACTGCGTGCGCAATGAGCTCTTTCTTCCGATGAACTGTATATTCATCAGGCATGTGTCCAGTAGTCAAGAACTAAATAATATCAGGGAAATGTTCATCAACAACCTTGACTGCAAGCAACTTCGCATCTAGCGATCCATCCCTCCAAGTTCATAGGTTCTTCACCAGTCTCAATGCGAGACAGATGGTCTAGCCTAGCATTCAATTTTATTGGTTTCACAAGAATCTCAAAGTCATACTCCTGGAATAGCAATAACCACCTGCAGACTCCGCCCCAACACAGGCTTATTGAATAAGTAGTTTAAATAAGAATGATCACATAGTCTATGAGGAGCCATATGCTTAGAATGTGTCGGAGCTCCTCTTCTCTACACTAGAGATCTCGAATTTAGGGTCCTTTACGAACTGGGCACCCTCTACTCCCTTTGACACTTGATTTCCCTCCTTTGAAATCTACCAAATCAACTATGATTCAACTTCTTCTTTGATCCTCTGACTAAACTGCAAGTTTCATTTGGAAAGAAACTCACTGAGAAGCTGATATCTTCCCAAAATTTATCACTTTTGCTAAGTTTAAAAATCTAAAAACTTCAGAAGTTTAACCCCACTAGCTCTTCTGAATTTTCTGCAACTTTTATGCGGACTTTTCTGGATCTGACAGATTCATATCTGAATCACACTGGCCAGCTTCAGACCCAACCAACGTTGTTTCTGATCTACCTCTGCACTATAATTGTGTGGGCTTGCTAAGACACAATGCTGGATAGCGTCACCCTTCCCTCTGCATGAATCTCCTCCTAAAAACTGCATTGTCCCTTGAGATCTACTTTTCTACTACCTTTCCAACTTCTTTTTGTAGCTAGATCATTTAGATGCTTTAGATGGCGGCCCTTCTAGGTCTACAATTGCTCTGATACCATGTAGAAATTTCTAAATCTTAATTCTTATGTAGAAATTATTTCCGTTAATCCGGTTAAGGTTCTCCTACTTATACAAGTTATCAAATGAATAAATTCAAGTTAAAATCAAAGCACAACACATAACATATCTCTACCAATTTAGATCTAGAATAAGAACATACACACATAGACAAAGTGACAGTTATTTATGAACAAATTGTCCCTGGAAAAACCCAATGTGGCAAAATCGGTCTCTACTGCTGGAGGGCTCTATTATTAAGAATATTTCTGAATACACAACTCTGGGTTCCAGATCTAGAAAACCCTACAAAGAAAACTTTAGATCTACATCACCTGGCTGATCTAAGACCAACAATACTGACTAATCCACACCCTCAAATGGGATTTACAAAACTCAGCCAGATCTAGGCCTAGAAATCCCAGTTGTATCCCTGAAAGACACTGTGTTAGCCTCTAAAGGCCTCCAAATTCTCAGTCCTATCACTGGAAGGGACTGTGTTACCCAAGACTAGGTGACGCAGTCTCTACGCTACCCCTAAGGGTCTCTACGTAACCCCTGGAGGGCTTCCTAAAAATCACAATGTCCTTGCTACTACTACTGTTGTTGTTGTCGTTTGCTACTGCTGCTGCTGCCATCTGTTGTAGTTGTTGTTGCTGTCTGCTGCTGCCGTCTGTTGCTGATGCTACTGACGTTTGTTGCTATTGTCGTCTATTGTTGTTGCTGTTGCCTTCCTCTGCGGTATCTTTCTTGATCTCTTCTCTACTAATTGTGTATTCTAGACCCCAGGATCAGATCATCCCCTTGGTCTAAATTCCCCTCTTTGTAACTACAACACTTGAGAATTCTTAGCAACCCCACCCTAGAATCTCAGCTTAACTTCGGTGCTTTGCCTCTGTGTGTCTTACAAATGACCAAGACTTTCCTTTATACTTTTCTCATTGAAAAATCAACAACCAATATTAAAGCTTTAATCAATTGCTAATATTAAAATAAAGCTTGATCCGTGTGACTCAAGACAATTTCATCATATGTTTAATTAAATTCACTGTAATTATTTTATTTTCCTAAGTTTTAACTTAGGAAATACATTAAACTAATTAATTAATTTAATTTCTCCTAAACCAGATGAGATTTCCCAAATCCATTTCTAGGTCTTGTAGATCAAGTGAAGTCTAGTCCTTCCTCAAAATTTGGGACCTAGAGCACAACTGATGCTACCGAAAATACACAAAATTGTTGATCAACAGTTGTCATTGATGTCAACCCAAGCAGCACTAGGGGCTAACCCAATATTGCATGGAAATTTTGACCTACCAAATTAATATACTCTGGGTCAATAATGCTTTTATGGTTTCTACTTGTCGAGATGTTTCTGTTGATATATGGCACACCATGTAATTCTTCACCGTTTGAGAGATATTCATGTTTGAAGTTTGTACCCCCAGTTAGTGGGCTAAAACCCCATGGGGTTGGGGCATGGGTCATTGAAAAGTCATAATTAATATTTTTTAAGCTCCTAAAATCCCTCCCACGTTCACTTTATGAAGCCCCTCTCAACTTAAGCATTTATATAAATTGTGATCTTCATTTCCTCCTTAAGCAAGGGATTTCATCATCTGAAACAGGTCATCGTTGAATTTGCGCTATAAAGTTTTTTCTACGAAGGTTCAGAAGCTAAAATTTTTATGAAGCAAAGCCAAAATTCTGAGGAAGCTGCTGTAAAAATTTCATATCAAGGTTCGCAAAATTTTTCGAGATATGAACTGTGGAAGTCAGGGTTTTTGCAGGCTCCTGAAATTCATCTCAAATAAGTGACCTTGGTAAATTCGTCATAACTTTCTCTCTGGGTATTAGATTGGAATTCCATAAAAAGTGGAAGATATTGCACAGTCTTTAATTTTCTCTCTATCAATTTTAGAGCCAAATAAAGAAACAGTGACACGTGGTACGTCGTACAATTGTGCTCTGCTGAAACAGTCCATAATTAGGGCATTGTGAGAGATTGGGTATAACTCTCTCTTGAAGAATCCAAATTGGGTCAGACTTGTGACATTGGAAAGATAAATCAGAGGACTACTACACGACAAAAAATAAGATCTTGAGGATATGAAATAACATAGATACATCAGATTCAATATCGAGCTCTTAGAAGGCAAGAAAAAGCTAGATCATGTGTTGTCAAGGGTTGCAAAGGACCAGACTTTCTAGGGAAGCAAAGCAAAGCAAGATGCAGCAGAGGATAGCATGAAAAGAGCATCAACCAAGGTGCATAAGAGCAGCAAGAAGTTCATCATATGAATTTTTCAAGTGGGCAGCACTACATACAATCATTGTAAATGTATCATTGTACTAAGTCATTGTAAATACGTTATTGTAAAAACTGTACTAGTGTCTATCTGCCAAGGGTTGAAGAGGCAGTGTTGGGAGGTCTAGGATCATCATTAGGTGGTTGTGTCAAATTTGGGGTTATGGTCTAGTATATCTTCTTCTTCTACATCATTCTATATCATTGTAAAGTAGATCATTTTCCCTGGTATGGGAGTCCATTATTCTTTGATCCTTCTATGGGGTGGTAGGGTGGTGCTAGGGTGAGTTGTAGCTCATTGGGTATTGGGGCATCCGTTCAGTTGACTACTGAAGAATCTCGGGCGTTGGAGCGTCCATCCAGTGGGAGTTGGAGAAGAATTCTTTTCTAGATTCTAGGAAGTTGGAGCTTTATTTTCAATTGGAATTGAATATTAAATAATTATTAGAAAAGCATTATGTGGTTTTTGTCCCGAAGTGGGTTTCCACCTTAAAAAATGTGTGCATTTGTGTTCCTCTTGTTTTCTGCTATCATTGTACAAACAATGATAATAATTAAATATTAACTAATGCTCGATTGTAAGGAATACTGATTCACCCCCCCTAGAAAGGAAGAATGGAGGTCTATCTCTTGGCGCAAGGTTACGAAGTATGGGACACTGTTCAAAATGGATTTACATCAACTACAGATGAACAAGGTAAGAAGAATTTGGTTAATGGTGCAAAAGAAAAGAATATTATTATCAGTGGACTTATTGAATTTTCTTATCATATGGTGTTGGGTTGTAAAACTGCCAAAACTGTATAAGATAAGCTTGAGAATATATATGCAGGTGACTCAAATGTCAAAGAAGCAAAGCTTCAAATCTATAGAGAAAAATTTGAGCAACTCAGAATGAAAGAAAATTGCTACATTGCTAAATACTTTCAATACGTTGATGAAATAACCAATACTCTGGAAGGATTGGGAGAGCCAGTGGACGAGAGGACTATTATACGCAAGATTCTTAGAATTTTACCAGGGAGATTCAACCCAAAGATATCGGTCTTAGAATACAGTGAAAATCTGGACAAACTCAGCAAAGAGGAATTACATGGAGTTCTCATAGCATATGAAATGAGACTTTATGAAGAAGAGGTTACTTCACATCTAGAAACTGCGTTCATTGCATCTAAGAAAACCAATAAGGATAAACAACCTTCAATTGAAAATTCATGCACCTACAAGTGTGAAGAAAAGGGAGATGATGAAGAAGGTCTTTTAGATGAAGAATATACTTACTTCACGAGAAAACTAAAAATTGGTAAGGGACAATTCAAAGGTAAATTTCCATTGATATGTTTCAGTTGTAACGAGGTTGGGAATTTTGCAGAAAAATGTCCAAACATAACTAATGGAAACTCAAAAGGAAAGAAATGCTTTAAGAAAATCAACAAGCAAGGATCCAAAAGGAATTTTCTCTCTAAATAAGATAGCTCATCATCCGATGAAGACAATGACAGTGAAGAAGAAGCCAAGGAGAGAGTATTTTTTATGGCCAAGCACAATAAAAAAGAGGTATCAAACAACGAAGAAGAAGGATGGACCATAAAAGAATTTTATGAGCAAGCAATCAAGCTTATAAAATATCTCAAGGCGGACAAGATCCGTTCCAATACTCTTGAAGAACAAGTTCAAGGTCTCAAAATTGAAGTTGAAGAACACAAATTCATTGAAGAGTCACTTCAAAAGAAGTTGGAAGAAAGCAACCAAGAAAGGGAAGAATTAGAAGCCGAAGTAGTCTCGCTGCGTGAGGAAGTGAAGAAAGGAAAAAACTATCCAAAACTATGCCAACAGCTCAAGGGCATTGGAGGAACTCATCAACAATCAACGATCTTACAATGACAAAATTTGCATCGGTTACAAAGAAGAAGAAGAAGGACCTTCTACAACAAAATACAATGAACCTATGACATCTGACATGCATGTAGACTTCATTGGACAAGATTCACAAGAACAGCCTTGGAAGACAATTCCTCAATGAAAATTTCCATCTAGGTACCAACATATTTTTTATGGCTACTGTTATTCATATGGAAAATTTGTTCATAAAGCTGTAGAATGTCACACGTACCCTAGGAATGAATACAATTCCAGGAGATCTGTCAAATATGAACCTCCCAGGGCTCAATGAAACATCAATAGATTTGAACATTTAAGAAATAATATTGAATGTTACAAATGTCGAAACTTTGAACACATAGACAAAGACTGTAGACATGAAAATCCTCCAGGAGAATATTCGAAGCCACAGAACGAACGACCATGGAAGAAGAAGAAGAATGATAATTGTGCTCTTGCTTTCAAGGCTCAAAATAATAAAGATGTGTGGTATGTTGATAGTGGTTGCTCAACGCATATGACTGGAGATAGAAATAAATTTGTATCTCTAAAAGAGAATAAGGATGGGACCGTGTCCTTTGGAAATGATGGATCTTAAAATGTTATAGGATCAGGTACTGTCACTCTCGGAAGAAAATATTCTCTAGCCAAGAATGTTTTATTGGTTGAAAACATGAATCACAATCTGCTCAGTGTTGGACAAATGTGTGATCAAGGACACACAATATATTCAACTCCACGAAATGTGAAATCAGGAAAGGCGTGTATGGTGAAATTGTGGCTACAGCAAGTCGACCTCCAAACAACATATATGTTCTGGATGAAGTAACTAAAGCATGTCTAATAGCTAAAGAGGATGATACAATAATTGGTAGCAATGATGACCGACTGAATAAGAATTTTGCTACAAAGGTGCAAAGTGATTTTGAGATGTCTTTACTTGGTGAGCTGACATACTTCTTAGGGCTTCAAATATCTTAGCAAGAGAAAGGAATATTTATATGTCAAGCCAAGTACATCAAGGAAATGCTCAAGAAATTTAAAATGAAATATTGCAAACCCATCCTTACTCCAATGGTAACAGGTTGGAAATTAAGCATAGACGACTCATCTACGGATGTGCATCAAAGGTTGTACAGATCTATGATTAGTAGTATTCTATATGTAACAGCCTCCCGACCAGATGTTATGCAAGCAGTTGGACAAGTAGCAAGATTTCAAGCAGCACCGAAAGAATCACATATTAAATATTCACCAGCATTGGAATATCTTCGCCAGAAGCTTGGGATTCTCCCAAGTTCTCATTAGATTTTCCTTTTTTTTTCAGAATATAAAGGGGGAGTGGAAGTAGATTACAGGTCTGAAGGATGGTAGTGTGTTAGGGGGAGTGGAAGTGTGTACAGGTCCACAGGATGGTTGTGTTTCAGGTGGGTTACCCTTTGCCATTGATGTCAAAGGGGGAGAGAATGTTGTAGGAAGAGGTGTCATGATCACAGGGGGAGTACTTATGTTGCCGTCAATGCGAAAGAGGGAGATTGTTGATCAGCGGTTGTCATTGATGTCAACCCAAGCAGCACCAAGGGCTAACCAAATATTGCATGGGAATTTTTACCTATAAAATTATTATACTCTGGGTCAATAATGCTTTTTATGGTTTCTACTTGTCTAGATGTTTCCGTTGATATTTTGCACACCATGTAATTCTTCACAGTTTGAGAGATATTCATGTTTGAAGTTTGTACCCCCAGTTAGTGGGATAAAACCCCATGGGGTTGGGGCATGGGTCATTGAAAAGTCATAATTAATATTTTTTAAGCTCCTAAAATCCCTCCCACGTTCACCTTATGAAGCCCCTCTCAACTTAAGCATTTATATAAATTGTGATCTTCATTTCCTCCTTAAGCAAGAGATTTTGCCATCTGAAACAGGTGATCGTGGAATTTTCACTCTAAATTTTTTTCTACAAAGGTTCAAAAGCTAAAATTTTTATGAGGCAAAGCCGAAATCTTGAGGAAGTGGCTGTAAAACTTTTAGATCAAGGTGTGCAACATTTGTGGAGATATGATCTGTGGAAGTCAGGGTTTTTGGAGGCTCCTGAAATTCATCTCAAAGAAGTGACCTTGGTAAATTCGTCATAAATTTCTCTTTGAGTATCGGATTGGAATTATGTAAAAAGTGGTAGATAGTGCACAGTCTTTAATTTTCGCTCAATCAATTTCAGAGTCAAATAAAGAAACAGTGACACGTGGCATGCCGTACATTTTCGCTCTGCTGAAACAGTTCATAATTAGGGCATTGTGAGAGATTGGGTATAACTCTCCCTTGAAGAATCCAAATTGGGTCAGACCTATGGCATTGGAAAGATGACTCAAAGGACTACTACAGGACTAAAAATCAGATATTGAGGATCTGAAATAACAGAGATAGACCAGATTCAATATCGAGCTCCTAGAAGGCAAGAAAAAGCTAGATCATGTGTTGTCAAGGGTTGCAAAGGACTAGACTTTCTAGGGCAGAAAATCAAACCAAGGTGCAGCAGAGGGTAGCATGGAAAGAGAATCAACCAAGGTGAATAACAGCAGCAAGAAGTTCATCATAGGAATTTTTCAAGTGGGAAGCACTGCATACAATCATTGTAAAGGTATCATTGTACTAAGTTATTGTAAATACATTATTGTAAAAATTGTACTAGTGTCTATCTGCCAAGGGTTGAAGAGGCAGTGTTGGGAGGTCTAGGATCATCATTAGGTGGTTGTGTCAAATTTGGAGTAATGGTCTAGTATATCTTCTTCTTCTACATCATTCTATATCATTTTAAAGTGGACCATTTTCCCTAGTACAGGAGTCCATTCTTCTTTTATTCTTCTATAGGGTGGTAGGGTGGTTCTAGGGTGAGTTGTAGCTCATTGGGTGTTGGGGCATATGTGCAGTTTACTACTAAAGAATCTCGGGCATTGGAGAATTCATCCAGTGGGAGCTAGAGAAGAATGCTTTTCTAGATTCTAGGAAGTTGGAGTTTTAATTTCAATTGGAGTTGAATATTAAAGAAATATTAGAAAAGCATTAGGTGGTTTTTGTCCCGAAGTGGGTTTCCACCTTAAAAACTGTGTGCATTTGTGTTCCTCTTGTTTGTTGCTATCATTGTACAAACACTGATAGTAATTAAAGATTAACTAATGCTCTATTGTAAGGAATACTGATTCACACCCCCCCCCCTGCCCCCCCCTCTCAATATTTCCAACAAAAATCTCAATAGAAGCTTCAAGTTATATTGAACTATTATTGTAAGTCTTGTTTCAAGCATTTCTAATCCAGTATTTTTTTTTATTATTCATGAGCATTACTTGGGGTCAAATTAAATCCTATCTCCTGTTTTTATAAGTCTTTTAATCTAACATACATATTGGTATTCTTTTGTAAGTCTTGACCCATCAAGCTTTCTCGGTTCAAGTTGTCATGTTAGTTAGAAGAATTCTTTGAAATGGGATTCCTAAAATGTAAAATGAGATTATTGTAAGTCTTTCTTAAAAATCCTTCTTTCATTAGACATTATAGGTCTATAATTTGTGTCATTCTTTCCTCCTAGCAGTGGATTTTTGTCTTATAGATCCCCTGTCTTTCTCCCATTCTTCAAATCATTGAACTACGAACTTTGCTACCACATCATATATAGGAGTGCCCTCATATGTGTCAGAGCCTTTTATCTGTTCAACATTCCTTTCAGAGTGCTTGAGATACAAACACTTTTTAAAACCCCAATCAAATCATAAGAAATTGCCTTAAATCTTAGGATGTGTCTGGTCAGGCACTTGAAGTAGTCCAAGTGCCGATTCTAGCGCTAACACCAACAGTATCCCAAATTGCACAAAAAATATAAATTTATTCAAGTTCAATGAGATTTTCTATTTTCTACAGGTATCCAACATTAAGTGTGTATTGGAAACAAGCTTTTTCAACAACCCAAAAAAAATCCGATCATCAAAGTATACTTCCAAGAACTTATGGATAAGCTCTTTGAAGGAAAATAATTCTACGTGCGATAATATGGAAATCACATTCTTCAAGACAAAGAGCATGACTGTATATTGGAAAGATCCCCATTCAGTTGCAAAGGTGGTCTTACTACGATCTTATGGTGCAATCATGATCCGATGATACCTTAAAAACCCATATGTGAATGAATAAGCTTCTTGTCCTCCAAAATTATCTAGTATTCTAGGAGAATGGATTTTGGAATGGATCATGCACATAAGCTTCATCCAATCTGTGAATATCTACACAAATTCCTATTTCTCATTTGGTATTCTTGTCTTGTACTACCATGGACTTACCCAATCAGGCTCTTCCACTAGTTCTCTTTTCACTCTGTAATACGCAAGATTGTCAAGAAGAAACGACAGAGGACAACATCAAACCACTTTAGAGTCTAGGACCTAGCCTTCCTAGACTCAAAGAGGGCTCTCTTTGTTTTTATGAATTAACTTGATAAGTGTAAGTGTTGATATTAGGCTAGTTACAGTGATGGGGGTTGTTTGTTTGATTGATGGTGTGGTTGGATAGATAGGGTTGCAAGGACTAATCCATTAGGATATGTAGTCAAAAGGCTAGAATGGCACATCAACATTCAAGAGAATCACAGGGCAAACTAACTTTGCTAAATGGATCTGAAGAGCTGTATGAATTATGAGGTGAAAGAAAGAGTGAGGTTTTAGTAGTGACTAAAGAGCAATTAAGAATTCTTTAATTAGACTTCAGTAGAAAACATCAAGATTGTAAATGCATACATAATTAAGGTTCTCCGACAAGCAGTATTAATCTAAAATTTCTAATTTACAATTAGATGAACAGATGCACAACAAAGAAAATAACGGAAACATTTAAACAGAGAAGGAGCACATGACCATTTTGACACAGCTCAAGAATCCTGTAAACAGTCTTTGATTATTGATGTCTAGCTCCAAAATTACAGTGCTCCAATATATTAGTTCTTACAATGCAGAGGATAATAATATCAAACACTTGATTATGAAAATTCAAGAAATATTTAACTAAAAATTGATTCAGATTCTCTAATCTACTTTGGAAAAATTCATTTATTACAAACAACTGAAAATTAAACAGGTATGGCCCTGCAAGGCCCGAACAAAGAAAATCTCTGACAAAGCATAGCCTGTGGAATTAATTTTGGTAACTCTTCAAGAATGCAAAACTCAGGTGGCTCTTCATAAATCAAAAGTAGGCTTGAACGTGGCATGTTATGATCCTGAAGAGGCAACAAATGATGGCTTTGACAAATGGCCCTACTTTTCAAAATATCGGTGTTGGGTAATTAATTCTAGTGCAGGGCTGGCTGCTTTTCATTAGTTGGTGACAGTGCTGATCTGTTATGCTACCTTCTCCAAATCTACTGCTATACCATAACAGTTTTGCATGAATGCCCTTTTCCTGACTCGACCTCCTCGGTCTATTTCCTTGCTACTGAGATGTTCAACCTCACTCTGCCTTTTTCCCCCTGTCAGGTCCTAACCGAGTCTTTCTACCATGTTTTAGCCTATTTCTTCACAAAATTGCACACAAAACTCATACACTTCGACCTGAAGTCTTTTATATTTCATCTTGGAATCATGTCGCATCTAGGCCTCCATTGCATCTCACATGGCACAAGACTTACCTTTTGCGCCCATCCTTTAACATTTGTGATTTATGATTGCGAACGAGTCCCACCGCATCACACATCGCACTTCGGCGAATTTAAAATTTACCTTTGCACCTAACTTGTAAGACTTGTGATGTGCAGTGTGCAAGTCAGGGCCACATCATCTGCCATGTCACGTGCCACATCAGCTTACCACATCACCTTCACACGTCATCATAAATAAATTGCAATCTGTGGGGTCAGGGCTATGTCACTGCCACAACACCTTACATGTCATCCGCCATGTCATCTGCGACGCCATCTTACCACGTCACCTTCATATCACACTTCAGTGATTTTAACTCTTACCTCCATGTGTGTTCTTTAAACTTTGTGATTTGCGATTTGCAATTGGGTCCCACCGGCGTCTCATATCGCACTTCATTGACTTTAACATTTACCATTGCACCCATTCTGAAAAACTTGTAATCTGCGATTGTGATTGGACCCCACCGTCCTCGCATATCGTAGTTTGGAGATTATATCACAAAATTTTCACTTATATTTGGAAACTTGCGGCATTTGATGAGAGGTAAAGGTTTTAAGGGGGGGAATTGTTGGCTACGTTGGTCTGTTATATAAAACATGAAGTTGATTTTCGCAGGGGTTCTAAGGTGGTAGGTGGTATAGTATAGGGGGGTGTGAAATAACTGTGAGTTGACGCGTGGGAGTAGGGCCTAGAGTTGAAAATGATCATCTCATACCCCCTGATCATGGTTAAATTTTGAAGGCTAACGAAGGTGAAAAATGCATCGAACACCGTCGGATGTGGAGGTGGGGAAACATATATGGTTAATGCAGATGGGTTGGGATAGGAAATGTGAGGTGGAGTCAGCATATGACAATTGAGGGAGAAAAAGTGAAACTTAGGATAAGAGGAATAACAAAGGGGAAGGTCTAAAAGATATGCAGTGTGGTGAGGGAATTAGGATAGAAACATACCACAAGGTCCCAAACTTGACAAAAATCATCCATTTTCAGAACTTTAGAGAAAAATTAGAACTCTTTAGTTTGGTTTCTCTTTATTTTGATTACAGGAAACAATCAGGCAGGTTTTAGGCTGCATATTTATAGCATGAACTTTGCATTTATCCTTTTTAAATACCCTATTTTCTTCTTCTTTTGTTTCTCTTCATATTTCTTTGGAAAAGACTCTCAATATTGACATCTATGTACAATATGAAAAATTTGCAAAGAGAAATTACACAGTCACCTTGTGATACTGTAAATTATAGGGTTCTAACAGGGGCTCTAACTGGGGATAGCGGCTCCTTCAGGAGGTGTCAAGAAAACCGTAGACTAGTAGCTTGATCCATTGAGCTAATCCCACAAATTGTATTTTGATTTGTCAGGCAACCTATTGACTGGAAACTAGATGATTTTTCCTCCTGACTTTGACTGATAGAAATAGACCACATGACTGGCCATCCAACTTATTAGCATACTGAGATTTGAACTGAAACTACAATTGAACTTATCCACTACAATCCATCAAGCTGAATATACTATTGCACCTTGAAAACTTGAATGGTGAAACCAGAACTAAGCTGAATCTAAAGTCTGAAACATACTGATCTGAAAATTAAAAGAAACATAAAGCTAAAATTTGAAAAATACTCAGAGTGCTAAGCTTATTTGCACCCCTATCTACCCTACTCTATTGAAATGATGCCCTTCTAAACAACACAATAATGCCAGTGTAGCTAGTCAAGCAATTGTTCTAATGTCTTTGTTCTTTCATTTCTCTTCACCATGTTCAAAGACAAACCTGACAATGGTGTTTGATAGAAATTCCTAGCATGATCTCATTTACATGGTTTTTTGTACACTTGAAAAACATTCGTCACACTGGAAATATGTGCAGGCATTGTACATAATGATTCCTCCATATAGACAACCACTGGATCAAGATACTCTTGATTTATTTCTGGGTATTGTGACTCAAGCAACTTAGCTTCATATCCTGGTACTACACATGTGCTTTCCTAGTCTACAATCATCTCGAAACATGTTTTAATGCTACATGATGAGTGTTTTGTGACTTCTTCTACTGAATCAGAAAATGGGGAAGACTGTCTAGTCATATCCATATCATAGAAACTTTTGAGAGCATTATGAACACAAGAAGATTGAGATTGAAAGTGAAAACCATCCCATGCGTCTGCTATTAGGTCAGGTGGAGCTTTAGATGATAGTGTTGGTTCTTATAAGACCTCATGTTTTCTCTTATAACTATCAACCAAAATGTGATCCCAATTCCCTTTTATAATCTGAAATGCATTAATGCACAAAGCTAGAGATTCGAACTGGATCAATCCATCATCTATTTCAGACTCTATGATTTCATCTGCTTCTTGACATTCAAAAGAACTGAAGGGCTGAACCCCTAGATCTAAAATAGATATTTTATCATCCCTAATTTCCTCATCTGATTGATGAGAGAAATATCTTCTCCTGTGATTATCATATATAAGGTGTACCATATTCCCTTTCATAATCTGAAATGAATTGAAACCTAAAGTTAAAGACTAAAGATTTATTGGTTCCTCCTCTATTTCATATTCTATGATTTCAGGATGACTCAGGGGGACAAATTCTGGATCTGAAAAAGGTTTTGTATCATCCATATTTTCCTCAACTGAATCAATAGAGCACTCCTCCTCCTTCCTATTTGCAACCTGCTTGTAATTCTCTCTTAAGAGTGAGGCAAAATATAGAGGGATGCATTTTTTACTTACTTTCCAACTTCCTGCACTTTCCTCTTTACAACCTTGCTCAACATGCAAATTTTGATTGTCATCTTTGCATTGTGATAACTAAGTTTGTTCGTCCCAAGAAAATACTGCTAGTTACACTGATGTTTGTCTTTTCCGATACTAATGGAACATGAGGTATCTGAAAAACAAGTTCCTCTTTCCTACCAATCATATGCATCATTTCGCTGACTATGTTTGTCAACATATCTAGCTTTATTTCTGAAGATATCAGTGTCTCTTTTTCTATTTGGTCCTTATTCATTGATTTTAACTTTTATTCTCTTTCCATCAAGTTGGTTTCCACATCAACTGCCACATTTTGCATTTCTTCCAGGGTTGCAAGTTCCCTTTCTCTTAACCATAATGCCAGCTTTGGATCAAAGCCATCTGGGTAGTGCAAGAGAGCCCATCATGGGGGTGGATTTATCCTATCAGGTATTGAAAGGTATACATTATTGAACTTGACTGAAAAATGTTCTATTTTCTCCCCAAACTATCTTTTTAAATGATTGTACTCTTCTATGAGGAGAAAAACATTTCCCACGACCACCCATTTATCTATGAAAACTTGAGTGAATTGATGAGAATTGTTAAAGCTTGAAGCTGGAAGATATTTAAACCAAGTTTTATCTTTTCCTTGCAATGATAAGGAAAATACTCTGGTACACACATCATATTCCCCCACTTCAAACATATCAAGGAAATCCTCGAGATTTTGAATGTGCTTTTCAACAGTGATCTTTGCATTTTCTCATCTAGGTAGATTATTGATAAAATATGCAAGGAGGTTATGTAGGAGAGAGGTAAAACAAGAAGATTGTATCTATCTAGGAATTTTACATGCATTGGCAGTGAAGAAGGACTCTTATAACCATTTGGTGCTTTTGCAAGAGCCAAAGATGAATTACAAGGCTCATGTGCCACTATATTTTCTACAAGCGCATCAAGGATATGCACATGTGTAGAAGTATGTATGTGGTCTACAATTTTTTGCTTAGCTTCTTGAGGCTTATAAAACTACCAATGATCGAAGTAAACCTTAGCAATGTACTCTTGATCAGGCTTAAAGTAGGATAGAATATAGTTAGAGATAAAAATAATAATTTATTGAATCCAATTAGGGTTTAAATACTTTCTCTTTCTTGGCTGACTGGTCATGTTTCTAGTCCTTCCTTCAATGGATTCTTTGAATGGATCTGGTTTGAATTGGATTCTCCATGCGGATGATTTCAAATTTCTTATGGCTAGCTCTTGTCCACCATCAATAAGCAGATACCAATCTTTGAAAATAACCAGAACATCTAATTTTGATTGGGGATTATGAGTTCTAAAGAAATATTAAGCTTTTCAATAATTCCCCAGTGGAGTCGCCATTATGTTTTCACTCTGTATTTTGTAAGAATGGAAAGAAAAAATGACAGAGGAGAACATCAAATGAATTTGGAGTCTAGGACCTAGCCTTCATAGAATTAGTGAGGGCTCAATCTGTTTTTATCATTTAACTTGATAAGTGCAAGTGATGATATTAGGTTAGATACAGTGATGGGGGTTGTTTGTTTGATTGATGGTGTCGTTGGACATATAGGGCTGTAGGGACTAATCCATTGGTCTATGGAGTCAAAAGGCTAGAATGGCACATCAAAATTCAAGAGTATCACAGGGCAAGCTAACTATGCTAAATGTATCTTAATATTTATATGAATTATGAGGTGAAAGAAAGAGTGAGGTTTCAATAGTGAGTAAAGAGTAGTTAAGAATACTTTAATCAAAATTCAACAGAAAAAATTAAGATTCTAAATGAAGATAGAATTAAGGTGCTTCGACAACAAATATTTAATCTAAAATTTCTTATTTACAATTAGATCAACATATGCACAGTACAGAAAACAACTGAAACATTTAAATAGAGAAGCAACACATCACCATTTTGATATAGCTTAGGAATCCTGTAAACGGTATTTGATTATTGATGTCCAGCTCCAAAATTACAATGCTCCAATACAATAGTTCTTACAATGTAGGGGCTAACAATATCCAACACTTGATTATGAAACCTCAAGAAGTATTTAACTAAAACTTGAGTCGGTTTCCCTAATCTACTTTGGAAAACTTCATTTATTACAAAGAGCTAAAAATTAAATAGGTATGGCCCTACAAGTCCTGAACAGAGAAAATCTTTGACAAAACACCGCCTGTGGAATTAATTTTGGTAACTCTTCAAGAATGAAAAAATCATGTGGATTTTCGTAAATCAAAAGTAGGCTTGAAGGTGGCATGTTATGATCCCAAAGAGGCAATGAATGATGGCTCCGACATCTGGCCCTGCTTTTCAAAAGATCGATGTTAGGCAATTAAGTCTGGTGCAGCGCTGGCCTCTTTTCATTAATTGGTGACAGTGATGATGTGCTCTATTTCCTTTTCCTCTTCTGCTAGTATACCATAACAGTTCTTCATGAACACACTTTGCCCAACTTGACCTCCTCATTCTATTTCCTTGCTACCAAGACGTTCAACCTCTGTATGCCTTTTTCCCCTTGTCGGGTCCTACCCAAGCCTCTTTGTCATGTTTTAGCCTATATCTTCACAAAATGGCACACAAAAATCATATTCCTAGACCTGAAATATTTTAGATTTCATCTTGGAATTACGTCACATCCGAGTCTCAATCGCACTTCACAAGGCACAAGGCTTATCTTTTGCTCCCATCCTTTAACATTTGTGATTTACGATTGTGATCGGGTCCCACCACATTGCACATCACACTTCAAAAAATTTAACATTTACCTTTGCAACTAACTTGTAAAACTTGCGATGTTCGGTGTGCGGGCCAGGGCCACGTCATCTTCGACATCACCTGCCATGTCAGCTTACAATGTCACCTTCACACGTCATCATAAATCAACTGTGATATGTGGGGTCTGGGCCATATCACTACTATGTTACCTTACACATCATCTTCCACATCATCTGCCACGTCAGCTTACCACTTCACCTTCATATCGCACTTCGGTGATTTTAACTCTTACCTCCGCACTATGTGAATAAATAAGCTTCTTGTCCTCCAACATTATCTAGGATTTCATCAGAGAATGGAGTTGGGAATGGATCATGCACACAAGAATCATTCAATCTACACATATCTATACAAATTTTGATTTCTCATTTGGTATTCTTGTCTTGTACTACCATGGGACTTACCCAATCAGGCTCTTCCACTGGTTCTATGATTCTTGAAACAAACATCTTATCCAACTCTTCCTTCACCTCTGCTTATATCTTGGATTCAGCCTCTATGGTCACTGATTCACTGGGCATGCATCAGGTTTCAAAGTGATCTACACAACTCCAAGTTCCCCAATTATTCCTTTCAAATCTAAGAAATTTGTATGGAATAGGTCCCAATAATCTTTCAGCAACTCAACAGATTCTCCTAATGTATCGTCATCCAAGTAGTCTCCAATATTTTTCAAATTAAGTTGCTCTTTAGATCCAAATTCACCTCCCTAATATTTAAGGGTTTTGTCACATTCAGTGAAGTTATTGAGGGCCTAGTCATTAAGCGTTTTCCCTCAGATTATGGAATCATGATATTCCTTGGATTTTCTTCACTATCTTCAACTGTCAGCTTTCTGCAATTCACAATATCCTTCATCTGGGAATTCCATACTGGTGGATAGATCGTTGGTATAGTTGTATCAAATATAACTTATTGAGTATTATGCAATGCTTTGCCAATATTATCAAATCCACTCTCAAATCTGAATGTTAGAATGGAACTCTCTGTCAGCGCATACCTTTCACGAGTACCTCGACACAACTTTGTCTCTAGATACCAATCAGTATGTACCTTCCCAAATGAATGAATAAACATGTGAACCCATTAAGCTCTTGGTTCTATGCCCCATACTGGATTCCATATAACTAAATTTCTGTGTGGATCATCCTTTCAAGAGTAGAATTCCTCCATTCTGATGGTTGGACATTCAAAGCATAACCTCATCATTAGTGCACATTCATCCCAATTCCCTATGTTTTCTTTATGAGTCTCCCACCATCATGATGGAGTAGTGTGCAGTCTGAGATCCAAAGCATGGTATATCTATCCTTCTGATACATTTCTTTCAAGATCTCCTAAAAACATGTTTACATAAGTTAATCCATCATAATGCAGTAATTCACGTACCTCAGATGTTATACATCAAAGAGATCTAGTCACACGATTATAGCACAATGAAGATACTTCATGAAACTAGTTTTTCCAGTTTTCTAATTCTTCATCAGAATCTGAGAAACAAGAACTGTCCTTTTCCCAATTGATATTTCCATCCCCCGTAGGATTGATCCAATATTCCTCATGGAAATCTATCTTATATATCTGATCAATATCATCATCAGCATGCATAGGCTCTGTGTAAAGTTGTCCTTCTACAGGGTGTAGGGGAATGATGACTCTAGTTCCATTGCTTTCAAACTCCATTCTTTGCTTCTTCAAGTTTATAACACCACCCATATCAATAACCCAATCCAATCATATAATTGGAGGATAAGGATCAATATCATCTACAATTTGTATAACTTCAAAGTCTGCTAGTACCTTAACACCCTCAATACTGACTACGACCTACGACAACCATCCTAATGGAATGATTTTCTGTTGATTTTCCATGCACAGTTGGGTGGTAGACCATTCTAGCTTCTTAGGTAGGACATTTGCATTAGACCCTAGATCTAAAATAAATTTATCCATATGATAAGCACCGATCTGCGTGGTCATACACATCTCTCGACCCGTCGTCTTCTTATTCTTATATATTTTTTTGACAAATTTATGTTCTACCAACAACTATTCCTTCTCTGTGAAATTACCTATCAGAGCTTGAAGGTTCTCTACTACCTTTATGTCATGTAGTAACTTAATTCATGATTGTAGAAATGGTTGATCTCTTCCTCTACTCATGCTTCCTTCATTGGTCTAATTGATTTCAATGTGCTTCCTTCTGCAAATCCTTTCCACACTTTAACAAAAGTCCCCTTGGTACGATGCAAATCAAATCCCTCTTTGTCCTCATGTGCTATACGAATCCATAAGTCAGTAGTAGGCTACTTTCCCTTATCTTCATTAGAAGTTACATCGCTCCTAGTGACCACATTCATGCTAGGATTTTCTTCAAAGGTTTTTGCTCCAACCATCTCAAGATTCTGCGTTTGAGTCTGCATATTCATCTCCTACATTTTAGCAATCAAAACAGGGCAATATTATATCACATTGTCAAACTGTCTACAATACCTGCATGATTTTCATGATGGATTTCGATATTCACATGCATAATGACTAGCGTATCTACAGTCGTAGAAAATAACCTACCCCATTCCTCGACCAGATGATCCACCTCCTCTTCCTCTTCCTCTGCCCTAAAATCCACCGCACCCAGAGGGAGATGATGGTGAGGTAGGTTTGGCCTACATTATATATATTTTAGGTTTCTCTAACACCATATCACAAGTGCGACAATTTTTTTCATCATGTCCCGGTGACGAACAGAATCTGCAAAATAGTTGCTTCAACTCAGGCTAGTACTTTCTGACCCTTGGACAGAAATATGTTTCATGTAATCCAGCAACTTGACAGATTGTGCACCATACTTTTCTCTTCAATGGACTATGACCTTCAGTGTTCAGAATATTATTGAAGATGGGACATTAATCCTTATGGTGCCCAACAACTTCGCATTTTATGCACTAGGGCTCTGCGCAAGATTCCTTGTCCTTGTCTCTGTGCAGGATTTGAATCTATAAATGCATGGATTCCAACTGATTTTGAATCTGTTGAGTTCCAAGTACAACATGTGTTGGGGTAGCTTCTAATTTCATTGCAATCTCTACAACCTCAACCTGTGTGGCAATATTCTACTTACCCAAGGGCTGGCATAGATGTGCGAGCAACATAGCAATAAACCACTACATATGTTGAGTATCATCGATGGTAAATCCACCATATTTGGTAGTGTGCTTCATCCTCTGATCTGTCTCCCACATAGATTCATTAACCTCTTGATGAATCACTTTCATTTCTGTAACCAACTACGCGTATGACTTAGGCTTCTTGAACTGTTCTTTTAGGGCATCTTTCACTTCATCTAGAGTGGCATTAGGGTTTAATTTTACATATCTGATATACCAATCTAATGTGCGATCTTGGAAAGCAATGGTTAGCTGCACTTTCTTAACATCATTATTATTAACCTGCTGAGATTTCCATACAACATTAGTCACAAAACAAAACTTCTCAATATCTTAATTTCCAATACCTCTAAAATTAGGTATCTTCATCAACGCAACCATATCTACGCCTGGGGGAGGTGTATGTGGGGGTGTATATGGGCTGCGCGGTGGAGTGGGTGCTTTGTGAGATTTATTTTGAATTGGAGTGGATGGGATCTGAAAGAGGATCAAGGCTCTCAGATCATTCTGATTTGATGAAACTTCTTCTCCTTCAAAGCACACAGATTCATTAGAGCTAATAATCTCTGGTTCACTGTCACTATTAGATCTATGCTTCATGGGGCTATAGATAAATCCTTTCTCTGGTTCTTTGTGGTAAAGTTTCCCACTGCGCGTAGTTAGGCCTCTTTGTGGCATTCAAGAAATACGTTGACACAAAGAGCCCTGTTAACACAGTAGCATATTCAACAAAAACTTCAAAGAATGCAGGAACTTACCCCTAGGACCCTTAAAAAATATTCTTTCTGCTTCAGAGTATGGCACAAATTGATCAATGGAAAATTCATTCACAAATCCTCCCAAGAGATTATTGATATAGTGATCTATCACATAGGTGATATTATTGTATCTAGTTTCTAATTGCTGAATCAATTCACGAGTCCACCGAGTGACTGTGTCATCCTTTGTGCAGGTATTGAATTTAATTAATTGTGACAACCACTCCTGCAGCTCAACTGTAAAGGAGAAAAATAATATTTCATGAAATTCTATATAGATGTACTTCTATACCCTCTTTTCAAAAGATATCTTAGAGCTTCAATTTTCTTGGATAAAAAATTCAAGGATATTTCTATGCATCCAATATTGTAATTCGTTCTTTGAAGGGTGCCACAACATCAAATTTCCCTCAAAATTATCCCAATCCATGAAATGGAACCATTTGTTGGTTTGAGGGGTCCTAGCCCAAGTTTAGAGTTTATCACGCAACTAACAAACCCTCCAACTATTGGCCATTTCGCAATGACCTACTTGCACAGATCAAAGTCTTAGCTAAAGAAGTATGGGGGGATGTTGGAACCAAGCTTCTGTACCCTGAGGAAGAAAATAATGTAGTGGCCCTAAACACATTGATTGTAGAACTTAGAGAGATCTTAACAGATATGTGCAGTTATAGAATAATACTTATCATATCATAGAACATAATTGCAGATCACTTTGTTGCAGATATACCATAACAGAACCATATCCATATCTATATATAATTCATAATCACTTAATAATATTCATCCATGTATTTTACCATTAATATAAATTAATGCATAAATAACATATGTATTCATGTAGATACAAGTAAGCATAATAGAAGTAAATTTATCTTAAGAGAAAAACATTAAACAGATAAATCAGATAGGTAACATAGTGCTTTCGCCAAAATCGGTCCTTGTATTAAATTAGAGAAATTCAGTAAATCATACTTTCCCTTACACTTTACACTTCTGTGCACATAGCTAGCAGAGTTTACACACATCGAGGACTAGGTCTCTACGCACACATCCAGTAGGAGCCTTTCTACCCAGCCCAAAATGAACCCTTACAAAAAGTATCACAAACGCATATCACTTAGATCAAAAGATGAATAACGTTTGAGAACTTCCTTAGACTCGATCTATCTATTTATATCGAATCTAGCGCGTAGATACTATGGTCTGAAACCATGGTTTGAGGCCCACAGTTTACCCTTAAAACCCTTTTACATAAAGAGAGGGACTTTGACCCACCCCAAATCTCCTTGACCTATCCGTGCAGCGCGCATATACAAAATTTATACAGAAAGACATCAAAAAGTGTACTCGAGGGGACCTCGCTCGAACACCATTACTACTAGCAGGTGTCCATAGCCTTGATCAAGATGCCTTTTTAACCAATTCAGATGCAAGTGTCCCATCTACTAGAAATAAGTACATAGTTACAAAAGAATTTCAATTTAGTTAGATGTCTACTAAATCTCATTGTGTTGGCTTGATAACTAGTTAATAACAATTCCATTCATGGGAGCTAACAAAAGTGAACAATTCGGCTCGTCATGCGACCTCTTGTCCTCCAGCTTTACGACCGAAGGCCATCACCCTAGCTTGGTGACCAGTAGCGGTAATGCAACTCTATTAGGAACTATAATCATGGTAGGTCGACTCATGATGTGACCTCTTATCCTCCAAATGATTATTTTTATTTCAAATTCAACTATGGTTATTATTAGTCAACAAAATATTACTTAATAGATAGGGTGGCAGGCCAGCTCCTTAAGAGCTAGGGATGTCGTAAAACGTTTTGTAGTAACTATTTTCAACTTGGGTAGTTTTGCCTCTAAAAAATTAATAACCTTCAAATGGCTATTGATAAATGAATTTTTCTTTGTTGAGATTGGGGTTAAGGAACATTTCATTAGATGGTGACAAAATTATTTAATTACAATTTTGTGGTCATCATCATAAATTTTACAAGATCAGGGACTTGAAAAGTTAGGAAAGTTAAAAACCGGCAAGATGAAATAATCTTTGAATAACTATTCCTTAAAAATAATATTGTGTTTATAGATAAGAAAATATAAATTTACTACTCAATCATTATGTTCAGGAGGACCCAAAACATTAAAATTTATTTCCATTCACTCAGGAGAAAAAAATCAGAAATACCTACAAGTGTTGAATCAAAAACATGAAAATGGGTAAATAAAAATAGTTGTGACTGAGGTGAAAACAACCGTGATTCAGGAAAAATAAATTGTGATCCAAGGGAACAATGATTTCAGCCTGAGGGAACATCAATTGTGACCTGAGGGAAAAAAAAAATTCACCTAAGGGAACGACAACCGCGACTAAGGGAATAACAATTGTCACTAAGGGAATAGAAACCACAACCAAGGGAATAGCAATTGTGAATAAGGGAACAACAAGCGCGACCAAGGGAACAATAATTGTGACTAAGGGAACAACAACCATGGCCAAGGGAACAACAGTTGTGACTAAGGGAACAACAACCCTGACCAACGGAACAATTGTTGCGACTAAGGGAACAAAAACTGGGACCATGGGGAACAAAAAATGTGACTAAGGGAACAATAACCACAACTAAGGGAACAACAGTTGTGACTGAGGGAACAACAATTTTCACTAAGGGAACATTAGCCATGACCAAGGGAACAACAATTGTGACTAAGGGAAGAGTAACCACGACCAAGGGAATAATAGTTGTGACTAAGGGAACATGAACCGTGACCAAGGGAATAACAGATGTGGCTAAAGTGACAAAAATTATGATTAGAGAATTATTTATCCAATAGTACCATTGTTGCATGTTACAACCTCGAAACTACCTGTACCATTTTATTCTTGTAAGCATGAAGTATCAATTGTGACTATGGAAATCCTTCCCAAAAACTAACTCAATGGGTGATCCTAACAAGGTTACATGGAGAAGGACTAGTCATCCAATAATCATAGTCAGTTTACAAAATAATGAGGAATTAAGAGTTAATCATTCCTGATGAGACTTACCATAAGAGTTGTTTTTATGATATCTGATGCAACCATATACTTGATAAGATTGGGAAATAAAAGGATTTATGTGAAGCATGAAAATGAAACTTAAGAAAATCCTTTTATTTTGATGAAGGAACAAAAGTTGTGACTTTGAACACCTGAAACAAGAAAAAACATAAGAGAAATCAGAAAATTAACAACACTTCATCAAAAAGTTTATAAATAAATAAATAACTTAAGTTACAATAGTTGTGTTTTTGATTGCAGCAATGTTGTTTCCTAAGGGAACATCAATCTGTTTCTAGGAACAACAATCTGTCAATTGTGAATGAATGGAAAAAAATGATCTTTTGGAAAAATTCTTTGGTGGCAATGACTTGAGTTTTCAATTCTTCAATTTTCTTGTTATGAATCTGTCATGTAATGAAAAAGTATTCACATCGTTTTCTTTATGTTGGTGGGAAATAGCAGGAACAATGTTGTAGCAAGCTATTTTGATAAAAAAAGGTAGATCATGGGACCCATAAATAATCAAAATCATATAATATTAACTTCCTTAATATATGATTTTCATTATCATTGCCTTCAAGAATCATGCATTCATAAATTGACCTCCTTTATTCTCCTAGGACTTGCAAAAAATGAGTGTCTACCTACAATAAAACATGTAATAATGGAAGTCTGAAGAAGAGAGATGTACGAGCTCTCTTACTCACATAAATATGAAATAAAATGAAAAGTAGGTACTCTATAAAAAAATCCAAAAAAAGATAAACAAATAAAATTTTATTTGTCACCTGCGGGAGAGCAGTGGTCGATCAAACTAACTAGTAGTGTTTTAATCATAAATTTTTTGTTTTTTGTCCCCTTTGAGTGATTCCAAATCCAAATGAAAGTTAATGAAAAGAGTTATAACCAATAGAAATATGTTTTAAAAATTACATGATATGATGTGTCAATTTTAATTTGAACAAACTACATAACAAAGCCATTTTCCATTTCCCAACATAGACATACAATTGGTATTTTAAGCATAACATTTTCATTTGATGATGGATTAAGCTGATTAAAATTGGAGATTAAATTATGGGAGTCAAGAAGAATTGATGGTTCAGATATGCTAGTGAATAACTAGAAAAGAAAAGTTTTAAGAATGTTGATTTACGATAGGTAGTCAGTAGTTTGGTCATAACTTTATCATACTATATGTAAATAGAATGATTAAATTTTCATTGTAAACTAGATTCATAGGGTAACATACCATAGAAACAGGTTTGTAAGAGCTAGTCATTTAGGCCTCCAAAAAATGATTGTCCAACTTTGTCCCTGAGCTGTCTACTAGACACCCCGTCATTGTTTTGGTCATAAATTTTTTCTTTGATATCCAAATTGGGTTAGAAAGCATACATAAAGGTATTCTTAGTATGGAAACATGTTTTGAAAATATTCCCATTTGGTCCCTCGAAACATAACTATCCCAACTGTTTTTCCAGAAATTTCATGAATCCCACAAGCCACAAAATATGATAAACAAATATTTTTTCCAAAATGGCGATGAGTGTTTATAGAAATATGATTATCAATATAATATGTCTAAATAAAAAATAAATTCAAATATATATCGTCGATATCAATTTACACAACATGTTTCAGCAAACAAAACTCTTTTTAAATATAAAGAAATTTATTTATTTGTGTACTTATTTATTTTAGTTTCTACACTAACCTAATTTACTTTGAAAAATATGAAATATCTCTACGTGTAAGAGTACTTCCATTGGAACCATTTTATAAATAAGGCCTCAAGAATATACATACCCAATTAGAAAAATACACATTAATAAATACCAGGGTAGGAGAGAACCAGTTCCCTTGAAAATATGGCGCCAAAAATTGCTGAAGTATGGTGTCATGCTACAAAACAATTATGGAGTGAAACCAATCTTCAATATAGCCCTAGATCTCTTGATTTCCCATGGTTTTTATATCATGAAGTTCTTTCGTGAATTTTTCAATTTTTGGATTTGAAGCCTTCCCATTCTCAAGATAATTTTTCTGCAACGGTGCATGTGAGATAGAATGGGTAGGAAGAGTGGGTAAATTTTGTAGTTCAACACTATAAGAATTTTGTACTTTTTTATTATTGTGATGGTGTGGAATGGTTTGAGCAGGAAATTGTGTAGGTCATGGAGTATTTTGATGATGTAGTGGATTGGGTTGTGTGGATGATTTTGAGAGATAAGCAAGTTGTTTATGAAAAGCTGGTAAAGAATATGGATGATGTGTTTCTACCATGTAATCATAATGTGAACCCTGCCAAAATTGTAGACACGATTGGTGGTTTTTATATTGAGATTGGCATAGTTACACTAACACAAGAGTATTCCATAATGGATTATGCAAGTAAAAAAATGAAGAGGAAGCGTTTTGAACCATACATTTAGGCCATGGTTTCCAAGGTTGTGAGATTGTAGCTTTGTTATGTCTTTGAAATGTTGCTTTCATATTAGGTAAGAAAGAGCAGTTACCCATGGGTTGTCTCTTTCGTCATCAAGGGAAAAAAACTTCTTCAAATATTTCTTGATTTTTCTTAACCTGCAAAACGTCAAATTTTGAATTTACAGAGATAATAAAATCAATTTTAAAATATTCAAATAACTCACTAATTTGAGTTCTTATATCTCTTGTTCTTGTAGTAGATTTATAAAGGAAATAAAAAAGTTCTCTAGAATTATTACAGCCTTAGAGATTCCTCTTGAATACCTTATGCATAAATCACAAATATCATCATATGATAGCTAAAAAAAATCACCTTTTCCTATCAGATTTAATAGTTCTAAAAATTCATCATTGATTCCTCTAAGAATGAGTGTTTTCAAGATCTCTTTTGTCAAATGCTTATGATTTGATTTTTGAAGGTTGTGTTGAAATCTCTCTACGTAGTCCTCCAATATTTAATTTTCCCCTTGTATCATACTGAAAATATCTTCACTAACCTTGGAATACTCTGGGTACTTCTTCAAGAATACATTATTCATGTCCTCCCATGTTTGAATGCAGTTCCCACCAAGGCTCATGAACCATCGAAGAGCTGCTCCTTTTAGAGTAAGAGGAATCAGTTTCAACCTTTGATCATTAGTAAAATAATCATATCCTCTACAAAGTACTTAAAACTAAAATAAAAATGTATCTGGATTTTCACTTTCCAAACCATGAAATTTGGTAGAGCGGATGGGGGAATGATGTGCATTTGTTGTACTCCTCCTAAATCTTTGATAGGAAAATCAAAATTAGAAGTTTATTCTATTTCTTCCCAAAATATAATATGTTCTTCATGTGCTAATATGAAGCCTCTCCTTGAAATGTTCTTGTCAATAGGTTAGTGAAATGGGTGGTGCTTACATCACCACTTAAGTGAAATCATAATATTTCTTCAAATTTCTACCTCTAAGATTCCCACCTTTATCCATGCATGTTATATGACCTAATTCTACCTATAGAGATATGAACTCACCACAAGTTATATAAGGTGTGTGCGTAGGTTCTTACCTTTTGTCTTCAATATCAAACCTTCTCGGAGTCAGGAATGCATGTACAACCAGATATTAGTGTGGTTGTGCTCTTTGTCTGCATTCCCAGAAACAACACCAAAATGTTGGGTTTATTAATTGGTTAATAAAAATAACTAATCACATATAAATTAATTATCAATCTGAGGAATGTCTTTTTGTTTCAAGGAAATCATAAAAATATTTTCAAGAAAATACCAACATCTAACACTGGTTCTACATGATTTTGTTTTACACTGTCAAGCTCATTCAACAAGAAATAAAATGTAGGTCTTGAAAAACAATACTATATTTCAAAAACTTAAAGTAAATGATAAGAAAATAATTATGCTAATCACACGACTTGAATCAATACTGAATTAAATCATGCCTTGTTGAATTGGAAATTTAACCTATTGCACCGTGTTATCACCCTATAATTTTTGAGGTTGTGGAAGAAACCACAAATGTAACCATAAAACCACTTTGGAGTTTAGGATCTAGCCTTCCTAAAATCAAAGAGGGATCTCTCTATCAGATTTAACTTTGTTGTATTGATGATATTAGGATATTTATTAATGCTAAATTATTTGATTGATTTTTTGAGATTTGTTTTAATTGGTTTGGTTGATTAAATGCCTAAAATTCCATTGGGATATGGAGTCTACAACTTAATATGGATTTGTCTCAGATTTTTAAAGGGTTTTGATAGGGAAAGGTAGCTGAATTAACTAGATCTTTCAGATTTAAATGAAGTGTAATATAAGAGAAATAGATTCACTTAAGAACAAGAGAAGTTAAGAACTATTTGAATTAATATCATAGGAAATCATTTAAATTACCTACAGACAGAATCAGAGTGTATCTTTCAAGAAATTATGCTCATTAACTTTCTGTAACATAATTCGGATTTAAGAATACATAAGTATAGAAATAAATAAATTAACACATAGACAGTGAGAAGCACTTCACCGAATAGTCCAACACATGAATCATGCGAAATAGTCCTTTTCTTATTGATCAACCCTTCAAATAGAAAAGTACAATAGCTTCTAGAATGTAAAAATCAACCCTGAATACTTCGAAAACTTAAGTATTTATGCAATTATTTACAAAACGTCCTCTCATAACTGAACATGATATATTTTAGGCAAATATGAAACAAATTATATCTCTTATTACAAACTAATGGGGCGAGTTGGAGTTGTTCGAAAGCTGGCCATAATTTGTAGGAAGTTGTTACTGATATGTCATTTTGATCCTTCCTGCTTTGTAGATTTTTTGACTGAAGATAGAGTTACTTGCTTAATCCATTAACTCACATAACGTATCCCACCTTTCTCCATTCATAATAGACAGATTAGTCACCATCCTGTACACCTCATCTACTTCATTTTACCTGGAAAAGGTAGGCTGGATGACAAAAGTATGCTTTACCTCATGCTATATGGTTAAATAATTCGCCAGTGCTTCAAGGAATGTTTTTCCTATTATACCTACAAATTTAGAGTTTTCCTTGACCACATCTTTCAATTTCTTGTTGTAGTCCTCCAGAGTGATCATTTTACCATTTATCACAAATAATTTGGGCAATCCATTTTTGTTTAGGACTTGAAATCAATTAAAAAACCTATTGACACCAATTTCCATCCCCTAACATTTATCTTCCAGATGAAGGACGCGGTTATTTTTGGTCAATATCTTCTTGACTTCAAGTACTATTTTTTTTCTATCTCCAACTCCCATTTTCTCCAGCTCATATTTATTCTTAGAATTTGGAAATCTAGTAATATTGGTGGCTTCAGTGGGCTTATCATTCAACTTTTCTTTGATATCTTCGATGGTCATTGTAGCTTTTTGTATCAACTCATTTTGTTCAAAAATTATTTGTGTGGAAGGCCAAATTTCATTCATTGAGGTAAGGATGTCTGCCCATATGTTCTCTTTTTCTTGGGCGAAGTTTTGGCCCATGCCTGTCTCTTTTCATAGTTGATGTATCATTTCCATCAATCTTTGGGACCTTTGTGCCTCAGCCGTGTGTGAAGCCTCACTTCTATTCTGGGCTGGAGGTGTTGTTAATGTAGAAGTGCCTGTAGTTGGTATTGCTTTGAGGGGCACTTCATCCAAAGGAACCATGACCAAATGTTAATTTAATTCCTTTTCTTTGATTAATTTATCCATCTCTGTCTCTATATTTCTGATTTGTGTGTTTTGCTCCATGATCAACTTGAGCATGTCTTCCTTCTGGCTCTTTGACTCTCCTATTTCTTTTGTTTTTGGGTCCTTCATTGCTGGCATATTTAGATGCTTTCTAAGTGATGCAATATCAACATTGTGTTTCTTAATAAACTCTTAAGCTGCTTTTAAATTCTCTGGATGATACCCCATCTATATTACCAGATCTTTTAATGACTTTATTCTAGTGTCCTTTGCCAAATATGAGATCCTTTCAATATTCAACTGATATTGAACATTTGTAAGAGATACCTGAAACTTTGAAGCATTCATAGAAGTGTTAGTCAAAGTGGAAAAAGTCATCTCTCCTGTTTGCTTATGCATCTCCATATAATCGATGAGATTAATGTCCTTTGTATCAAATTCAAAGGAGGTCTTCTTATAGTCAACAACTGTCTGTGGATGTGGAATCTTAGCTTGTAAGAATTCCATTTGAATTCTTCCCTTCTCTGTATCAAAGGTTGATGGAAGCCTACTTTGAGCACTAGCAGTTTGTTTCTAGAATTGAGTGTAGGTGTTGGCTTTAAGGATCTCATTCTTGAGATTTATCTCTTTGTATTTTTAAAAAATACTTTTCTCTTTATATCCATGAATTAGCCCATATGTTTGGGATGTGTTCTGATGATCTTGTGACACTCATGATGCTTCTAGGGACCCGATGAGTTTTCTACCTGATTTTCCAGAAGAGAGTGGCTGATTGATGACTATGGTCACTTGTTGTCCTGCTTTTGTTTCCAAATACATGTTATGACTCATTTTAGTTCTCGTTTTGTAGATTATCTTGAATTTCTTTGCTTAACTTCGTGCAACTAAAGGGGATCGTTCCACTCTTTGTCTCTTCTTTATCTTCTCTTGATGAGTAGTAGTTTTTAGAGTAGATGTGAACATGAGCTACTCCTCTAATTACTGTAAGGTGTTCTCTGTCCATTCCAACTAATTGATATATCTTTCAATATCTGGCCTCTATGTGTGCATATAAGGAGTGGTTTTCCGTTCGACCCTCAACTTAGAGACTAGGTAAAATGGGTCATAAGACCATTTGAAGCTCAAAGTGAAATTCATTTGTTTCAGGAGCTTATTTGCTTCTTCACCAGCTACCCTGTTGTTAAAAATAAAGGGACCAACCAATGTATTTATTCTAAACTAAGACTTTTTTTTTGTTGAAACAAAATGTATCTCATCAACATTAATCATTTTTTCTTATGTACTCGAGAGCAGATACTCTCATTGGGAGGTATTTAGGCATTTTGTATGGTGAGAGCTCACACCCATACACTCTTATTTCTGTGTAGTTCTAATAGAAGTACCAATATCCTATTTTGGCTTTCTACTTTAGGTGAAAAATATTCTTAATCTCATCATTGATTCTTGGCTCTGCATTACTAGTCAAAAGACTCAGTACTGGCTGAATGAGCTGCTCTATGTAATCTTTGAAGGTGTACTCATCTGAATCTTTTCTCACTAAAGAAGTCAGAAATTTACATACTGTTGGTTTCCTTCTTTATCTAACATTTGTAGTCGAAATGGGAACATGTATGCTTGATAATATATGAACATGTAGGAAATAATGGAGGCATACTTGAATATTCCTTTAGTTGGTAACTTTATAACTTTTTCATGTATGCTATCAAAAATAAATTTATTGAAATTAAACACCACATAGGGTTTCTGAACAACAAAGAAAATTGACAGAAAACTTCAGATTGGCTCATCTACCCATTCATCACAATAATACCCTAATAGACATGAGAAAACATAAAAAAAATTCTTGGCTTGGTCAGGAAACATGGATGCAGCATAAGGTGTATTGTTCTTGGTGAATTGGGCATTTTCAGGTAGAAAAATATAAAAAAAATTGGCCCTCTTGGAGAAATCTAATTTTTGGAATAGGTCATTCAAAGCTTATACTAAAAAAGGGGTGGTAGACTCTATCTTGGCAACCTACATCATCTGATTTATGGTTTCAAGGGTGATGGTGAGAAAAACTTCACCACTTGGGGCTACCACAGCTCTCTGGTTGGGAAAATAACAAGCATGGAACTTCGTAATGAAGTTAGGTAAATTATTGGACCAGGGAAAAATATAGAAGGGTAAAATGGACTCCCAAAGTATAATTTGATTAGTTTGGTCAATAAATTTGACTTCAAATGAGAAGTATAACTCAAGGAGATCAAATTCACATTTGATCTCTGTGATTTTATAATCCTTATCAGCAAGGGGAATATGATGAAGATCGAGAGTGGGAGGGATCATTGGGTTGATTGTATCATCATTATTTTTCTTTGGAGGAATGTTAACTATTGAAATTGTAGGAAAGGGAAAACTGACAGTGGGAAATTACTAGGGACTTGTTGACGGATGGCTATGGGCAGAAAAAATGTATTTTTCCTGTGCTTGACTGGTTTCTTTGTTAGCAGTGGAAGCTTACTGTGTCATCACAATTTTTAAAATAATGTCGAGTGAGAAATATGTGAGAAAATAGAGTGAAAATGGTGTGCAAAGGTGTTTTGATGTTGATTTAATAGTCTCGTTTAAGGCATGGGGTCGGTATTGAATTCCAAAATTTATCCTGTGAAACAATAAATGAGTAACATGAATGGGCAAGTGTTGAGATAAGAGAGGAGGAGAGCTCATGGGAAGAGATTGTGGGAAAAGATGAGGGGGTTGGCAGATTTTGGAGGGAGGATGAAGCAATAAGCAGTTTGTGAGGGGAAGGTGCGAAATGTTGAGGGAGTGACATGTAGGGGTGGGACCAACAGGGAGGAAACCACTTTTCAGAACCCCCCCCCCCCCCACCCACCAATAAATTTATAATGGATGGGGTGGTGTGAAACAAATTGTTGGATGTCGATCTAAAGAGGCGATGATCGGATATGAGCGTGCCATTGAACCAGATATGACAAATCCCCATTTTTCACTTACGAACATTATCATATGGGTGGAAAACATAGGCTAAAATACATGATGCCTCTCGACATAGGACGATTTTTTTTTATAAGTCCAAACTTAGGATTAAAGGCCACATAATGCAAAATTAATCTCTTTTACCCCTTTGAATCTTTTAAACTCAATTTTATCCTAATCCTAAGACTAACTGTGACCAATCAAGGGTGAATTTATATGTGTAGGCTCTAATTTATTTTATTTGAAGAGGAAAACACATAATCCACTCCTATCTATCATTTTTTTGGCATTGATTCAGTTTAAACAATTGAATCCACTTATTAATCTACCTAACTAATATTAGAGAAGATTACACAATTTGGCTAACCTATTGACTAATATAATTAACAAAAAATGAAAAGTGTTTGATCATGATTACATTGTATGATCTAAACAATGACTCAGGGCTATGGCATTTTAAACAATCTTCACACAACATTCAATTTATTCCTAAAAAAATTAAACTCTCTATCAAGTAGTGGCATTTAAATTTGCTTCACTTTCAATTCTATTTTTTTTTGCATGGTTTTCTTTCATTTTTATTTTTATTCTTTCTATGTTTATTTCTCTTTCTTTTCTTTTGTTTAAATTTCCTTATTCTATTTTTTTTCTTTTAAAATACCATCTTTTCATTTGTTTTTCCCTTTTTTCTTTTGGAAATCATTTTCAACATGAAATATCATTTACAATTTCACATGTCTAAGATAGAATATTCAATCACCTTGTGATCCTATAAATTATAGGACCTAGCAGTGGCTCTCGCTGGGGGTCACACCCTCCCTGTGAGGTGCCAAGAATCTTTGACCATTAGCCTTGAATGTTCTTCTTTCAACACTTTTCTGCATCTGATTTCTCTTTTGTTTTCGTAGTAGCTATGGTGGCACATTAACTATGAGCTTATGGCCTTCTCTGTGGGCTTCAACTTCTAATAATAGATCACCCAATCAAAAAAATTAAATACAATGATATTTACGATGAGTTTATCAAGAAAAAATTATATTCCTCGGGAAAATAATGTTTCAGTATCCTGCAATTCATAGGTCCACTAGGTAACTCTTTTCCATCCAATTATTTGAGGAAAAATTCTTTATGCCCCTATAGGCATGGATGATATAAGTTCCTATCCATAGGTTTTCAAACTTACCATTATTACCCTTCTCTTGTCTTATTGAATCCCATTTTAAAATATTGTCCCCTAACTCAAAGTCATCAACCATGGTCCTTTTGTCATAAATTTTATTGACATTTTCCTGTATGAATTGTGTATTGTTATACACTTCTTCCCTCGATGTTCATCATTTTCATAACTGGGACACCTAAAGATGTTAGAAATACCACATCCATTCCATAAACTAATTGGTATGGGGACATGCTAATTGATTTCTTAGTGGTGAGTCTGTCAGCCCATGCTGCATTTACCAACTTATTGTGCCATGAATTCTTCTTGTCTTCTAGTATTTTTTTTAATGATATTGACTAAACTCTTATTTGACGATTCAACTAACCCATTCCACTGCAGGTAATGAATTTCCTAGATATATATGATACCTCTTGTAGAAGTCAACCATTTTATTTGACATAAAATATGATGCATTGTCATATGTGATAAGTTTCCGGGGACTTCCAAATCTTGACAGTATATTGGTTTCAAAAAATTTGATGATCAAAACATCTGTTGCTTGTCTTGAGAATATAGATTCAGTCCATTTAGTGAAATAGTCAGTGGCCGTGAGGATCCATTTGTGATGGCCTGAAGATGGTGGATGGATTTTTCAAATTAAATCCAAACCCCATTGTGGAAAGGAATTTCAACATATATGGGGTTTAGGGGTAAAGGCAATATTTTTCTCTTTCCTTCAAAATTTTTTCACTTGTGAGAGGAAGTGAATTTTTTGTGGACATCAAAAAAGAGTGTTAGCTAGTAAAAACTAGCTCTTAGGATATCATTGGCAGTGATTTTCCAATAAAAATGCCCACCCAAGTCTCCTTCATGGAATTCCTGCATGATTGTTTCTGCCTCATCCTTCAACAAATAGTTTATTAGAATTTCAATAGTATCTTTCCAATACAAATGATTTTATGAGATAAAAAATTTCATAGCCTTTAACTTGATAAATCTAGCTTTTTTTTTGGTCAAATGAGGAGGAGCTTGTAAATTTAATAATACGAAAATGAGCTCTGGATACCAGGGAGAGGTTTTAAAAGCCTCATTTATTTGTGAAGTCCCCTTCTCTTCTTGGTCATCTAATGCAACTACAAAATTAATATCCAAAGCATGAAAATTAGACTCAGCCATTAACTTAGCTAATCCCTGACCTTTAATGAGCTTGGTGTGTTTAATTTCAATATCATATCCAAGAATAATGGAAATCCACTTGCCTCTCTTCCCATCATGTCCATTTTGAGTCAGAATATCTTCGACCACAAAATTTGGAACAAAAGAAATTATGTGAGAATGAAGACGAGATACTCTAAAATCCTTAATTGCTTTTATTAGAGAAAATTCCTGCTTTTCCATTATATTGTATTGATGGTAGAATCTCTTAGAGCCTTGCTAAAGAAAGGAATGGGTTTTTCATGCCCTTGATTTTTTTTCTACAAGAGGACTACTGGAACAATGTGGTCAGATGAAAATGAAAACGTTATGAAATATTTAGTGAATTCATGGTTGATTAACACATGTGCTTTTGTTAAGGCTTTTTTAACTTGGTCAAATTATTGTTTAGCATCAATACTACATTTTAATTATGTGCCTTTTATTAAGATGTTGGTTATGTTCTTGAGGAGTTCTACCAGGTTTGGGATAAATATTCTTAGAAATTTTATTTTACCAATAAATGATTGAAGCTATTTCACATTCCTAGGAAGACTTGTATTTAAAATGGCCTCAATTCTGCTAATATCAATCCTTATTCCCTCTTTGAAAATGATATTCCATCGAAGTTTTCCTTCCTCTAGGCCAAATAGTGTTTTCTTGTTATTAAGGGAAATTCCAAACTTCCTACACTTATCAAATACTCTCCTCAAATGTATCAGATGCTATTCATTTTTTTTTTGAGAAAAAAATAATGTCATCCAGATATATGACTAAAAATTTTCAAATTTCATCAGTAAAAGCAATTTCCCCTTCTCTCTGAAAGATAACTTCGACATTATTTAATCTAGAAGGCATCTTCACATACATGAAGGTACCCCATGGAGTAAATTATATCTTATGTTTGTCATCACGGTGGACTAAAACCTAGTTATAACCAGAGAAACCATATAAAAGAGAAATCCTACTTGAGCCAACTACCTTTTGTAAAATATGATCCACCTTAGGTAAGGGGTAATTGTCTTTCAGTGAGACTTTATTAATATTCCTGAAATCTACACAAAGTCTGATTTCAAATTTCTTCTTCCTGTTTGGAACTAAATGGGATACCTAGTTAGACTACCTTAAAGGTACTAAAATATTAGCATCATGCATTTTCTTAACCTTTTTTTTCAATTAAAGGCATCAACATCGGGTTTATACTTCTAATTTTTTGTTTGAAAGGTTTATGATCTTATTTAATAAGAATATTATGATATATGATGTTGGTTTCATAAAATTTTAAGTCCTTATAACTCCAGGCAAAAAAAATCTTTAAATTATTTGAACAAACTTCTATAGTTCTACTTTTTAGTAGGGAGTGATTATTTACTTTTCAAGAGTTTTCTTTGCAGGAGTATCATTTTTCTTTTTATCTTGAGTTTCAACAACTTTCTTGATAGGTTTATATGTGGTTTTCTTACTTATAAGGTGGTAAAACCTCTGAAATTCCATGATAGCATTTTCAAAACCTTGTTTATAGTCATTTGATTCTTCAGAATCAACTTATGTTTGTGAAAGCATAAAAAGTTCTTGTTATTCCTGAGGAAGAAACATAGAATCCTCATCATTTATCCTCATTAAGTTTATTTGAGTATCATCTAGGTCTTAAACTATTTCACCCTCCTCATCAGCATAGTTTTCTTGAAAAGGAGGAATGACCTGGTGGTCTGGCCCCTTTTGTTCTCTTTGTTTAATTTGTGGAGGTTGTTGGCCACCTATAAAATTTGTTCTATCAAAAGGTGGCCAAAACATTTTTCGGCGTCTTCAAGGAACACTTCCATTGCTAAAATTTTATCTCTTGAAGCCTCTGGAAGATCTCATGCCCTGGTCTGAAAATCTTCACTACTGTGTCCCTTCAGAACTCAGAAATTCTGTTGAAAATTCTATGAGAAAGACTGCTGCAAAATCCCCTTCTCTCCCCTCCCTCCATTCAGAAACTAACCTTCATTTTTTCCCATCATTTTCCTCTGTTTTCCATTTTCCTCATCTCCCCTTCATAAAAATGCCTTTGCAGAGTTTAAAACTCCTTTTTGAACTCTGTCAAAACCCCTAAAACCTTTTAAAAACCATTGAAAATCTATGAAAAAACCCATTTCTTGTTAGGGGTTTAAGCCCCTTTGGGCCAAGTCTCAACCATTTCCCCACCGTATGCCCATGGTGCTAAGACCAAGCGCTAATACCTTTCGGCGCTAATCGCATCACAAAAATCCAAAGCACGCAAGTCCTGTGCCATTATAAAGAAGTTCCGATGCGATGAGTCTTTATATTTAAAACCCTCGATTATATTATTTTTCATATAAACCATTGGCCCGCCTTTCGTCCTTGAAACCTTGTAAAAATATATTTCTGATCACCTTTTTTGTTTGTAAAGTCATAAAACCCTTTTATCCAAAGTTTGATTTAAAACACCAAAATCGCGTGTTAATATAAAATGGGTTGATTGAAAGATCGGGCCCGAAGTTCCGATGCGATTGGCCCTTCATTGTATAAACCCCGCCCCTTTGCTTTCATTCCATACAAATTTACCCCGGGACCAAGTGTTGAAGTCCCGAGGTGCTTAATCGCATCGCAAGTTTCGAATGGGTTGATTGAAAAGCCGGGGCCCGAAGTTCCGATGCGATTGGCCTTTTTTATGTAGAGCCCGAGGCCCATTTGTATTCCATATAACCAAAGGTCCCGCAATCGGGCACCAGCCGTCATATATATATATATATATATATATATATATATATAGATTCCACCCGACTTTCCGAAACTTTGTATTATGTTAAAAATTGTGGGATTTTCATAAAGTATAAAGGTTTCCACCGGTACAAAGTTGAAAAGATATTGACCGTTGATCTAAAGCTGATCAACGGCCCACGTAGAATCGCAAAGTTTCAATCACAAGTTTCAATCGCATACTTTTTTTTGTTCCCCAGATCGCCCATCCCTCCGATTCTTTCCCAGCCATTGATCTGGTCCTCAGATCAACGGTCATCACTCAATTGCAAAGTTTCAATCACAAGTTTCAATCGTATACTTTTGTTTGTTCCCCCGATCGCCCATCCCTCTGATTCTTTCCCCCCATTGATCTGGTCCTCAGATCAACGGTCATCGCTCAATCGTAAAGTTTCAATCGCAAGTTTCAATCACATACTTTTTTTTGTTCCCCCGATCACCCATCCCTCCGATTCTTTCCCCGCCGTTGATCTGGTCCTGAGATCAACGGTCATCGCTCAATCGCAAAGTTTCAATCGCAAGTTTCAATTGCATACTTTTTTTTGTTCCCCCGATCACCCATCCCTCTGATTCTTTCCCCGTCATTGATCTAGTCCTCAGATCAACGTTCATTGCTCAATCGCATCACAAAGTTTCAATCACATACATTTGTTCATCCTGCTGATTGCAATCCTCTGATTGAATCTGGACCGTCCGCATGTCCAGATCGGACGGTCCCAGATCACTCCCGCATTTTTTCATCGCCCTCCGCCTCTACCAAAGGGTTTTCAAAACCGATCTCTACCGTTGATCATCGCGCGATCAATGTTTCTGTTTAGTTCTTCCTTCCACTCTTTTTAAACCTCCTCTCGGCTACTCTCCACTGTTGGATGATGCCATCCAACGACTCTACTCTCATCCCGTGCCTTTGAAGCAGTAAACCAAAAAACACAGGATTTTATGACATGTTTGTTGAATTTTGCAGGTAATGAATTTTTCCATTATGATTGAAAGAAAGGGCTCAGGGCTAGGAATGACGATTCCCATATTATTTATTTATCAAGGGAAAGTCGTTCACAGGGTTTAAGATCCATATTTCCCCTACGCAGCCTGCACATCAATAAGACACTGTGTTTTTTAATCACTGTTAAAGAGTATCAGTCTTACCAGAACAGAAGATCGAAAACACTGAACTAAAGTGAATTAAAGGCATTTTCAAGAAAAGAGGAAGACAACTGTTGATTCGAGAAAGCTTCCACCGCCTTAAGCAGAGGCTAATCGAACCCTATCCAGCTCCTAAAGGCACATGCAGCCTCACAGAAATCAAAGACAACTGAACAATTAATACAAATCAAAGATCTTATCTCTAATTGTCGGCAAAAATATTTTAAAGATTAAAGAACAACCCAGAAGCTAATATTTCGATCATTAGACCTCGAGAAGCAGCAACAGAGTTACTTCAACGTTACACCGAGCCTCCAAAGTCAAATAAATCTCCCCACTGAGCTTAATCCTAAGTGTAAATCAATTAATACAGATTAAACACCTGTAGATTTCTTCATCGAGGCCCTCAAAGGCCAAAGAGTCATCAATCTGCATTTATTTGACTCAGGAGATCTTTCATCAAATACCACCTCCTCATTCTTCTATAAATATTTCTGTAGAAGGTGAGAAAATTTTGGTCTCTGGACATCTGAATATATGTAATAGTCATTATGAAGCTATTGATGCCCTGTTTGCAACTTAAAGATACATAAGCTGATACGAGAAGTTCGAAGTTGTAGAGACCCACTAGGTTTGCTGATTGTAACTGATTTGAACATCAATACAAGCTGTTGATTTATGGGATCCTGAGTTATGTCAATGGTGATGTGTTCCTCACTGTCAATTTTTATTTTCTTTAATGTTTTTTTCGCTCTGTCCATTTCCTCTAATAGAGAACAGCAAACGTAGAGCTAGGACTTACTTTGAACAACACCCTGCTCTTACTGAAAGCTTTATTTTTTATGTTTCCTTCATTCAAACCTTCTCTTTGAAGAGTATATTAATGTAGGTTAGTTTTAAAGAACTTGCCTGATCTAGATTGCTCTTTAAAAACAAGTCTTCTCTGTGTCTTCCTTAGAGTATATTGAAGCAGGTTGGTTTCAAAGCACTTGCCTGATCTAAATTGCTTTTTTTGACTGTTATTTGTGGTTTTCTTATCTAAATATGCTGAAATTAGGGTAGTTTAGAAGAACTTCTCTGATATTAAGATGTTCGAACTGTTAAATGTTTTCTGACTGAAATTACTTCAAAACAGGCTAGTTTAAAGGCACTTCTCTGATCTCAGAATACTTTTATGTTTTCCCTTAAGTACATGCCGAAGAAAGATAATTTTAAAGCACAAATTTGATCTTAGGTTGTTTCATTGTTTGTGCATTTGTTTGGTTCTACACTTCCTCTCTGTTTCATTCCATAAAATCACTTTAAGAGATCCTTTGACCTAAGCAACTTGTCCCATGGATCCTTCTTGAAGATGTTGTCCAATTAAAATCCTCCTATGACTCCATAGCCCAATGGATTAAAATTGTCTTTGCCTTCTCTGTCAGCCGAATCATTCATTCACTTGTAGACATCTTCTCCCTTCATTTTGAACTGACTTCACCTTCATCATGTCTCTGCCCAACCAAAACAAACAAAACAAAACTCTATGCTCTTCATAACTAGCCTAATATCACAATTTCAACTATTAAAGGTAACATCTTTTGAACTCATTTATAGAGAGATCCCTCTCTGGATTCAGGAGGGCTAGATCCTTGAATCCCAAAGTGGTTTGATGTTGTCTTATCTTTTGGTTTTTCCAATCTGGCCAAAACATATGAACCCCAACATAATGGCGACTCCACTGGGGATGGTTCAATTTGCACCTTAGGTTCCCTTAAAAATTCATAAAAACTTTAGAGTAAAAGTGGCCTTTTCAAGCACTACCAAGTAATGGTAATCATGGTAAAACTTGTGTTGAATCAGTGACAAACTAGGAAAACCCTAGGATTCTCCTAAGTATTTATCTAACCTTGAAAGATCAGCTGACTTTGCCATAAGAGTAGACTGTCTTTGTCTCATAACCGTAGCTAAGTTGTGAAACAGATTTAGGATATTCTTAGAAACCACAGAACTGAAAAATAACTCAGAAAACCCAAAAATTATCCTGGATTGGTATCTAATGAACATGGTAGTGGACCATAAAACCTTTTACCTCTAAAAGAGCTAAAAAATTCCACTTGGCAACTCCACAATCCTTAACAGACCTTAAGACTCCACTGGGAAGAACTCTTATCATTGTAGTATTGTTCGAACTAAATTACTCCTAGGATTAAATTATCAACTATTTTCGGATTACCCTTGAGATCTAATTCAGTCCCTGAAAATATTTTAGCTTTACAACAATCACAAGATGAACTAGTAAATCACTTTAGAACTAGGTCTCTTGGTGATTTAGATAAGTTATATTCCGAGTCTTCACTTTCATCTCCTAGAACAAGTGAACATCCTGGTAGTAGAGAAGCCACACCACCTGACTTACATTTCCTTCACAATTTTGGTATCTCTCACCCAAGATCCGCTCAGCAATCTACTCTTGGTCCATCCACTTCTGCTCGCCCTACATCCACTACTCAAACCACTCCACTCCATCCCACCTTCCCTCTTGTTAATCCACCTCCACCTCCTGCCATTGCTGCATGGTATGCTCCCTTAGTCCTTCCTATACCTTTAGTCAATCTTCCACAGGACTATCAGTCCAAAATTCCATTTTATGATGTTAGCAATGCTACAACTGCATCACAACATGTGGATAAGATGAATGAATACTTTGACAGAAATGAAATTGATAATGATTATGTCAAGCTTAGATTATTTGCTCAGAGCTTAGGGGGAGAAGTAAGAAAATGGTTTAAAGCTTTAACCCCCATAGTATTAATGATCTCCAAGCCTTCCATCAAACATTCTTAAACAAATGCGAAGTAAAGAAAAACCCTCCTCGACTCCTTTCTGACTACAAGAACCTCCATAGAGACATTAGGGAAAGTGTGCAAGCTTATTGCACTAGATTTAATAGTGTGTATAATGCAATTTCCCCAGAGCTGAAACCTCCACAGGGCTCAGCCTTAAACAAGTTTGCTGAAGGGTTTGACCCAGAGATGGCATATCAGCTGAGAGAGAGATATTTTTCAACTCTTGAAGACATGCAAAAGGGTGCTCTTTCTGTGGAATTCAACTTGAGGGAGAAGAGAGAAAGAGTGAAAACTGAAAAGAGAGTGTCTTTTAGAGAGGAAAACACACCTTCCACTTCCAAATCAAAGATGGAAAGAATGATGGAAGAGATGATGAAAAAAATGAGCATCCTTGAGAGAGCACAAGCCAGTCAAAACAAAACTACTCCTTAGAATAGAAACCAGAACCAGAATCATAATTTTAGAAGGAACCAACCTCCAAACAGGTCGAGGGAAGATGATCTACAAATCACTCCTCCCTTTCACCAAAACTATGTGAGTGAGGATGAAGAAATAGATGAGCAGGTAGAGGATGAGGATATAAATATGTTGGGGGTAGATAATGATGAATTTGGAGTCCATTATGACAGGAAACAAACTCTCTATACACCGTATGATGACAAAAGAGATGATGATGAAAGTCATTTTCAAGAAATGGAAAATGTTATCATAGAGTCTCAAAAAGAATATGACCTTAGAAGCAAAACTAATCAAATAACTCCCAACACCAAAACCTTCGATAAATATTCACAAAATAGCACTACAACCAAGCCTAAAACTATCAAACAAAGGGATAAAGCAGTGGATGTAAAATTTGATAAAGGTAGAGAGAAAGACACTCAAAACAATGAAAAATAGAGTGCAGAAATTAGTAGTAATACCATCCTAGCTAGTACTCTTGTTAAGACCATTTTTTCAAATAAGAATAAGACAAATCAGCAAGTTGATGTCGCTGATAGACTAGCAGCTAGTAAGTCGGAGACAAGTTCTTCAAAGAACCAAATCCCTTTCAGCCTAGAGTAGGAAATTTCAAAGATCAGAATCTTTGTTCCCTTGACTGAATTAGCTGCCCATAATATATATAGGATCCAAATTTTGAAGGCTTTAAATATTGAGGATAATAATGACACAGTAAATCTTAATGATGACGAGCCAGAGCTTATTTTTGGTCCTAAGATTGAAGGTATATTTCAAGAAGGGGTAGTTCCTCCCTTTTATGTTGGCCTGAATATCCATGAAAAAATATTACATTATGCTATGCATGACTCTGGAGCTTCACACAACCTTATGCAAAAGGTGATAATGGAGAGGCTAGGGCTAGAAATAACCATACCTTACAAATATTTATGTTCTTTTGACTCTAGTAGAGTGAAATTCCTTGGCCTAATTAAAGACCTTTGTGTGATTTTGACTCAAATCCCAGCCAAGTACATGGTTATGGACGTTGTGGTGGCTGATGTGCCTCCTAAGTATGGCATGTTTTTATCAAGATCATGGGGTGCCAAGTTGCAAGGTACAATGCAGATAGATGGGACATATGCCACTATCCCTGTCTTTAGCCAGCTTAGAAGACTGTACAGAGAGACACACATGAAATTCATGGTCAGTAGCCCAGAAAAGCCCAAAAATTCCACCATTTATTCTGTCCATACAGACTTGGATTCGTTTATCCTTCACAATCGTGAATCCACAAAGAAGCCAGAGCTAGAAGACCACGACTCAGCCAAATAGATAGAGACTCCAAATCTAGAAATAAATGCAGTTCTAGATATGGAAGAAAACGAGAAATAAATTTTGGAATTGCGCGTTGAAACAACATACCAGAGTAAGCAGAGCCAAGATGGAAAATAACAGACTGCCCCTCACACTCAACTCCATGAAAATCCTAAGGAACGAGACCCAGCACAACATGTTGTGAATCTCAAAATATAACATAATGATGAAACACTTAGTGAACAAGTCACTTTAAAATGATTAATGGCCGATAGGGAGGAAGAAAAACACAACTCAGAAGTGTCAAAACAGTTTCCTGCATTTGAAGACATTAGCAAACCAAACAAAGTTCTTGAGCTACGAGTCATGTGTCCATTGCTCTTAAAACTTGAAAATCAAGAGAATAACCTTCAACACAGCGAAAAACCTGAGGTGTTGAAACAAATTCAACTAAGTGTTGATATTCAACAACAATCAGAGAGCACGTTAGTTAAAGAGGACAGTAACCAAGATGAAACCGAAAATGGTCCTCTGTGGAGTATGTTCTTTGATGGGTCATGCACTAAGAACAATGCTGGTGCAGGTGTTTGGATTACTAACACTGAAAACAACCACACAGAAAGCATTTCCTACAAATTAAACTTTCAGTGTTCTAACAACATAGCGGAATACGAATCCCTTATCCTAGGCTTGCATCTGTTGAAAAAGTTACGAGCCAAAAGAATCAATGTGCATGGGGATTCAGAATTAGTCATTAGGCAAGTCAATGGGGAGTATAACGCAAACCATCCCAGACTTAGAGCCTATCAAAACGATGTCATAGACCTTTTGAAAACTTTTCAGGAGTCCAAATTGATTTTTGTCCCAAGAAAAAGAAATATTGTCGCCCACAATTTAGCCTTCGTAGCTAGAACATGCTTGCCGCCATATGAAACCAAATAATGCACAACTCAGATAAAATTTAGACCAGTTGTGCCTGATAATAAAAAGCATTGGCAGGTCTTTGAGGACGACAAACAGATAGAGGATTTCCTACTTTGTAGAAACGAGTTTGAATCATCTGATTCAGATTCTAAATCCGATCAAGATTGCCTAAACGGAGAACCCTCTGAAGAAGAAAAACCATCCGGTCCCATAAGAATCAACACGTTAACTAAGAAACTTGAAACTCATACTAAAGAGTACGAGGACACAGAAAATGAAGACATTGAGGTATTATCGTCAAAGGACAAGAACATACCTAGGGGGCTAGCACCATTAGAAGACCTGTTTGATTTTAACGACGTAGAAAAGAAACCCACTATGAAAGAGAAAATGTTGGTCTCTGGACATCTGAATGTATATAATAGTCATTCTGAAGCTACTGGTGCCCTGTTTGCAACTTAAAGATACATAAGCTGATACGAGAAGTTCGAAGTTGTAGAGACCCACCAGGCTTGCTAATTGTAACTGGTTTGAACATCAATACAAGCTGCTGATTTATGGGATCCTGAATTATGTCAATGGTGATGTGTTCCTCACTGTCAATTGTTATTTTCTTTAATGTTTTTTCGCTCTGCCATTTCCTCTAATAGAGAGCAGCAAACGTAGAGCTAGGACTTACTCTGAACAGTACCCTGCTCTTACGGAAAGCTTTATTTTTTATGTTTCCTTCATTCAAACCTTCTCTTTGAAGAGTATATTAATGCAGGTTAGTTTAAAAGCACTTGCCTGATCCAGATTTATCTTTAAAAACAAGTATTCTCTGTGTTTTCCTTAGAGTATATTGAAGCAGGTTGGTTTCAAAGCACTTGCTTGATCTAAATTGCTTTTTGTGACTGTTATTTGTGGTTTTCTTATTTGAATATGCTGAAATCAGGGTAGTTTAGAAGCACTTCTCTGATCTTAAGCTGTTCGAACTGTTAAATGTTTTCTGACTGAAATTACTTCAAAGCAGGCCACTTTAAAGGCACTTCCCTGATCTTAGAATACTTTTATGTTTTCCCTTAAGTACATGCCGAAGCAAGATAGTTTGAAAGCACAAACTTGATCTTAGGTTGTTTCACTGTTTCTTCATTTGTTTGGTTCTACACTTCCTCTCTGTTTCATTCCATAAAATCACTTTAAGAGATCCTTTGACCTAAGAAACTTGCCCCATGGATCCTTCTTGAACCTTTCTATCCAATTAAAATCCTGCTATGACTCCATAGCCCAATGGATTAAAAATATCTTTGCCTTCTCTGTCAGCCGAATCATTCCTTCACTTGTAGACATATTCTCCCTTCATTTTGAACTGCCTTCACCTTCATCATGTCTCTGCCCAACCAAAACAAACAAAACAAAACTCTATGCTCTTCATAACTAGCATAATATCACAATTTCAACTATTAAAGGTCACATCTTTTGAACTCATTTATAGAGAGATCCCTCTCTGGATTTAGGAGGGCTAGATCCTTGAATCCAAAAGTGGTTTGATGTTGTCTTATCTTTTGGTTTTACCAATATAGCCAAAACATAGGAACCCCAACATAATGGAGACTCCACTGGGGACGGTTCAATTTGCACCTTAGGTTCCCTTAAAAATTCATAAAAACTTGAGAGTAAAAGCAGCCTTTTCAAGCACTACCGAGTAATGGTAATAATGGTAAAACTTGTGTTGAATCAATGAGAAAGTAGGCAAACCCTAGGATTCTCCTAAGTATTTATCTAACCTTGAAAGATCAGCTGAATTTTCCATAAGAGTAGACTGTCTTTGTCTCATAACCATAGCTAAGTTGTGAAACAGATTTAGGATATTCTTAGAAACCACACAACTGAAAAATAACTCAGAAAACCCAGAAATTATCTCGGATTGGTATCTAATGAACATGGTAGTGGACCATAAAACCTTTTACCTCTAAAAGAGCCAAAAACTTCCACTTGGTGACTCCACAATCCTTAACAGACCTTAAGACTCCACTGGGAAGAAATATTATCATTGTAGTATCATTTGAACTCAGTTAGAAATTGTAGGGTTAAATTTTGTGTAAACAGACTAGTTAACCTTTTAAAGACTGTCATACCTGGTTGAACTTTTCTTGTTTATTTGGGTCTGAAAAATACAACATAGTGGCTCCTAGAAAGATTCACACTAGAGCTCATCCTGACCCTGATCCACCTGAGATAGTTGATAACCCTCAGATATTACTTAGGAAGTATCCTCGGATTAAATTATCAACTATTTTCGGATCACCCTTGAGAGCTAATTCAGTCCCTGAAAATATTTCAGCTTTACAAAAATCACAAGTTGACCTAGTAAATCCCTTTAGAACTAGGTCTCTTGGTGATTTAGATCAGTTAGATTCCGTGTCTTCACTTTCATCTCCTAGAACAAGTGAACATCCTGGTAGTAGAGAAGCCACACCACCTAACTTACATTTCCTTCACAATTTTGGTATCTCTCACCCAAGATCCGCTCAGCAATCTACTCCTGGTCCATCCACTTATGCTCACCCTACATCCACTGTTCAAACCACTCCACTCCAGCCCACCTTCCCTCTTGATTTTAATGACGTAGCAAAGAAACCCACTGTGGAATATACAGAGTCTAAGGTCGAAGAATGCAACATAGGCACCAAGGATCAGCCTAAAATGATCAAATTAGCTAGGTCCTTGCCACCATACATCAAAAAGAAATACATTGACTTGTTTAAAGAGTTTTTTGATGTGTTTTCTTAGAGCTATGAAGACTTAAAAGCCTATGATACAAAAATCATCCAACACAATATCCATTTGAAAGAAAACCAAAAACCCTTTAAGCAAAAACTGCATCGAATTAATCCAATATAACTGCCCCTAGTGGAGAAGGAAATCAAGAAAATGTACGAGGCAGGAATCATTGTGCCTGTGAGGTTATCAGATTGGGTTTCTAACCTTGTAGCTGTGAGGAAAAAGACAGGAGAAATCAGACTATGCATCGATTTTAGGAACCTCAACAGAGCCTCCCTGAAGGACAATTACCCTTTACCCAAAATGGAACACATCCTATAGAGGGTGGTTGGTTCAAAGAGGATTTCTCTGTTAGACGATTTTCAGGATATAACCAAGTTTTAGTAGTCCCAGAAGACCAACTCAAGACAGCTTTCACCACTCCTTGGGGCACTTTCATGTACGTGAAAATTCCTTTTGGACTAATGAATGCTGGAGCCACTTTTCAAAGGGCCATGGACATTTTTTTTTCAGAGGAAATAGGGCACTTCATTGTAATTTACCTTGATGACATAACAATCTATTACAAATCTGATGAAGAGCACCTTAAACATCTAAGGAAGGTCTTTGAAAAATTCAGGAGATTTGGGCTATATTTAAATCCCAAAATGACAGTATTTGGCCTACAAGAGGGTAAAATCCTTGGCCATATTATATCAAAAAAGGGGATTAAAATATATCCAAAAAGATTTGAGACAATACTACAAATTAGTCACCCAAGAAACATAAAGGAATTGCAGTCTTTTATTGGAAAAATTAACTTCTTAAGGAGGTTTATTCCCAACTTAGTAGAGCTCCTTAGAAGCATGACTAATATGCTAAAAAAGGAAGTAGGAGTGAAATGGATTGTAGAAGCCAAAAAATCCTTCGAATTGGTAAAACATGCACTCACCAGGGCCGCAGTCCTAATCAGCCCAGACTTTTCAAAAGATTTCCTTATTTTTTCCTTTGCCTCGGAACATACAGTGGCTGTAGTCCTGTTGCAGAAAAACACATAGGGACAGGAACAACCTATTTCTTTTTTCAGCAAGGCTTTGAGGGATGCACCCTTGAAATATAACATAATGGAAAAACAAGCCTATGCTTTGGTAAAGGCCTTAAGAGACTTCAAGGTGTATATTCTGCATTCCCATATCATTGTTTATGTGCCTAACATAGTGGTAAAGGACATTTTGTCACAAGACCCAGATGGAAAGAGGGGCAAATGGTGTAATATTAGAGTATGATTTGGAATTCAAACCCACAAAACTCATTAAAGGTCAAGGCTTAGCTCAATTAATGGTTGAATCTAATCTACAAGCCCTTGACATTAACATGATAGATTCCTTGGATGAACAGGAAGAATTACCTGCTCCCACTGTGGAAGATTAGTTCCAAAACTCACCTTGGTATGCTGACATCTTGTACGTACTTACAAATCTTAATGTTCCTCCTAATTTTCAAAAACAAAGGCAAGGTTTTTAAAATTGAAAGCTAGGAACTATTTCATTTTAAATGAATTTTTGTATTGGAAAAATGCTAATGGTTTATTACTTAAATGTTTCCCTGAAGTTGATGCAGAGAGGATCAAGCATGAATTCCATGAGGGAGAGTGTGGAGGTCATCTCTACTAGAAAACCACAGCCAATAAAATCCTGAGAGCTGGCTATTACTGGCCCACCCTCTTCCAAGATGTCCATAAAATGATAGTTGCCTGTCACAAATACCAAATCTTTGATGGAAAAAGAAAACTTCTTCCTTTACCATTACAACCTATCACTGTTGAAGCTCCTTTTCAACAGTGGGGCCTATATTTCATAGGAGAAGTCCATCCTGCTTCATCTGCCCAACACAAATGGATTCTCACAGCCACTGACTACTTCACAAAGTGGATAAAGGCCATCCCTTCTAGGAATGCCACAAATTCTGTCATTATAAAATTCCTTCAAGACCATATCTTGTCTAGATTCGGCTGCCCTAGAAAGATTATTACTGATAATGCTGCTACTTTTGGTTCCAAAAATATGATTGACTTTTGTCACAAGTATCAGATTACACTTGGTCATTCTACTGCTTATTACCCTCAGGGTAATGGGCTAGCATAATCATCAAATAAAATTTTGGTGACCATCATCAAGAAGCTACTTGAGGAAAATAAAAAATCATGGCATAACAAGTTGGTGCATGTTTTGTGGGCAGACAGATTGACCACAAAGAAATCCATTGGGATGTCCCCTTACCAACTTTTTTATGGAACAGATGCAGTATTTCCTACCAGCCTAGGTGTACCAGTGATAAAATTAGTCCAATAAATACAGTCAGAAGAGGAAAACATGATAAGGAGGATTAATCAGACAACGCATCTCCAACAGACAAGGGAAAAGGTTTACAACAGAGCTCAAAAGGTGCAAGAGAACATAAAGAAGTCATCTGACAAGAGAAAAAAGGCTTGTGATTTCAACATTGGAGATAAGGTACTCAAATGGGACTCCAAAAGAGAGGATAAGGGTAAACATGGAAAATTTGATAGTTTCTGGCAAGGTTCTTACATCATTCAGTCCACCATTGGTCCAAATGCCTTTTTTCTGCAAGAGTTAGATGGCACAGATCTGTTTGGGGGTCCTGTCAATGGCAGGGCCCTTAAGCATTACTACTACTGAGTTTTATTTTAAAGTTTTCATTCCCATTGTAAATACCATTTTCTTTGTTCATGTCTCACAAAAGAAAAAATGCGAAAAACAATAAAAGAGGAAAAGAAAAGAGGACAGATTGTAAAAAACAATAAAGGTACAGCCCCATACCAAAAAAGAGAAATAATTCTGAAAGTGTGCAAGCTCAAATGCCACTCCTGAAAAACGCTCTCCTAGTTAGTCAAACAACCTAATCTTGACTAATTAGTTTTAAATTTACTGCTGATAGGATAGTGAATTCGATTTTCCAAACTGTTTAATCTTGGCTTATCAGTAGATAGATTAGGATAGAAATTAAAGGTTCAAACATGCCCAAAACCTGAACCTAAGTTCCCAAACAAGAATTGACTCCAATATATGTTTAATTCTGAGTCAAAACAAAGGTAAATCTGGTTCTAATCAGCTCAAAATCTGAACCAGTTGACAAAGGAAAGACAACTCAAAAAAAGGAAAAAATAGAGCTGTAAAAGGTGAAGGAAGTGCTCTGAAATTTCAGATATTAAGCCTTCCATTTTTGTTTCAAATTTTCTGCAAAATAAATATCTACGTGTAGCTTGTTTTTCTTTTATGCCATAGATCACAGCAAGTCAAACAGCTTAATCTTGACCTGACTATTTTTAAATTTCTGTTGTAAAATTTAGAGAATAAAATTTGTTGGACAGTTTAATCCCAACAGATAGTAGATTAGGTAGAGAAACTTATGGAATCAACTGTTTAATCTGAGTACATGGAGAAATAAGAAGTAGAAATAGATTAGATTTCCTATTTTTAAAAATAAAATGTTGTAAAGAGTTTTCCAATCGAAGTGCACTCTAAATGAAGAAAAAATGTTAGATCAGTAGGATTGGGTAGGTAGAAAGTTTGTGTTTATGAAGATTCATTGTTTTTCTTGACTGCTAATATGTTTCAAAGCAAGATCATCCCAGTAAAAGGAAGAGCATCCCAATGGATCAGGCACAGGTTAGCCTCCCAGAGAATGCAGGTATGAAGTTCTTGATGCCTCCAAGAAGGCACCATCCCCAAGTGGAGCCACTATTGGCCACCTATAAAATTTGTTCCATAAAAAGGTGGCAAAAACATTTGTCAGAGTCTTCAAGGAACACTTCCATTGCTAAAATGTTATCTCTTGAAGCCTCTAGAAGATCTCATGCCTTGGTCTGAAAATATTCACTACTATGTCCCTTCAGAACTCAGAAATTCTGCTAAAAATTCTATGAGAAAGACTATTGCAAAATCCCCTTCTCTCCCATTCCTCCACTCAGAAACTAACCTTCATTTTTTCCCATCATTTTCCTTTGTTTTCCATTTTCCTCATCTCCCCTTCATAAAAATGCCTTTGCAGAGTTTAAAAATCCTTTTTGAATTCTGTCGAAACCCCTAAAACCTTTTAAAAACCATTGAAAATCTATGAAAAAACCCATTTCTTGTTAGGGGTTTAAGCCCCTTTGGGCCAAGTCTCAACCACTTCCCCACCATATGCCCATGGTGCTAAGACCAAATTCTAATACCTTTCGGCGCTAATCGCATCGCAAAAATCCAAAGCACGCAAGTCCTGTGCCATTATAAAGAAGTTCTGATGCGATGAGCCTTTATATTTAAAACCCTCGATTATATTATTTTTCATATAAACCATGGGCCTGCATTCCATCCTTGAAACCTTGTAAAAATATATTTCCGATCACTTTTTTTGTTTGTAAAGTCCTAAAACCCTTTTATCCAAAGTTTGATTTAAACACCAAACTTGCATGTTAATATAAAATGGGTTGATTGAAAGACTGGGCCCGAAGTTCCGATGCGATTGGTCCTTCATTGTATAAACCCCGCCCTTTTGCTTTCATTCCATACAACTTTACCTTGGGACCAAGTGTTGAAGTCCTGAGGCGTTTAATCGCATCGCAAGTTTCGAATGGGTTGATTGAAAAGCCCGAGCCCGAAGTTCCGATGCGATTGGCCTTTGTTATGTAGAGCCCCGAGCCCATTTCTATTCCATATAACCAAAGGTCCCGCAATCAGGTGCCAGCCGTCATATATATATATATATATATATATATATATATATATATTCCGCCCGACCTTCCAAAACTTTGTATTATGTTAAAAATTGTGGGTTTTTCATAAAGTATAAAGGTTTCTGCCGGTACAGAGTTGAAAAGATATTGACCGTTGATCTAAAGCTGATCAACGGCCCGCGTAGAATCGCAAAGTTTCAATCGCAAGTTTCAATCGCAAGTTTCAATGGCATACTTTTGTTTGTTCCCCCGATCGCCCATCCCTATGATTCTTTCCCCACTGTTGATCTGGTCCTCAGATCAAAGGTCATCGCTCAATCGCAAATTTTCAATCGCAAGTTTCAATCGCATACTTTTGTTTGTTCCCCCGATCGCCCATCCCTCCGATTCTTTCCCCGCCATTGATCTGGTCCTCAGATCAACGGTCATCGCTCAATCGCAAAGTTTCAATCGCAAGTTTCAATCACATACTTTTGTTTGTTCCCTCGATCGCCGATCCCTCTGATTCTTTCCCCGCCATTGATCTGGTCCTCAGATCAATGGTCATCACTCAATCGCATCGCAAAGTTTCAATCACATACATTTGTTCGTCCTGCCGATTGCAATCCTCTGATTGAATTTGGACCATCCACTTGCCCAGATCGGATGGTGCCAGATCACTCCCGCATTTTTTCATCGCCCTCTGCCTCTACCAAAGGGTTTTCAAAACCGATCTCTGCCATTAATCATCGTGCGATCAACGTTTCTGTTTAATTCTTCCTTCTGCTCTTTTTAAACCTCCTCTCGGCTAATCTCCACCATTGGATGATGCCATCCAACATCTCTACTCTCATCCCGCGCCTCTGAATTAGTAAACCCAAAAATGCAGGATTTTATGATATTTTTGTTGAATTTTGCAGGTAACGAAGGTTTTCCATTATGATTGAAAGAAAGGGCCGAGGGCTGGGAATGATGGTTCCCATATTATTGCTTTATCAAGGGAAAGTAATTTGTGGGGTTTAAGATCCATATTTCCCCTGTGTGGCCTGCACATCAACAAGACACTGTGTTTTCTAATCACTGTTAAAAAGTATCAGTCTTACCAGAACAGAAGATCGAAAAAACTGAACTAAAGTGAATTAAAGGCATTTTCAAGAAAATACGAAGACAACTGTCAATTCGAGAAAGCTTCCACCACCTTAAGTAGAGGCTAATCGAACCCTCTCCAGCTCCTAAAGGAACATGTAGCCTCATATAAATCAAAGACAACCAAACAATTAATACAAATCAAAGATCTTATCTCTAATTTTCAGAAAAACTATTTTAAAGATTAAAGAACAGCCCAGAAGCTAATCTTTCGATCATTAGACCTCGGGAAGCATAAACAGAGTTACTTCAACGTGACACCGAGCCTCCAAAGTCAAAAAAAGCTCCCCACCGAGCTTAATCCTAAGTGTAAATCAATTAATGCAGATTAAACACCTATAGATTTCTTCATTGAGGCCCTCAAAAACCGAAGAGTCATCAATCTGCATTTATTTGACTCAGGAGATCTTTCATCAAATACCACCTCCTCATTCTTCTATAAATATTTCTTTAGAAGGTGAGAAAATTTTGGTCTCTGGACATCTGAATGTATGTAATAGTCATTCTGAAGCTACTGATGCCCTGTTTGCAACTTAAAGATACATAAGCTGATACGAGAAGTTCGAAGTTGTAGAGACCCACCGGGCTTGCTGATTGTAAATGGTTTGAACATCAATACAAGCTGTTGATTTATGGGATCCTGAATTATGTCAATGGTGATGTGTTCCTCACTGTCAATTGTTATTTTCTTTAATTTTTTTTTTCTCTGTCCATTTCCTCTAATAGAGAGCAGCAAACGTAGAGCTAGGACTTACTCTGAACAGTACCCTGCTCTTACTGAAAGCTTTATTTTTTATGTTTCCTTCATTCAAACCTTCTCTTTGAAGAGTATATTAATGCAGGTTAGTTTAAAAGAACTTGCCTGATCCAGATTGCTCTTTAAAAACGAGTATTCTCTGTGTTTTCCTTAGAGTATATTGAAGCAGGTTGGTTTCAAAGCACTTGCCTGATCTAAATTGATTTTTGTGACTATTATTTGTGGTTTTCTTATTTGAATATGCTGAAAGCAGGGTAGTTTAGAATCACTTCTTTGATCTTAAGTTGTTCGAACTGTTAAATTTTTTCTGACTGAAATTACTTCAAAGAAGGCTAGTTTAAAGGCACTTCCCTGATCTCAGAATACTTTTATGTTTTCCCTTAATTACATGCCGAAGCAAGATAGTTTGAAAGCACAAAATTGATCTTAGGTTGTTTCACTGTTTCTTCATTTGTTTGGTTCTACACTTCCTCTCTGTTTCATTCCATAAAATCAATTTAAGAGATCCTTTGACCTAAGCAACTTGCCCCATGGATCCTTCTTGAACCTTGCTGTCCAATTAAAATCCTCCTATGACTCCATAGCCCAATGGATTAAAACTTTATTTGCCTTCTCTGTCAGTCGAATCATTCCTTCACTTGTAGACATCTTCTCCCTTCATTTTGAACTGCCTTCACCTTCATCATGTCTCTGCCCAACCAAAACAAACAAAACAAAACTCTATGCTCTTCAGAACTAGCCTAATATCACAATTTCAAATATTAAAGGTAACATCTTTTGAACTCATTTATAGAGAGATCCCTCTCTGGATTCAGGAGGGCTAGATCCTTGAATCCCAAAGTGGTTTGATGTTGTCTTATCTTTTGGTTTTCCCAATCTAGCCAAAAAATACGAACCCCAACATAAGTTTCCTTCTAAAATTAGGATTTCCAATTTGAGGACCAGGTTGATTTTCTCTTGGAGGGTTCCTATCAGTAGCGTTAATTATCTCCATCATTCATTCCATTGTTCTTAATAGGGAATATATCTTAGCATCAGTGGTAGAAGTTGATGGTTCTTCTTTGATTATCACTCTCCTCTCAGTCCTAAGTCTAGCCCTGTTGGTTAACAAATATTCCTCTACATTGATAACATCTCTCTGCATCTCCTCTAACATTGCAAAATTTCTTTCTCTTAATTGGTAAGACATGTCATCATTGAAAACATAAGGGAATTTAATTAGGGCTAAACCTTGAGGGGGCTTAGTGTTGGCTGGAATTGCATTATAAACATTGTTAAATATGGTGCATTAATCCTATAGAGCCTCTCCAAGGCCCTTCTAATGTACTCATATTATAATAGAATCTAAAGGGAGTTGTTCTTTATCTCCCATATATTTAGGAATGATTGGTGAAAATAAATGAGATAATAAAGGCTAGCTGGTGCTAAGGCCCTAAACCATTTTCTAACATCTCCCGTTAGAATTTGAGAAAATAGTATCAGTTTGAAATCTTCCTCATCAAATTCTTGAAGATCAAAAAAATAAATCATTCTGTAAACATGTTGTTGAACAATGATGGGTCTAGGAACATCGAACTGAGGGATTTTATTTTGATATTCCTGGGGCATATTGTGAAAACGTGCATCCAAAACCAAGGGAGCATACCTTCTTTCCATGACTGGTACTTGGGGATGAATGATAGATGATGGTATGAGTGGTGTAGGTATAGGAGTCCCTACTATAGGTTGAAGCATTTTCTGAGATGTTATTCGAGAAGTAGTGGAGATTATAGAGGAAGTGAGGCTAGTTGATGTAGGATGAATTGTTTGAGAATAAAAATAAGCTATTGCTATTTTTAATACAAAGAGTTAAACGGAATTTTGAACATAAGCTTCATACATAGCTTGACCAAGTTCAGATACTAAATCCTGTAATTTTTCAAAGCTTTGAAGAAATTGCAGATTAGATTATGGTTCAATAGGTTGAATTTCAGATGTAAAGGGTTGCATAAATGATTTATCAAACACCATTTCTTCAACAAAACTCTCAGACTTAGTTCTAAATAGACTGTGTTCGAATGGTATGTTAAACTCAATATCTTCTAAAGGGAAACAATTCTCACGGAGAGAGTTTTCTATGTGTGGGGGAATACTGTCCCCTGATTTTCAACTAATATCCTTTTTCTAATCAGTTTCTCAAGGTCATCTACAATTTGAGCAGGTTTTGGATTAGGATGAGATCTAGTGCAGATTATTTTAGGAGCCAGAACTAATTATTTTAAACAAAGACACACACCATTGCTTACAAAGGTGCACAACCTCTGAACATTTATTTCTGAAAATTAAAACATTTCGTTTTCCTGAAATAAATTTCTTTAACCAGGGAAATGAATTTGTAAAAATTTCACAGTGCATTATCCCCACTGGAGTCGCCACTATGTTATCACTCTATTATTTCCGAGGTTGTGGAAGAAACCACAGAGGTAACCAAAAAACCACTTTGGAGTTGAGGATCTAGCCTTCCTAAACTTAGAGAGGGATCTCTCTGTCAGATTTATCTTTGTAGTATTGATCATATTAGGCTAGTTATTAATGCTCAATTGTTTGTTTGAATGTTTGAGATTTTTTTTAATTATTTTGGTTGATTAAATTCCTAAACTTCCATTGGGCTATGGAGTCCACAACTTAATATGTATCTTTGTGAGATTTTTAAATTTTTTTGATAGGATAAGGTAGGTGAACTAACTGGATCTTTCATATTTAAATGAAGTGTAACAGAAGAGAAATATATTCAATTAAGAAAAAGAGTAGTTAATAATTCTTTGACTTAGTATAAGAGGAAAAAATTTAAATTACCTACAACCAGAATCACATTGTATCTCTGAAAAAATTATGTTCATCAAATTTCTGTAAAATAATTCAAGTTTAAGAACATATAAGTATGGAAACAAAGAAATAAACACATAGACCATGATAAGAACTTCACAAATTAGTCCAACACATTAATCATGTGAAATAGTTGTTTTATTACTTATTAGACCATCAAAATGGAAAATTACAATAGCTTTTGGAATGCAAAAATCGACCCTCAATACTTGAAAAACTGAAGTATTTATACAATTATTTACAAAAATTCCTATCATAACTGATTAGGATATATTTCAGAAAAATATAAAACAAACTATATCTCTTATTAAAAACTAATTGGGAAAGTTGGAATTGTTTGAAATCTGGCCCTAATTAGCAAGAAGAAGTTGTTGATCTATCACTTTGATCCTTCCTGTGTTGTTGATCCTGTTATTATGACATCCCTCACCGAGATGGGATGTCTAATGATAAAGGGCCCTATATTGCAAAGAAAATACAAGGAGGACTGTATGGACTATCAAAACCCCTTTTTCACCTACCAGAACCTTTGAAAGGGCTAAAAATCACCTTTTATCTTTACAAGTGCTCATTCTAATATATCAGGCCTCTAAGCGCCTTTTGGCTTAAGCCCCTAGCCCTCATTTCCCATGTGACCCCACTCTGTGACCGACAGCTAAAATTCCTTAAGCCCTTTATGGCGATCAGAATTCACTAGTTCTTAACTCCACTCTTTTTCTTTGTTTCACCGCCGAGGTTCATCTTTGCTGAAGAGATCATGACTGTTGCTCTTCGCAGATCCAATGGCCATCGCGCGTTCCGTTTTCGCCTGTCGGCTATCACACATCGCTCATCACTACCGTACATTCCTTATTCATTGAACTCCTTTTCTGCTGATGTGTGAAAGCTTGATGCAATCCTGACCGTTGATCTCATCCTGAATCTAACTATCATTACACGTCAGCTATCCATCGAACATCGCACTTCGCTTCATACAAAGTTCTCGTTCCCAACCTATTTTCCGTCGATGCATTTCCCTACACAAAATCTTCACCATTTATACCGATTTTGATCTAATGGTTCTCGCTTCTTCGGCGCATCATGCGCTCCTCCCACATACTTTCTTCTCGTCCGTCTGGATCCCCGATGTGCACAGCTCCGACTAGATCTCAGTCGTTAATCTCCACAACGATCTGACGGTCGTTGCCCCATCACTTATCGGCACTTCTCGCCTCGCTCTTCCACGTTTCCATCTCCCTCATTCCTTTTCTTCGCCGATATGTCGATCCTCCGAGATAATCTCCACCGTTGGTCTGATTTGCCCATATCAGACGACTCTCGTTCGTTTTTGAATCCAATTCGCAATAGCTCCCCAACGCGTAAGTCCTATGCCAAATGGGTTATTTTGTGAGGACACGAGTCGCCCACCTAACTGTATCGCATTCATTTTGCTCATTATCGCTTACCACCTTCCGCCTGCGTGAAAACCACTCCAGTTTTCCGCAAAACCACCTTTTACATAACTTTGTGCCAAATCAAATTTAAACTCTGTTTTCACCATGGAAATGTCTCCACTGAATTCCTTGCCTCCGCACTGCTCCTCCGCATTCACCCGAGCCTTCTGAAGCAGCCTACCCCTCATCACAGGATTTATTTAACTGGTTTATTGTTTGTGCATGTTTTCATGGCATTTTTAAGTACACAAGCCATCTCATAGCCAACCACAGCGGCTTGAGGCCGAGGATGACGATCCTCCACACCCAAGAAAGCAAAGAAAAGTGATAATAAGGGTCAGTTTCGTGTCTCAATCAATGGATCATGACCATTGGCCATTCTATAAGACCCTCCAGCGCAAGAGGCCTACTCATCCACTACTAGCAGTGCTGCACCCTCCAGTGCAGAAGGCCAGTCCTTCCCACGACTAATGGTATCGCCTTTGCGAGTAGCAGCAATGGCTTTGCCTCATCAAACAACAATGATAATTCATGACTGGGCCCACGTGGCCTTTTTACCTTATGATTTTTTCACTTTGTTATTTCTGGTGAAATCTTTAGTTCACTCCTGCAGTTTTTACTTTCAATTAGTAAATTGTTTACATTTCAGTTAGAAATAGCTTTAGGCATGCGTTGTAAGATGATGAGAGGCAGTTCTACCTCTTCATCATTTCTGTTTTTGATTTAGACCTGAAACACCATACAAGCATGTGGGGAAGATATTTTCCCATAATATCTTCTCGTGCATAGGAATCAGAGGTTATAAAAACAGGAATAAAACATTAACAGAAGGTTCCAGATTTTCCAAAGGACTCACTAACTCGAGTATTCTGTATGTATTTTGTATGAAATTTGATAGTGTATGTTTGAAGATCCCGTAGGGATTTAGTAATAAGAAGTTCTGTAGGAATTGGGGATTCCGCTCGGGATGATTCACAGCTTGTAACTCTCTCTCTCTGTGTCTTTTAATATAAGTGTTCATTTTGTATTTCTCCATACTTCTCGTATCTACAGGTTTTGGAATGCGGGTGCTCCCATGTTTGGACGTGAACTTATCACTGCAGATACTCATGTTTTATACATCCATGGCACTTTAAATATGGCCCAGGCCTGATACATTGTTCATTTTCTATCTCTTTCGTCGTTATTCTGATACTAACTACAATGGATTCTTATCTTTGAACGAGCCCAGCTATATGGATTCTTATCTTTGAATAAGCCCAGTATATATGGATTCTTATCCTTGAATAAGCTTGGTTATAGTTGATAACTTACCCCATCTTCTACAATAGTCATCACTCACATATACTTGATAACTGTGTATTCATTTTAGAAGTCGGCCCCCTTTTACGGAATTCTGTTTTAGAGCTGTCTGATGCATTTACTTATTGTAGTTTGTACTCAGTTTTTGTAGTTTTCCTAATTGTTGTGTTTAAATTTGGGGTTTTGGTTCCACCCTTATTAAAATCATTCATCTGAGTGATAGTTTCATGAAAGCTAAACATTTCCAACTGCATTCAGTTGAGTCATATGCTCCTTGCATTTAAGATGTCCTAGGCACTGGTCTTTATACAACTCAAGGTTGTCTCTAGGAGCTACAATAGATCATTTGACTGAAGATAGAGTCACTCACTTAATCCATTAACTCACATAACATATCCCACCTTTCTTCATTCGAAATAGAAAACTTATTCATCCTCCTATAGACCTCATTTACTTCAATGTACTTGGAAAAACTAGGCTTGATGACAAAAATATTTTTTACTTCATGTTGTATTGTTCAATCATTATCGAGTGCTTCAAGAAAGGATTTTCCTGTTATGCTACCTATTATACCTATAAATTTGGAGCTGTCCTTAGCCATATATTTTAATTTCATGTTGTAGTCCTCTAGAGTGATCAATTTATCATTTATCACAAACAAACTGGGAAATCCCTTTTTTTTCAGCACTTCAAATCTGTTGAAAAACCTATTAGCACTGATTTCCAGCCCATGAAATATTTCTTCCAACTGAAGGACAAGGTTCTTTTTGGTCAAAACCTTCTTGAATTAAAGTATTGTTTCTATTCTATCTTCAAATCCTATTTCCTCTAGCTCATATTTATTCTTATAATTTAGAAATCTTATAATATTGGTGGCTTCAGTGGGCTTATCATTCTACTTTTCTTTGATATCTTCAATGGTTGATGTAGCTTTCTATATCAACTCCTTTTGTTCAAAAATGATTTGTATGGAAGGCCACATTTCATTCATTATGTTAAGGATGTCTGTCCATATGTTTTCCAGTTCTTGGGCCAATGTGTGGCCCATGCCTTTCTCTTTTCCTAGTTTATGTATCCTTTCCATCAATATTTGGGACCTTTTTGCCTCAGCCATGTGTGAGGCCTCACTTATATTCTTCTACTCCTATAAGGCCTTTATATGTCCCTGCAACTTCTTGATTTCTTCATTTTGTATTGACATATCTTCCATTTATTTTGTATTTTTTCTTGCAACCTCTGTGGGTTGGGTAGGAGGTGTTGTTGATGTAGAAGTACTTGTAGTTGGTATTGCTGTGAGGGGTACTAAATACAAAGAAACCATGTCTAACTATGCATTTTTTTCCTTATCTTTGATTAATATATCCATCTTTGTCTCCATATTTCTGATTTTTGCGTTCTGCTCAATGATGAACTTGAGCATGTTTTCCTTCTGACTCTCCGATTCTCTTATTTATTTTGTTTGTGGGTCCTCAGTTATTGGCATCTTTAGCTGCTTTACAAGTGCTGAAATATCAAATTTTTTCTTACTATTCAACTCTTCAGCTTCTTTGACATTCTTTGGATTATACCCCATCTTTATGACTAGATATTCTAATGAATTGATTCTGGTGTCCTTTGTCAAACATGAAATCCTTTCAATCCTGAGCTGGGATTGAACATTTGTAAGAGACACCTACAAATTTCAAGCATTCATAGAAGTGTTAGTCAAAGTGGAAAAAATCATCTCTCTTGTTTTCTTATGCGTCTCCATCTAATCGATGGGATGATTGTACTTTGTATCAAATTCAAAGGAGGTCTTCTTGTAGTCAGCAACTATCTGTGGATGTGGAATATGAGCTTGTAAGAATGCCATTTTTATTCTTCCCTTCTCTGTATCAAAGGCTGATAGAATCCTACTTTGAGCACTGGCATTTTGTTTCCAGAATTAAGTGTAGATTTTGCCTTTAAGGATCTCATTCTTGAGCTTTATCTCTATGTATTTGTCAAACATAATTTTCTCTTTATATCCATTAAATATCCGAGATGTTTGGGCTGGGTCCTGATGATCTTGTGACACTGATGATGCTGCTGGGGACCTATGGAATTGCTACCTGATTGTGGAGTATAGGGTGGCTCTTTGATGACTAAGGTATCTTGATGTTGTGCTTCTATTTCCAAATCTCTGTTAGGACTCCTTTTAGTTCTATTTCTATATATTATCCTGAATTTATTTTTTGAGCTTTCTACATCTGACGAGGATCCTTCCTCTCTTTGTCTCTCCTTTGTCTTCTGTTGAGGAGTAGAGTCTATAATGTAGATGTATACATGAGTTTATCATGTGCTTCCTATATGTTTTTATCTGTCCATTCCAACTGATTCATATACCTTTTAATCTATGGCCTCTTTGTGTGCACATAAGGAGTGGTTTTATTTTCAACCCTCAGCTTGGAGACTAGGAAAAATGGGTCACAATTCCATGTGAAGCTAAAATTTAAATTCATTTATTTTAGGAGCTTTTCTACTTCTTAACCAACTGTCTTGATGTTAAGAATAAAGGGACCAACTAGTGTCTTTATTATGAACTGAGACTTACTTTTGGATGAAACAAAATGTATCTCATCAACACTAATAAATTTTTGTATTTACTAAAGAGAAAATACTCTCATTGGGAGGTATTTATGTAGTTTGTATGGTGGCATCTCACACCCATACACTCTTATTTCTATGTAGTTATGATAGAGGTACCAATCTCATGTTTTGGGTTTCTCAGTTAGGAGAAAAATATTTTATATTTCATCGCTAATTCTTGGCTCTACATTATTAGTCAATAGACTCATGATTGGATGAATGAGCTGCTCTATGTAATCTTTGAAGGTGTAATCATATGAATCCTTTCTCTCCAAAGAAGTCTAGAAAATTAAATATTGTTGGTTTCCTTCTTCATCTAATTTTCGTAGTGAACATGGGAACCTGTATACCTAATAATATATGAACACGTAGGCAAGAATGGAGGCATACTTGAACATTCCTTCAGCTGGTAACTTTAGTAATTTTTCATGTATGCAATCAACAATAAATTTACTAAAACTAAACATCACAGAGGGTTTTTTATCAGCAGATAAAATTGATAGAAAACCTAATATTGGCTCATGTACCCATTCATCACAATAATATCCTAACATTCATGAAAGAACAAAAATAAATTTCTTAGCTTGCTATGGAAACATGGATGAAGCATAAGGTGGAGTTTTCTTGCGAAATTAGGCATTTTCAGGTAGAAAAATATCGAAAATTTTGAGCCTCTTGGAGAAATTTAATTTTTGGTATAGTTCATTCAAAGATTATACTGAAAAAGTGGTGCTAGACTTTTCTTGGGGGACCTACATCATCTGATTTATGGTTTCAGGGGTGATGGTGAAAAATACCTCCCCACTTGGGGCTACCATAGCTCTTTGGCTCGGAAAATAACGGGCATGACACTTCCTAATGAAGTCAGGTAAATGGTAGGTCTACGGAAAAATATAGAAGGGTAAATTGGACTTCCATAGTCCAATTTCATCAGTTTTTTCAATGAAATTGTCTTCACGGAAAAATATAGAAGGGTAAATTGGACTCCCATAGTCCGATTTCATTAGTTTGTTCAATGAAATTGTGTTCTAACCAACGATATAACTCAAAGAGATCAAATTACATTTGGTTTCTGTGATTTTATAATCCCTGCTAGCAAGGGAAATATGATCAAGATCGAGAGTGGGAGGGAGCACTAGGTTGATTGGATAACCATTATTTATCTTCTTTGGAGGCATGTTAACTACTCAAATTACAGGAAAGGGAAAACTGATAGTGGGATATTACTAGGGACTTGCTGACAGACGATTATGGGTGGAAACAATGTCTTTTTATTATACTTGACTAGTTTCTTTTTCAGCTAGGGAAGTTTATTGTGTCAGCAAAATTTCGAAAATAAGTGTGAATGAGAAATCTGTGAGAAAAGGTATTGAAAATGGTGCACAAAGGTGTTTTTATGGTAATGGCATAGTCTTCTTGGAGGCATGGGGTCATTATCGAATCCAAACGGTTATCCTAGGAAAATAATAAATGAGTAATGGGCATGGACATGTGTCAAGATAGGAGTGGAGGTGAGTGCATGGGAAGAGTTGGCGAGAAAAGGTGAGGGGGTTGGCAGATTTTAGAAGGGGGATGAAACAGTAGGTTATTTGTGGGGGGGGGGGGGTTGGTGGTGCAAAATGTTATGGGATTCACATGTAAGGGTGGGCTCGGTGGGGAGGAAATCACTTTTCAAACCCCCCTGTCAATAAAGGTAGAATGGATGGGGTGTGCGAAAATCACTTTTGGTCGTCAATCTGAAGCAGACAACTGATATGAGCCCACCATTTAATGAGGTATGAAAAATATTCATTTTTCTCTTTTGAACATTATCATATGGGCAGAAAAATTTGGCTAAAATAAATAATGCTTTCGTACTTAGGATAAAAAAAATTTATAAGCCCAATCTTAGGATAAAAGGCTACTTAATGAAAAATTGATATCTTTTACCCCTTTGAACTTTTTAAACTCAAATTTTTCATAATCCTAAGTAACTCTGACCAATCAAGGTTGCATTTAGATGTGGAGACCCTAATTCATTTTCTTTGAAGAGGAAAACACCTAATCTACTGCTATCTATAATTTTTTTTGCATTCATTCAGTTTAAACACTTGAATCAACTTATTCATCTACCTAATTAATATTAGCCAAGATTACATGGCTTGACTAACTTATTCAATAATCTAATTAACATAAATTGAAAAAAAATTGGTCATCATTACATTATATGATCTAAACAATGGCTCACGGTTGTGGCATTTTAAACAAGTTGCACACAATGTTCAATTTATTCCTCAAAAAGATCAAACTATCTATCATGTAGTGGCATTTAAATTTCCATCACTTTCAATTCTATTTTTTGTTTTTTCATGCGTTTATTTCATCCTTAGTTTTATTTCATCCTTAGGTTTATTTCAAAGAAATAAACACGCAGCTAAACTAGTTTATATGTTCAAGGCAACATCTCATCTAAGGTACGGGGCCCAACTACCCAAGACTCAGTTCTGCCTTGAAAAACAACTCAGATCAGATTACAAGTAACAAATATAGAACTCAATGGATAACTTCCTTCACTAAAATATATGAGAGAAATAATTACATAAATACAATTCTTTCATCAACCTCTCTTTGATCTCTCTTTTAATTTAAATACACAGAGAGGAAAGGGAAATTACGACTAAATTTATTACAAAATGATTTTCCATTACAATTGTAGATTGTCTACAACAAATTGATAAGCAAGATCAGATCTGGAACATCTGTCCATCATGATTCAACTAGAACAAGTCGAATCTAGTATTGCAATTGAAAGAATTTGGGAAACGGCCACAACAAACAATCAAAGAAAATCACCTTCAGAGAACCTACCATTTCTATTAATTCAAACCAAATTTTTGAAAAATACCCAATGAAAAACTGAATTGGCCTTTTCTACACAAAACCCATGTCTCATCCTCATTTTTCTGAAATCTCTAGCACAAAAGAGTCACTTTTTATCCCACTACATTTCTTTGTTGGAATATTTTATTATGAGGATGTTGGAGGCTAAAATTGTAAGTTATGTTATGTCAGATTAGTAAACCATCATTGCCAAAATTATGCATAATAATCATCAATTTATTAAAAATAAAGGATAATAAATATTACTTATCCACAAGAGCATAAATAATTATGAAATGGAATTAAATGATAAATTATGATAAATGATGTGATAAAAGAATGATGGAAATGAATGAAATAAATGTCAAGAAATAGTAATAATAATGAAAAATCAGTGGACCAACAAGATGTTTACGTTTCGACAATATTTTATGTGTTACTATAATTACATTTCTCCCAATTAAGTATTCCAGAAAAAAAAAAACGTGGACAAAAAAAACCATATTTACACTAAACTACCACTAGAAGACTACAAAAAAAATTGAGCTAGGAAAAAGTGAAACAATAGCTTACTAAATAGTAAAAATGAGAGAAAATCTATAAAAAAAACTAAACATGAGAGAAGAGCTAAAAAAACAAGAACTTTAGAAGATATATATTTGTTTTATATGAAAGTCCTTTAATGAAGGTATCCCACGTGAACTTTAAATGTACAAAGTTCATGACATGTATGAAATTATGCTTTAAACAACATTTATTTCCACCATTTGGAAATTCATTAATTCAAAAGAGGATATTATACAACCATGGAAATTGTGATTTATAGCTTTAAACAATTGTTAAAGATAACATATTACAAAAATCTACATACTAGTATAACATTTTTTTTCCATTACTTTGTGATACTATAATTTCATAGTGGTAGTTCCTGGTGAAATGAAATAGAAAATTGACACAAAGAGAGGAAAAATATATTATTAATTAGTAGTAAAATGCATGAGGGGTGTTATTGTCAGTATTTTTGTGCTTCCTCCATTGATAAAACATGCTCTTACAAGGTGATTTTAAGGTGTCAAGGTCAAATTTTGTCATTTCAGTGAGTCTTCAAGCAAAATTTGGTCAGTAGGTATTAGGTCTAGGGTTTGCTTTTACTCCTGTCAAAGTTGTCCAAATGTCGGTCCATGTCACCATTCAGCTAAGTGTACCATCATTCATAGGGTTTTCATCATCATGTCAAGTTCCACTTGGTCATTTTACACCTTGTTCATGCTTCAGTTGTGCCTAGGTAAGGTCCATTTCCCTCTCTTACGGTTTTGGAGGTAATTTCTCTTGGATGGTAAAATCATCAGCAAAAATTGTATCCTAATATTCATACACCTTCCCCTATCCTTAATATACCTTATTAAAAACTTTCCATCAGTGAGATCCCCTGAATTCCTCATTTTCACACAAACCCTAGTTTCTTGCTACAACTTGGCAATTTTCTAGGCTAGGCCTGTGTTTTTCCCCTTTCGACCCCTTCCCCTCACTCAATCTCTAAAATTCCACTTTCCCCCACTTCCTAACATCCCTCCCTACTTCCCAAAATTTTCTAAATAATTTAGAAGCCCCTTATCCACTTCATTTCGCTTCATTTCGACAAATCCCTTGTTCCACATATCGGGATAGGTTTTACTCCAATGGTGTTTATGAGCAATAAAAGATGAATTTTGAAAAAAATGAGAGAGGTTTTTGTCCAAAATATGCCAAGGAAGAAACACCTCCAATTTTTACACAGGTCTCATAGTTTTAGAGAAATGTCAAAAATACAGTTGCCTCAGGAGAATTGATGTACCTCTGAAGTGACCTTGGGAAGATCAAGATTTCTCCTATCTTGGTTGGCCAAATGACTTGCTTGATAATTCAAATGATAACTAGAAATAAATATATTTCCAATGAGCTATCATGAGTTCAATTTGGAGTTGAGTAATACCTTAAAAAGTTGACTGCAACAGCACTCTGCCTTGAGGCAGCCTCATTTTGCACATTTTGACCAGTCTTGGGAGATTTGATTTTTGACAGGGAAAATGAACTCCAAATTGAAAAGTTCTAGTTGGGTTGGAAAGTAGACTGAATAATTTTTCCAACAAGCTATCCTGTGCCCAATTTGGACACCGGAAAGGTCTCCAAAAGTCTCCTGCAAAAAGGCACGGTGCATAGAGATGGCGTGGCGCATTGGGCAGCCCTCTGCAGTGTAAAAAATGAACTGGCGCGATGCATTGAGATGGTGAGGTGCATTGGGCTAAAAATCTTGAAATCCATTTAAATATTCCTGAAAAAGCTCCAAAATTTAAAATTCTTCATTTCCCAAGTAAGTTAACATCCCTCCATGACCAATGAATGAATTTCTCATGGTGCTTATGGTGATTTAATGGATGAAAATTAAAACCCTACCTCCTTGCATTTTTTGTCAAAAAACAATTGCATAGGGTTTATGAGTTGTATTTATTTCCGCTAATTCCACTCCTATCCATTTATCACTCCCCCACTCCTTCATTCCCTCAATCATTTTCTCCCTCTCTTTACATTCTCATCTACCCATTCCACATTTCCCATATCCCTAATCAACTAACCCTAAATCGCTAATCCCACTTCCCAAACCCTAGTCAAATATCCCCAAAAAAGTAATTGCCATCCCAAACCATAGATGTCATCACCTAAACCCTTTCATTCCCAAAAATCCTATAGCTAGCATCAAACCCTCCCCTCATCAGTCCCACTCATCCATGGCGCTAAAAAACATGAAGGCAAAACTGACAAGCTGCCAAGAGGAGGAAAATCAAATTGACCACATTTGAGCAAGAAATTCAAATATGATCGCGAAAATTGGCTTGAAAGGGTAAATATTCATTTAGAGAAGATTTTGGAGAAGGAAAACAAGGAAAATAACATGCTTAGGCGCATGGCTAATCATTATTGGGCAAGTAATCATGTTTGCAAGGCACGAATCAAGATCCTGAAGGCTAAGTTGAAGAGGGCCTCAAAGCATCGGAAAAGCAAAGATAGACTTCAGATTTTGGCCAAGGTTTCCTTGGCCCAACATAGTACATTATGGAGGACACTCAGCCCAAATTTCAAGAAATTTGGGACACTTTTTGCAAATTTTTATTTTTCTGCTCTATGCACCGCGCCACTTGGTGCACGCTTTTGATGGGGGGCTCCTCTTGATGCAAACTTTACATTTTTAGATTTTTCATCTAAAATTATGCATTCCTACCTATGGCCAAGATATTTTGACAGGTTTTGGGCTTCCAAAAGGGTGAAAGACACCCTAAAAATGACCTTTCTGCCCCTTTTTGGACACACAGGAGGCAGTATTGGGAGAACTCATTTTTGGAGGGGCAAATGGAAGCCAAATTCATAAATTCCACTTTTTTTCGAAATTAGACAGGAAGACCTTTCCGGCAAGCCCACTTGGAGAAAATTTTGACACCGAGAAGGCCTCCGAAATCAGCTCCAAACTGGCACGACACATAGAGAAATCAGGCGCGGCACATAGAAGGATTTTGCTCATTTTTGACTCAGTAACTCTGTTTTTCGCCTAGTTTTTGACATTTTGACTTTCTTACCTCCAAATGTTAAACTCATGATGTAATTGGATTTAGTTTGATTGATCTTGATGTAATTTTGTTAAATTTTTACTCATGGAGGTAGATTCATCCATCAAAAGGTGAATTGCAACTGAATGAATCAGTTTTTTATCTTATAGAGGCAAGTTGTTCCACTGCCTATTTTCCTGTTCTCAGTTTAGATCTTGTTGAAATAGCTCCTAAACTTGTGAGCTCGACCCCTAGAGGCTGGGGATGAGTAAGTGTTTTCTATATCTTGTAGTTTTTCAGTCATTAGCATGGTTGGACATTTGGGATTGCTTTGAGCATCATTGTACATCATCTCTGCATTTTGGAAAAGGAATAGACTAGGGTTTGCAACACTCTATGGGATTCTTGTGGTATTTTTTTTTAATAATGTGTTTCTCTCTTTAAATTTAAGTCTACTGATGTTTTATGTATACCATTTTCCCTCTTATTTCTTCTTAAGTTAAACAAATAAGGATAAAGGTAGAATCCATTAAAATTTGCAGTGCTCTACCTAGGATTTGTTTAATTTTCCATGTTTTCAACTGTTTGAAGAGGATCCCTAAAGATTTCTTGCCCTCTTCAACTCCTCACCTATCTAATCTCTCCATCGCATTTCAAAATTAAAGTGTCAAATCAATTGCCTACCTTGCCCCATTCAGCCCTCTGCAAAACTAAGCCTCATTCCCCAGACCCAAAATTTTCCCTTTCCTTTGATCTAGCAAACATCCTCAAAATAAAATAAAACTCTCTTACATATATACCTAGCCTAAAATCAGCCTTTATTCAAATCATATCGAGCCTCACTGATCATTTTTGCTGAGATTGACGAGGAGAGAGCCCTCTCCCGATCTGGTAGGGCTAGCTACCAGGTTAAGCGTGGTTTGATGTTACCCTAGACTCTGCCTTCCTCAGCCTGAGGTAGATTTAGGTCATAACAAGGGGAAAAAAGAAAAGCAAATTTAAGCTTTTTATTTATATTCTTTAATTTCTTAATGTTAGTGAAATTACATTTAGATATTAAATGATGTCAAAATTTTCTAATTTCAACAATGATAGTGTCCATTCAAATTGTAAAATTCTCAGTTATTGAGAGCTCGTGTAATAGGTAAATAGTCTCTGAGTTGTTTTATTTGTACTGTGAAAATAAAATAAGGTGAAGCTCTCGGAGGAAATATTGAAGAAAATTCATTGGAAGGGTACAATTTAACATGCAATTTGGGTACAATTTAACATGAAATTTGCATCTTTGAATGTACACTGCAAATTGTGTTAATAAGAAAATAATTTTTTGCAACCATATTTTCTGCAATAAAGCAGGTTATCTAGTGGGCATTATATTCTTCTAATAAGATGTTTACACCCATTGCAAAATGGCTTGAATGTGGAACATATCAGTTAGCTTGAGTATTTCACTAATCTACAACAGTTTTCTTGTTGATATACATACGTGCTTATTAAATTTATGGAAAGTAAAAAATGTAATAAAAAAAGTATGGGAAGGACGAAATAATAAAATAAAATAAATACAAGATAAGATGAAATTAAAATCATGCATATATTTGTTCTAGCAAGAGTCTGCAAATAAGATTTTTTTGATTCATCATTAAGTGGTTAAAGAAACTCAAAAGACATGTACGGATGCTATATGACCTTGCTGGGTAATTCTATTAACACCTAATCTTTGGGATTAGGAAAATTATATAGATATTATAAATATAAAAATTAGGAAAGTGAAGAAACATTGGAATTTGAATTTCAAGAGTCTAGCTTCAATATATATATCAATGATATCTTAAAGCAAATAACAATTAATTCGTAGAGTTACTCTCTTAGCTAGACATAATATGAGAGAACAGGCCCAAAATTAGTCCCTTTCTGCAGGTAACTCTTGTGGAACTCTACCATTATTATTTGTATCATTAATGAAAATGTTGTCTCTCTATAAGGGCGGAATTTTATATCACAGTGTGTTCCTATGAGAATATATTTTGAGCATTGAAGCTATCCTTAACTAGCATGTGTTGTGTTGGACTGTGCATTGGTTGATTCATTGTTAGTTTAAATATTGGTGTATTAATATCTTTGGGTATCCATTGGTATTTGATCACTGTAGCTTGATGTTCATTCAACTACACCTTTCATATTAGAATGATACTTCACGCTATGATGGGATAATGGCAGTGGTATCTAAATTCAACTACTATTTTAATGCACTAAAAAACAAGTCTGGTGCATAAATAGGGACCCAAACATTATCTGGGCATCGAAATTTCTTGATGGACTGTTATGATTCTAGTAAATTCAATGTTGCATAAGGATGTTATGTTGTTAGATGCATTTTTTGAAGTATATATATATAATTTTCATTGGGATTTTTATGAGCGTTGATTTTATTGTGTGCATTAGTATTCTATAATATGATGTGCCCATATATTATACAAGTCATGTTCCATTATTTCTTGGAGATTATGTTGATATCTCTTATGAGGGTCGAGAAACATTCCTTAAAAGGGTCGTACTTCATAACTTTGAATGACAATATATGCATTCATATGTTGAATAGTTTTTTAAAAGGTCGTGTATGGTGAGTGTATATGACGCTTGATTCCTTATTTTAAAATCCATGAAAATGGTTGGCTAAAATGAGTTGTAGCGAATATGTTTGATATGAAAATATGGCGTGGTATGTCATATATGAAATGCAGCATTGATATATGTTATGTGATGTATTATATGCCATATGGTATATGGATGGTATACATTTTGGAGGATATATATTATTGGGTATATTGAGAGCATATATTATTGAATAGTTTTTGAAGACATATTTTGTTAGATTTATTGCAAAGGCATTAATTTGTTCAAGATTATATTTTACGATGCAATCAGTTATCTCTATAGAGGGAGTAGTTCTCATTGACAAAGATAACTATCGTGAGTGGGCCAAGAAGATAAAACACAACTTAATTTTCAATGAGATGTGGAAAGGAGTTTGTGAAGGATGAGGAAATCCTCCTAAGGATCCTAGTTATGACAAGGAGCTTTCCATCTCAGAGAACAATAAAAACAAGGCCTTTTCTTTGATTGTAAAATTAGTCAATGAAGAGGTGAGTCATCATATTACTCATTATTCAGATTATTTTAGTGCTTTAAAGAAGCTAAATCAATTATCTGACTCACACTTTGAGCTATAGGTGGTTCAATTGATGATTAACTGTTTAATTAAGAATTGAAGGATGATGAAATCCTTTCCTTAGCCTCTAAAATACGAGCCATTATGTAACATAGCTGAGATAAATTTCATGTAATAAAAGTTAATAAAGGAAAAATAAGACAAACTCTTAAGGGGCACTTATTCCAATCTGAATGCCGAGAAAATATATCCTAGTGGGAATCACTGGATATGTGTTTATGACCAAGGAAATTGGAAAAGGAAATGGATAAGGAATTAAAAAGGAAAAATGTATTTTTTGCACAATTATTTATGAAAATAAAGGAAAATAGGAGAAAATGAAGGTAAAAGGTCACATGTTGCATATGAGGAGGAATACTAAGTAAAATAATGAAAAATGAAGAAAATAGAGGCCTCATTGATAAAGTGCTTATGAGGATCAGTCAGTACATTTTGTAAGTTCATTTTTGGAGATCTTTAATTATTCTCTCTCTCACACAGTCTTGGATACTTCAATTTTTCTTCGATAATTTCAACATTGAGCCAAGAAAGAGGAAAGAAATAAAAGGAAGGACAAGGAAAGGGAAGGAAAGAAAATATCAAGAAAGGAACAGAAGGATCTAGCAACTTCAATGAGAATACTTGCAAGTATCATATTACACGTGTGATTTCATAGTTGGCTTGGACATGCATGGCTTATGCATGTTAGTATTTGGTTCTCTTGCTGTCAGTGGCATGGTTTTGCTAGGTTTTGACAATAGTTTTCAACCTTGCCTTTCCTTTTTCTGGATGCCATGGTGTGTTGGGTTTTTAATCTTGGTTTTGAGCCTTGGAATTTCCATATAGATTTCGGAATCAAGGGCGTAGGTGGTCTAAAGGAAAAGCCCCAAAGGCCATATGACTCCCTTGACTGGTTTCGGCAGGATACATGGTAAATCATAGGTGTTTTGTCTTTTTTTAGGGCCTAGTGATCTAAGATTGGATTGTGGTAAAGCCTGAGAGATGGGGATATGTAAAAATCCTCAAGGATAGTGATGGATTCTAGATGATTTTCCAAGCATGGTTTAGTTTTGTTATCAGAGCACCAGTTTTGTTGTGAAGACAATATCGTGAGGGTGGAGGTTGTTTAACCTCTTGATTCAATTTGTTGTGTTTTGGATTCGTTTATCCATGAGATTCCATATTGATTCTTGGAATATGGCATGGGGGTGACTCACTGAAGAGATATTTGGCTCAGCCATGTCTATGGTCGGGTGGTACGTGGAAGTCCCAAACCTGGTTGGTTGTTGCATATGTTTAATGAAAGCTAATTACTCTATTTTTTCTACTTATTAATGTGTGGATTTAATGGTTGTTATCTCACTATTATTTCCATGCTGTTATGCTCATTATAAGCATGGCTAAATGATTACTTCATTTCATTTTTATTTCATGTATTTACTTGTAATTGTTAAAATAATGGATGCCAGACCTAATTGATGTTAGATATGTTCAAAGAAGAGGGTGGTGATCCTTCTTGTAATGTCTCATGTGATTTTTCAGTCATTCATGTTTTGTTTTGTATCCTAGACCTATATATTTCATTCATGCCAAGTGTTTGACAAAATGTCAGTCCCATTTGGGGATGGTTAGGCATTCTCCTAGAGTCAGTTTTTGGTTATTTCACATAGTATTCGTGTGTTTGATGGATTCTAAAAGCCATAGGAATTTATGGGAATTTTCTAGGATTCTAGGCTTAAAAAGTGCCCTAAATTCTGTGGATGTAGGCACACATATGGGAAACTAAGTCCCTCGATGCACACATGCATCCGTCGTGGGATTGTTCAAAGCCTCCTAGATGCACCCTTTCCCATATCAAGTGATATTCCACGGATTTTCTTCAAAAAAATTCAATGTTACCCAAGGACAAGTTAGCCTGATGACTGGGAGAGCCTCTGGGGGTTCTTGTTGTAGGTGTAGGGAGTTTTTGTTATCATTTTTCCGCATCAATTTGACCTCCATAATGTCACCAAGTAGGTTCAATCTTCTCTTAACTTCCCTAAGCTCATGTTTACCATGGTTGGTTGGTTACTTCGGTATATATGAGGGAATGTATATGTTACATGTGGTATCAAAGCATGGTTGCACTCTCCTTGGGTGGTGTGTCGATCATGCATTCATGTCGATTGCATATGTGTTCATCATGGTTATGTTCTATGTGCTAGTTGCATATCCATCGCGTTGTTTATAGTATCAGTGGTGTCACCATGTGAAATTTGATGGTGATTGGATGTTTTCACCATGAGTGGATGTGGCTTGTATATGAATTTGTTATGCATGTCAATGTTGATATGTTGCTATGCATGCATTGTCATGTTTAAGTTTATTGTCCATCAAGTCATTGTATACATTTTAGGTCATCATGATGCTGTTGGTAATATATGATGCTGATATGTTGGCTAAGATAGAACACAAGATGCAGATCATCGAAGTGAAGTTGTAGCACTGGACTCTGGGTAAGAGGAGATCGTCATCCAGGTTGTATGTTCGGTATGCATGTATTTGGTTAGTGGTTGTTATAAGAATTATGGTTACTTATATACATTTTTATCATTTTATTATTCTTTTGGTTACATGTATGATAGATTTTAGTGAATCAATGTGGTCATATGTATGTTCATCAGATAGTCATGCATGGTAGTAAATTGTTGTTGTTTTATGTTAATTAAACTTGATGACTATGTTATATGTTGTTGATGAGTATGTTATATTTTGACTTTTTGTTGTTATATGTTAGATAAATTGATGATTAGGGTTATGGCATTAAGATATTCATGTTATATTTATTGTGCTAATTTGGGTTAGGCCTATGCAAACAATTATAGTTATGACATTCGGGTATGCGTTAATATGTTGTGATATTATAAAATGCTAATCTATGTTGACTGTGCTTATGTGATTGTTATGAAAGAGAGACAATTGTTTATGAGCTTATGATGTGAACGTTTTAGCTAGGTATGGTTATGGATATCATGACCTTATTTATTTTTGATTTGATGTATTGTGAAGTTATATCAAGCTTATCTTGATTGATTGTGAAGACAAGGTAACCTCCCCTGAGATAAATTAAGGTATGACGTTTCTTATGTCGACCACTTGATGCTTAATTATTTTGTTATGTCATCTAAATGGTTTTGAGTGTTTGGCGTCTATTATGTCGTCTAGTTGATTTATCTAACATGGTACATTTATAGCTTGTTTTAATGTTTGATTAATCACATAACATTAGTATGTGTTTATAAGATTACATGAATAAATGATATTGTTTTAAGATATTTTTACTAATGCATATGTGTAGGGACAAATGATATGTACTTGAATGTAAGTAGGTGATAGTGGTAGCATTATGTATTATCACTAATGAATGTGAGTTGATTGTGGATTATGACATGGTTGCTAGTATTGGTAATGTTAGTCATCAGTATTTTTCACTTGTTTTGATGACTATATGCCTTGTCTAGGTTTTCTAGAAACCAATTTCAAACAGTCAATTTGTCCTCTAGAAAACCCGTCAGAGAAATTTTTTATCTTTTCCCCCCCTCTCTTACATACTATGATTGAAATGGTCATCAAGCTTAAAATCCTATCCTAGGTCAGTAAACCTTTCCTGTCCATAACTATCACATCCTTGTAAAACCTTTTATCTCTGATATCCAAAATCCTCCTATTTCACAAAACAGCCTGTCCAAACATAACTCAAGTTGTCCTTGTTACCTTCCTACTGACTGAAGTTACTGTTTGATGACCTGAGTATGTCTAGGAAACCCTTTTAAAAGGTCATAAAAAAGTGTCCAGCTTAGCTGATGGTGCTTAGGATGAGTATCTTAAAAGACCTTTGTCTTGTTAAGAACTCTGTTTTTAATATCAGTCAAAGTATCATGTCCTTCTATCTGTCAAAAAAAATCTTTTTTTTATCCCTAGGTCATGCACCATCAAGTTTTTATATGTCTTGTTTCAGAAAAACTCAGAAAATCAATTCAGGAAGAAACAGAGTAAGAAGGTCCTATATCCAAAGAAAAGTGATCAAGTGAAATTTTCAAGTATTATCATCATGATACATCAGAAAAGGCCTCCAATGATCAAATACATCTTATCCATGTATCTCTACAGGGATGCTATGGATAGATGGCAATAGCCAGTTCTGAAACAAAAGGGACACTTCAAGAAAAGTGTTTAAAGATGGAACAATTGACTGTTGGGAAATAAAGGAAATGCAGATTTCAAATAGAAAGGAAACCTACATGATTCATACCTGCAAACTCAAAGCACCAAGAAAGTCAAAGAATCATCCATCATGGAAAAATGAGTACAAAGGTTGGGATTTTACTGCATCTAGCACTTCATGTCAACTCACAATTGCATTTGCACATTCTTCCCAAACATATGGGCACAGCTCCGAAAAATAGTCTTATGAGACTAGGTATGTTAGTTCTCTGGAAAAAGATTTCCAACAGTTTAGGCATCAAAGTGAAAGAGAATAAAAAGGGAACAACTACCCTTTTTATATCCCTATAGCCTAGACTCTAAAACCGTGAAAGACACTGTCATTGCAGAGGAAGCTAAAGCTACTACAAAGAGAGTTAACCTAAGAGACACAAAGCAAATACGTTGGAGTTTGAAATATCTTACTTGCTCACTATGTTCACAGTAAATTTCTACAAAGAGACCTATCTCATGCATTTTGATAAAGGATAAAGCATTTGAATTGCCTCCTTCATAATAAGCAGATGGCAATCACTTGTGTTTATGAAATGCCTCCTTCAATGATAAGCAGATGGAAATCACTTGTTTTTATGAGGTGTCCCCTTCAGTGATGATAAGAAAAGGGTATAAACAGTTCTGTTTAAATTACCTCCTTCAGTGATAAGTATACATAGGGCACAAGGTTTAGTTTTCAAGAGAGGCTTCATTCAAATCATAAGCAGATATCCTAAGCAGTTTTTCCTGAATTGCCTCCTTAAAATCATGAGCAGAGGGCCTAAACAATTTATGTCTAACAAGCCTCATTCAAGGATGATGAGAAAAGGGCATGACACAAATAGTTTGTGTAGAAGACTAAAAGCTTCATTTGGAAAACAGAGACCAGGCCTAAGATTGTTTTAAAGGACCTCTTTCAATTTATAAGCAGAGGGAAAAAACTTATTTAAACGGCCTCCTTCATTTAAAATAACAAAGAGTCAAAATTTTATAGACTACCTTAAAAAGCCAAAGAAGTGGCACCTCCTTCATCCATAAGAAGAGGGTACTTACAGTTGGTAAAAGGTCCTCTTTCCTAAAAATTAAAGGGCACATTTTATGAATTGAAACAGAGGATTTTTTCTTTTACACAAAAAATGAAAACTTATTTCGTTGTTTGCAAAGCACTTTTTTCAAAAAAAATTCATAAGAAATAGGGTAAATGAGTAAAAAAGGGTAGAGGTTTGATAAAACTATTTTTAAAAATTCAAAGGAAGGCTACATGTTTTAAAAACATTGCACAAGACACAAAAGGCCTCAAAGGGAATATTTTATTCTCATATTACCGATTGGCAAAGAAGGAGGGTTTCTCTGGTTCCTCGGCAAACACCTCGTCCAAAAATCCTTGGTCGCGATGCACCTGTACCTGAGTGTTACGCGCCTATAGCAGCTCACTGTAGGAATTTACAAAGGACGCGATGTGCCTGTGCACTGGCATGACGCGTTTCAGCACCCGATCCTCGTTCAATCTCTGCCCGGCACCCACAACCGCCTGTCGTTCAAACTTTGTTCAAAAACATAGTTTTTTGAACTGGCATGGTGTATTTTCCTTGTTCAGCCTCCGTTCAGAAGCTACGCGCCTGTCTGCAAGGGTGTAGCACCTACTCATTTCGTTTCAAAGGGTCTAAATTGCCAATTTTTCTCAAAGGTCAGTGTTCATCACTGCAAAGAAGCTTTTGAGGTATTTATCACTATTTTTACCCCTCATTTGCTCTTAAAACATAAATGATATTTCAAAAACTGAATTAAAGGAGAAAGAAGTGTTAAGGGAAGAGAAAGCCTGTTTTTATTTAAGGGTTTTCTAGTTGACTTGGGAGAAGAATAGAAATATCAGAATGCCTCCAAAGAAAAGGGTAAAAAAGGGAGGTCAACACAACAGATTTGAGCCCACCACTATTCAAGAAATCATTGCCTATCCCTCAATCTTGTCCTGTTTTCAAGAGGTAGGCTGCTTTGACTTTTGCAGAAGAATATCAGAGGTCACTAACCACCCTCATCTAACAAAGTTATTTGCCCTAAGGTTGGATGGAAAGCATGTTCACATAGAAGGTTTATATTTTGAACTCACTCCTAGATTTGTTTCTAAGGCAACCAAAATACCTAACATAGGAGAAGAGTGGTTCAAACAATAATACCTTGACCTCAGCCACTATCAGCATTTTCTCAAGCCAAATCATCAAGATACATGCAGCTCCATTTTTCCTTTCTCACACTTTCTAGATGACTATGCAACCCCCATCAAATTAATCATGAAGTTTTTCACTTGTGAAGGTAGATACTCCCAAGTATATGCCTATCACATCAGACTCCTTATGCATTTCACAAAAACTAAGTCGCTAAACCTACCTTTTTTCCTGTGCAAAAGTATATACAAGATGTCTTCCATTGTTAGAAAAATGCCTCTAGCTCAACAGAAAGAAAGTTTATTTCATCACTCTCTCATTAAGATCATTATCCTTCACCAGCTGAAACAAAAGGGCATCCCTTGGGAAACTTTCATCTCTCACCCTCATTTCACTTCTCCATCTTCTATGCCACTACAAGTCAGGCCATTTTCATCGCGAGACCCTCCTCATGCTCATTCCTTGCCCTCCACACCTTATGTCTCCTATTCTTCTCATGAGTCTACTCCCCAAAAAAAACCATCCTCCACAGATAGCAGTGAGAAAGAAGAATTTAGTAAAACCAAAGAACAAGGGGGTAGTGGTGAAAAAGAGCAGGACAGTGAGTGAAGCAATAGTATAGGTAAAGGAAAGCATGATGTGGTAGGCAGCCCACAAGGAGAAAATGAAGACAGTAATGAGTGGTAGGCAGCCCATAGAGAGACAGTGAAGATATTAAAGAGGAAGCCAACCCACAGCAAGAAACTGAAGACAGTGATGAAGAAAGAGGCAGCGCACAGAGAGACAATGAAGATACCAGAGGAGAAGGCAACCCACAGCAAGAAAATAAAAGCAGTAATCATGATGAAGGCAGTCCACATCAGGAAAACATTGAAAACAATGAAAATAATGGAAGCATTCACAGCAAAGAGGGAAGTAATAAAAATAGTCATGAAAACAAGAAGATAGATGAAGGCAGAACTAGCTTTGAAAAGGAAAAAATAGTAGACCTACACATCTCCCACCAAACAGAAAAGGAGCATGATATTTCTGAGTTTACTCCTGATAATGAGTTCATTACAAATATAAAATTTAATGAACAAGGAAGTTCCCCACAGTAAAGTAACCAAGAAGTGAAAGCAGAGAACGTTTTTGGAGAAGAAGATAGCCCTAAGGCTGCAGGAGACCAAACTAAACAAGCCTAGGTATTAATTTCTCCTCTCACTCATCATCAGCAAGGTCAAGAGCATGTGTTTACTACCTCTCCAAGGCAAGGGGCCATGCTTCCTTCATCAAAAGTAGAAAAGTCTAAAAACACCAAAACAAAAAGGAAGAAAACCACTCAAACCGTGACTAACAATGTCACTACGGCACTAAGGAGTAGAGGAAAATTGCCAAATAAGAGCAAGGTAAAATTGCCCAAGAAAACCAGAGGAAAGAAAATCATTAAAGGAAAGGGCAAAGAGAAGATTGAACAGTAGGAGAGCAGCCATGAGCATGAAAGGGAGTTTGACATAATAAAAATAGACAGTGATGCTGAAGATGATGAGGCTAGTATTCTTAGATCTCTTTTGCAAAACCGGGAGGCTTAGATTAAAGACTTGGAAAATGGCCTAGAAAGGTTAAAAGATGTCATCCACTATTTTCAATTGCAAAATAATCAAATGAGTGGACATATGGAAATACTTGAGGCTCAGGCGCTGAAATACAGAAGGGAAGCTCAAAAGTTACAAGTGAGGCTAGAAGAATACATCGGTGAGTATGCGGAAGATGATGAAGAAGAAGGGCCAGCAAGAAAGATACCTAGGACCATGGGTCTTAGAAAAGCATTGCAAAAGCAGAAAGAAGAGGAATCAACTCGTGAACAACAGTACCCTCTTACGGAGCTCCTTGCCAAAGAAATTGAGAATAATAGAGATTATTTGCTTGCGAGGGAAAATCAACATTTTGAAACCAAATTTGAGAAAGCTAACAAGGATTTGGGCCTACAAAGAAGAATTACCGAGCACTAAAAGAAGTTGAATCAGTTTGCCCGAAGGAAACTCAAAGTTTCGCAAAAGGATGCGCTCAGCGAAAAAACATGGAAAATACCTATCCTGACTTTGAATTCTTGCTCAAGCTTCATTGCATGTTTCTAAAAACCATTAAGGGGTTTACTCACCAAATTTGGGCATTTTTGGACACATTCTTTTTTTTTGTGAATTTTAGACCTAAAAGCATAAAATCATGTGTGCCTTAACTTTTTCTCAGAGCATCCTCAGCTAAAGAAAAATATATTTTTGGATTCCTTGACATCAAAGTAACATGCCCATAAATTTTTAGATCAAATGAGGTTGTTTTGGTCTCTCTAAAGGGACAAAAACAACCATTTTTCACCATTCTGGCCCTAATATCAGTAGGTGCTACACTCCTGGGTTTTTTCACTATTTCTACTTTTTGACTGACTTATAGGCATCATATTGGAAAAAATCAATTTTTTTTTGGAAATTAGACATCGGTAGCTTTCCAACGCAGCATCACGGGACTCATTTCGACATCGGGAGGTCAGCCAAAACTTCACTGCAAAACAGACCTTTTTCTAGCACTACGTTCTTGTAGATTTCGCTGAAAAGCAGTTTTCTGAGTGATGAATGGGCCAAATGTGTGTTAAGAAAGTTTATATTATTTGTCAGGCCTTGAAAGTGATCCTTTTTTGCTATTTTGGTCTGAAAATGTATTTTTGAAGGATATTTTGTGCCTTGGACTTTGGTAAGCCTCAAGGATAGTTTTAGATATTTGTTTTTGGCCAATGGCCTTCTAGTTGCTCTAGGTGGGTTTCCTCCTCCTTGGCTTATATAAACCAAGAGGATTCATCGTAACAAGGATGCATAACTTGATATATTGAGGGAAATACATAGCATTATGAGCTTGGAAGAAATACTTGTTTTATGAAGTGGATGATGTCTTGCTTAGCTTGATGGTGGAGGAGCATTGTGTGCAAGATTCCATAGCTTGGTGAATGGTGATGTTTGTCTAATTTTGTTTATGTTTCCTTGTTTTCATTACTTTTCCATATTTCTCATTTGCTATAGATCAGAAAAGTATATGTTGATACATGCTCATGGAAGCACCTCAAACATCCTGCATGTTACAACTTTAATGTTTTTCTCTTGTTGATCATTTCTAAAGGATTCTTAACTGCCCTTTAGTTCCATCAAGAAATTTTTATTTGTTTCATTTATGGTCAGTATTTTTTGCTATCTTTTATGATTTAAGGCATGCCCTGCTTACTTATAGCTTCTCAAAACTCCATTTCTGAAATCTCTCTATGAAATATTGGTTGTTTTAGTTAAGTTAAAGAGGGCTCGTTCGATCTTGCCCTTTGTCCATGATTGCAAACTTATTCCAGAGTTCCCGATAGCTCAAGATATGTTGTTTAGGACTTCCTTATTTATATATTGAGTTGTTTGTTTATATTTTTTGTTTTCCCAAACAACTGAAGGTGATTTTCTAGAGTTAGAGGTTCTTATGTTTCTATGTATCACCAGATTGTTTATCTTTCATATGTATCAGTTTGAGTTTTATTCATAGAGATTTATGGTTTTCCCTACCTCATGAATACCTACTTTAAAACTATATATTTTTAAGATCTCTTTGTCTTTCAAAAACTTAATGTTCATTTCACTTCATTTTTCACCCAAAGAATCCATTTACCTTGACTAAATCAACCCTGCAGTAATACCTTGTCCACCATTTAGACAGTCCTAACTTTATTTGATGCCATAGCCCTGTTGATTTAATGAAATCTCTTTATTTTTGTCCTTTTCGATCAGTTTACCTCAAAAACCCAAAAAACAAACCAAAATATACTTAACAGCTAGCCTAAAATCAAACATGCAAAGCGAACAAGTTCACATCCTTCGCATAATAGAGAGAGCCCTCTCTGAGGCCAGGAAGGCTAGGTCCTAGACTCCAAAGTTTGGTCTGATGTTGCCTTGTCATTTGGTTTACCAATTTTCCAAATCCCGGTACTCCAACATAATGAAGATCACGGTGGGACATCTGAGTACATAGTTGCTTGAATACCTCATACCATCTTAGTTAGACTTAGAAATACCAGTGAAACTGCCTCCTCTTCGCCACACTGACAAAATGGTGATTGCGGTGGAAACACTGAGTACATAAACAGCCTAACCAACCTTGACAGACTCTTTATTCCTTCTATATTAAAATCAGACAAACAGCTTATAATTTCCATTTAGAGTAGACTCTTTTTGTTTCAGCACCTTAGCTATGTGAAGAATCAAATATATCACACTCTCACGGAATAGGATATATATAAAACTCTTTAAAAAAACTCACAAAAGCATCCCTAGATTGGTTTCTATCAGTCATTGGCAGTGGACCATAAAAATTTGTCTTTACAGGACAATAATATTCACCTGGCGACTCCACTATCCTCCAGTAGGCCTAATAATCCACTTAAAAAACCAAAAATTTCCATAAGCATGATATCCTGTTGACTTACCTTTCCAATGACAAAGATCATGATGCAACCTCTAAAATCAGTGACAAACTAAGTACTACTTAGGAATTCAGAAATTTTCATCAAACATAAAAAATCAGTAGAATAGCCTAAAAAAATAACTATAACTTTCTCAACATATTGATCTAAGTTTTAGGACACTCTTACAAGTTTTGGTATAGATTTTTTCTAGAAAATAATTTCCCTAAAAAAACCTTTGTCAGTATTAGTGGTGGACCATAAACTTCAAAGCATCCACCTGGAAACTCCACTAGCCTTCGTTTAGTTTTAAAACTTTACTAGCATCTGTACGACTCTTAAAAAGGACACCATCCAAAAACAGTCACAATTGTCATCCTCTCTAAATTTTGAATTTGAAATTTGGCTTCACGAAGAATTAATAACAGATCTCATCCTGACCCAAATCCTCCTATCATAGTTGATGACCCAGAACAGATTTTGTGGCAAACTTCTGAAACTGGTAACTTAGCTACCGATAGGACCATTCACAAAGCAAGCTCTGTACCCGAACATCTTACATCCTTGCAAGATCCCCAATTTGACTTGTGTTCAGCAAAAAGCCTTTTTAGAAACAAGTCAGAAAGTAGAATCAACCTTGTTGATCTTGGCCCTTAGATTTGGAACATAGCCTAGCACAGAAGCCTCACCCGCTACACCACCTGATTTCTAGCTTCTCCACCACTTCGGCTCTCTTCACCCCAAATCTACTCAAAATCGGTCTACAAGTCCAAATACTTCCATCCCACCCATTCAAAACACCACTGTGAAAATCACCTCATCCCATAATACAAATCCTCATACTGTAAATCTACCATCATCTCCCATCATGGCGGCCTGGTATGCATCCTTAGTGTTACCACAACCTTTGCAAAATGATTACCAATCCAGAATCCCACATTTCACCGGGGCTGAGGATGCTACTACCCAATAGCATGTAGATAGAATAAGTGATGTTTTTTACTACATGGAAGTAGAAGATGAAACGATAAATATCAGAATGTTTGCCCAAATCTTAGGCAAAGAAGCCAAGAAATGGTTTAAAAACTTGGCTCCTAACAGTATACATGATCTCCCATCACTCTATCAAACTTTTATAAACAAATGGGAAGTCAGAAAAATCCCCATCCAAATCCTTTCTAAATACAACAATCTTAAAAGGAATATGGGGGAAAGTGTTCAAGACTATTGCACTAGGTTCAATAGTGTCTATAATGCCCTTCCACCTCACATGAAACCTCCACTTGGCCTAGCACTAGAAAATTTTCCCAAAGGTTTTGATCCAGATATGACATACCAATTAAGATAAAGAGATACCGCAACTTTAGAAGAAATGAAAAAGGTAGCTATTAGTGTCGAAGCCAACGTAGCCGAGAAAAGATCTAGGATGAGATCGGAAAAGAAAGTCACTTACCGAGATGAGACCATACCTTCCATTTCCTCTTCAGATTCCAAAATAGACAACCTGGTTAAAACTATTGAGAGAATGCTGGAAAGAATAAATCTAAGTGAAAGGGCACCTCCCAGAGACAACTAGCCAAATCCTCAGAACAGAAACCAGAATCAGAACTTTAGAAGAGACCCAACTCAAATCAAACTACAGGAGAATGATCAACAGATCAGGCCACCTTTCCGAGAAAACTACGTTGATGAGGTAGAAAGAGATATTGAACCACTGGATGAAAGTCACTTAAACTTGATAGGTTCTGATAGCGAGGGTGATGTTTTTCTCACAGAAGAAGAACAAGTTTTCTTCTCCTCAAACCAAAATGAAACAAATTATGAGGACCCCGAAGATCCTGAAATAGGATTACAAAACGCCATAATGGAGGTTCATAGGCAATATGATCTTAGGAGTAAGAAAAACCAAGACAACTCTAAGAAAGGTAGCTCACACACTACTGTTACAAAAGCCCCCAATACCATTCTTAAAAGAACAGCAGATAGTAACAAAATCATGGCTAAGAATATTGATCAAAACAAAGACAAAACTAACCAGACAAACCTTGATCCTAACTATCCTAGTACCTCTACTAGGATCCCCGAAACAACTCTATTGAACGAAACCCTGAACCAAAATCAGCAAATTAAGAATATAGAAAAAGTCATGGTTGAGAAAACTGAAGAAAAAAGATCTAAAATACAAGTACCCTTCAGTTTTGAAGGGGAAATCGCCAAAATTAAGATCACCATGCCTCTCACTGAACTTATTGCCCAAAGCTCATACAAATCTCAAGTGATAAAGGTCCTAAACATAGGAAATGATGCAGATGCTTTACACCTAGCTGATGATACCCCTGAGGTGTTGTTTGGACCAAAAATAGAAGGAAAATATCAAGAGGGAACCACCCCTCGTTTTTACATTAGTCTGAATATACATGACCAAATCCTACATAATGCCATGCTAGATTCCAAAGCCTCTCACAATCTCATGCAAAAAGTAGTAATGGAAATATTAGGCCTAGAAATAACGAAACCTTATAAAGACTTATATTCGTCTGATTCAAGAAGATTCAAGTTTCTAGGCCTCATAAAATATCTTTGTGTCAATTTGGCACAAGTACCTGCAAAACACCTGGTCATGGACATAGTGGTAGCATACATTCCTCCCAAGTATGGAATTCTTTTATCCAGATCTTGGGGGGCCAAGCTCCAAGGAAATATTCAACTAGATATGTCTTACGCCACCATTCCTTTTTTTAACCAGACAAGAAGATTGTACCAAGAATCACACATGAAGTATATGGTTAGCAAACAAGAAAGACTAGACAACGTACCTCTTTATTCTATACATTCAGACCTTAATTCTTTCATTTTACATACTGATGAGGACATTGATAAATAGATAGGTAAATTTGAAGAAAATCTAGGACCACTGCATCAGGCACACCAGCTTCTCTATGATGAGCTAGATACTCAAAACTATCATGACCCAGAACAATTGTATCCTGATGAAAAAGAATCTGATGTTCTAGACATAGAAAATAAAACCTCAAAAATAGAAAACATTTTACACTCTCAAGCAAGTTGCTCGAACCAAGTACAAGCCTCAAAAATACAATCATAACATGTTCCCAATGTAGAGGTGCTAAAGAACTTACATAGAACAAAAATCTTTGGAAATCAAGGCCAAGAAAGCCTTATGTTCTTACCATATCTAAATACCTGGCCATCCCAAGACTTTACGCCCCCAAATAAAACTTTAACTATTGAAAATGCTTATGTAGGTCTGGGAAAAATGTCTGATAAAGATAATATGGGGGAATGTGATAAATGCAGTCTTGGAGAACCTGAGCTGATTGAACTAGCTAAAATTTTGTCATTACACCAGAAATTGAGAAGTGCTAGGATACACAACATTCTTCAGGATACTAGTACATGTCGAGAGAATAGCTCAAAACACCATGACACAGCCATCATTTCCAAAAGTCACCCTTACAAAAGGGAACACAAAAATCTTGATTAGGCATTAACACTTAAGAAGAAAATCGCTAGTTACAGGATATGTGTAGATTTTAGAAACACAGATAAACACTCCCTAAACAGCACTCATATCCTTCCAAAAACAAGTCATACCACACAGAAGCTAGGAATTTCTAACCATGTGTCCTTGCATGATAATATTTTAGGATATCATCAGCTAATTCCTCTTCAAAGCAAACAACTCAAAGATTTTTTCAAATACACTAGATGCAGTTTCGAGTTCAAACCTAGTTTTTCAAAACTGCAAGACACCAGGGACATGTTTCAGAGAACTATGTTTCCATTGCTGAACTTCTTTAGTATAATGTACCTTGATGATGTCATCATCTATTTTAAGAGTGACAAAGAATATATGTATTACCTAAAGAAGATGTACAACAAAGAAAGGAGTGGAAAAGGTATAAGGAAAAACAGCAAGCAGACACAGGGTTTTTTAAAGATTCTTGCAAGAACCCTTATGTTGTGCTTACAAGAGAAAATTTTCCTGATTTTTATTTTCAAGAACTAAGTGGACCAAGAGCATCAGGCGATCCTTTTGAAGATAAGATGCTCAAATTCCACTGTTATCAAGAGTTCTAGTCATGAAATTTGTTACTCATTGTACATATTTTGGTTGAAGAAATAAATCAAAAAACAGAAAATACAAAAACAATAGAAAAATAGAAAAAGAGGGCAGTCTTAAAGCAGTGGTACAGCCCCATACCCAAAAAATAGTCATGCTGAAAGTGCGCAAGTCTGAATGCCACTGCTAGTGCTCAAAAGATGTCGTGTTAAGTTATATAGCCTAATCATAACTATGCATGTTTTAAATTGATTTCTGATAAGTTAGCAAAAAAGAATGATAGTCAAAATATGAAAGCTTGACTTACCAAAGAAAGTAGATAAGGAAACAAAGATGTTGGTTCCACATGCTCAAAATAGAACCAAAGAGAAAAATAGGGATGAAAAGAAAACTATGTATCCTAACCCTTATTTTTCTAAATCTCATTTTGTACTAAAATAACATTTGTGTGCAGCTTGTCTTTATGCCACAAACACATGACAAATCAGACTGTCTAATCCTAATTTGATCATTTTTCAATTTCATGTTTTAGTCTAGCGAATGAAATCATGTCAAACAACTTAATCTTGATAGTTGATCTAGTATAGATAGAGAAATAAAGGAGTTTATCAGTTTAATCTGAATTCTTGGAAGATATAAGTGTAGAAATATATAGTGTTTTCTCTTTCAAAAATATCATGTCAAGGGTTTGCTAGTCCAAGTGCACCCAAAGAAGAAATTTTTTTAGGAAAAATAGTTGGGTAAGTAGAGATGAGGTTGATGCTAATCATGTTTTCAGTTTTTCAAACGCACCATGTTCAGGAAAAACATCAAGAAAAGGAGAAATATCCGCCAATGGATGAGGCACTGGTCTTCACGAGCTAGAGATCTACAATTCTGGACACCTCCTGAAAAGGAGCTGCCCTCCCCAAATGGAGCCACTATTAGTCATCAGTATTTTTCACTTGTTTTGATGACTATATGCCTTGTCCAGGTTCTTTGGAAACCAATTTCAAAAAGAAAATTTGTCCTCTAGAAAACCCATCAGAGAATTTTTTTATCTTTCCCCCCCCTCTCTTACATACTTTGATCGAAGTGGTCATTAAGCTTAAAATCCTATCCTAGGTCAGTAAACCTTCCTTGTCCATAACTATCACATCCTTGTAAAACCCTTTATCTCTAATATCCAAAATCCTCCTATTTCACAAAACAGTCTGTCCAAACATAACTCAAGTTGACCTTGTTACCTTCTCACTGACTGAAGTTACTGTTTGATGACCTGAGTATGTCTAGGAAACCCTTTTAAAAGGTCATAACAAAGTGTCCAGGTTAGGTGATGGTGCTTAGGATGAGTATCTTAAAAGACTTGTGTATTGTTAAGAACTCTGTTTTTACTATCAGTCAAAGTATCATGTCCTTCTATCTGGCAAAAAAAATCTTTTTGTTATCCCTATTTCGTGCACCATCAACTTTTCATATGTCTTGTTTCAGAAAAACTCAGAAAGTCAATTCAGGAAGAAATAGAGTAAGAAGGTCCTATATCCGAAGAAAAGTGATCAAGTGAAATTTTCAAGTATTATCATCGTGACACATCAGAAAAGGCCTCCAATGATTAAAGACATTTTATCCATGTATCTCTGCAGGGGTGCTATGGATAGATGGAAATAGCCAGTTCTGGAACAAAAGGGACACTTCAAGAAAAAATTTCAAAGCTTGAACAGTTGACTGTTGGGAAATAAAATAAATGAAGATTTCAAACATAAAGGAAACCTACATGATTCATACCTGCAAACTCAAAGCACCGAGAAAGTCAAAGAATCATCCATCATGGAAAAATGAGTACAAAGGTTGGGAGTTTACTACATCTAGCACTTCATGTCAACTCACAATGGCATTTGCACATTCTTCCCAAACATATGGGCACAACTCTGAAAAACAGTCTTATGAGACTAGGTATGTTAGTTCTCTGGCCAAATATTTCCAGTAGTTTAGGCATCAAATTGAAAGAGCATAAAAAGGGAACAACTTCCTTTTTTACATCCCTATAGCCTAGACTCTAAAACCATCAAAGACACTCTCATTACAGAGGAAGCTAAAGCTACTACAAAGAGAGTTAACCTAAGAGACACAAAGCAGATATGTTGGAGTTTGAAATATCTTACCTGCTCACTATCTTCACAGTAAATTTCTACAAAGAGACCTGTCTCATGCAGATTGATAAAGGATAAAGCATTTGAATTTCCCCCTTCATAATAAGCAGATGGAAATCACTTGTGTTTATGAAATGCCTCCTTTAATGAAAATCAGATGGCAATCACTTGTTTGTATGAGGCGCCCCCTTCAATGATGATGAGCAGAGGGTATAAATAGTTCTGTTCAAATTACCGCCTTCAGTGATAAGTAGACACAGGGCACAAGTTTTAGTTTTCAAGAGAGACTTCATTCAAATCATAAGCAGAGATCCTAATCAGATGTGTTTGCATTGCCTCCTTAAAATCATGAGTAGAGGGCCTAAACAGTTTATGTCTAACAAGCCTCATTCAAGGATGATCAACAAAGGGCATGACACAAACGGTTTGTGTAGAAGACTAAAAGCTTCATTTGGAAAACAGAGAATAGTCCTAAGACTATTTTAAAGGACCTCCTTCAATTTATAAGCAGAGGGAAAAGACTGCTTTAAAGGGCCTCCTTCATTTAAAATAACAGAGAGTCAAAATTTTATAGAGACTACCTTAAAAATCCAAAGAAGTGGCACCTCCTTTATCCATAAGAAGAGGGTACTTATAGTTGGTAAAACGTCCTCTTTCCTAAAAAGTAAAGGGCACATTTTATGAATTGAAACAGGGGAGTTTTGATTTTACACAAAAAATGAAAACTTGTTTTTCTTTTTGCAAAGCACTTTTTTCAAAATGGTTTCATAAGAAACAGGGTAAATGAGTAAAAAAGGGTAGAGGTTTGATAAAACTATTTTGAAAAAGTCAAAGGAATGCTACATGTTTTAAAAACATTGTACAAGGCACAAAAGGCCTCAAAGGGGATATTTTATTCTCATATTACCGATTGCCAAAGAAGTACGGTTTCTCTGGTTCCTCGGCACACACCTCGTGCAAAAATCCTTGGTCGCGACGCACCTTTATCTGAGTGCTATGGGCCTATAGCAGCTCACCGCAGGAATGTACAAAGGACATGATGCACCTGTGCACTGGTGCGACGCGTTTCGGCGCCTGACCCTCGTTCAGTCTCAACCTGATGCCCACAACCGCCCGTCGTTCAAACTTCGTTCAAAAACACAATTTTTTGAACGGGCACGTTGTATTTTCCTCGTCCAGCCTCTGTGCAGATGCTACACGCCTTTTTGAAAGGGTGTAGCACCTGCTCATTTGGTTTCAAAGGGCCAAAATTGTGACTTTTGCTCAAAGGTCAGTTTTCATCACTGCAAAGAAGCTTTCGAGGTATTTATCACTATTTTTACTCCTCAGTTGCTCTTAAAACATAAAGGATATTGAGAAAACTGAATTAAAGGAGAAAGAAGTGTTAAAGGAAGAGAAATCCTGTTTTTATTTGAGGGTTGTCTAGTTGATTTTGGAGAAGAACATAAAGATCAAAATGCCTCCAAAGAAAAGGGTAAAAAAGGGAGGTCAACACAACAAATTTGAGCCCACCACTATTCAAGAAATCATTGCCTCTCCCTCAATATTGTCCTATTTTCAAGAGGTAGGCTGCTTTGAATTTTGTAGAAGAATACCAGAGGTCACTAACCATCCTAATCTAATAGAGTTATTTTCCCTGAGGTTCAATGGAAAGAAAGTTCACATCGCAGGTTTAGATTTTGAACTCACTCCTAGAGTTGTTTCTAAGGCAACCAAAATCCCTAACATAGGAGAAGAGTGGTTCAAAAAATCATACCTTGACCTCAACCACTATCAGCCTTTTCTCAAGCCAAATCATCAAGATACATGCAGCTCCATTTTTCCTTTCTCACACTTGCTAGATGACTATGTAGCCCTCATGGAAATAATCATGAAGTTTTTCACTTGTGAACGTAGATACTCCCAAGTATATGTCTATCACATCAGACTCCTTATGCATTTCAAAAAAACTAAGTTGCTAAACCTACCCTTTTTCATGTGTAAAAGTATAGACAAGATGTCTTCCATTGTTAGAAAAAAGCCTCCAGCTCAGCAGAAAGCAAGTTTATTTCATCACTCTCTCATTAAGATCATTATCCTTCACCAGCTGAAACAAAAGGGCATCCCTTGGGAAAGTTGCATCTCTCACCCCGATTTAACTTCTCCATCTTCTATGCCACTACAAGTCAGGCAATTTTCATCCCAAGACACTCCTCATGCTCATTCCTTGCCCTCCACACCTTATGTTTCCTCTTCCTCTCATGAGTCCACTCCCTAACAAAAACCATCCTCCACAGATAGCAGTGAGAAAGAAGAATGTAGTAAAAGCAAAGAACAAGGGCGTAATTGTGACAAAGAGCAGGACAGTGAGGGAAGCACTAATAGAGGTAAAGGAAAGCATGATGTGGCAGGTAGCCCACAAGGAGAAAATGAAGATAGTGATGAAGTGGTAGGCAACCCACAGAGAGACAGTGAAGATATTAAAGAGGAAGGAAGCCCACAGCAAGAAAATGAAGACAGTGATGAAGAAAGAGGCAGCCCACAGAGAGACAGTGAAGATACTAGAGGAGAAGGCAACCCACAGCAATAAAATGAAAGCAGTAATCATGATGAAGGTAGTCCACATCAGGAAAACATTGAAAACAATGAAAATAATGGAAGCAGTCATAGAAAATAGGGAAGTAATAAAAATAGTCATGATAGCAAGAAGATAGATGAAGGAAGAGATAGTTTTGAAAAGGAAAAAACAATTGACCTAGACATCTCCCACCAAATAGAAAAGGAGCATGATATTTCTGATTTTACTCCTGATAATGAGTTCATTACAAATATCAAATTTAATGAACAAGGAAATTCCCCACAACAAAGTAACCAAGAAGTGCAAGAAGAGAATGTTTTTGGAGAAGAAGACAGCCCTAAGACTGCAGGAGACCAAACTAAACAATCCCAGGTATTAATTCCTCCTCTCACTCATCATAATCAAGGTCAAGATCATGTGTTTACTGCCTCTCTAAGGCAAGGGGCCATGCTTCCTTCATCAAAAGTAGCAAAGGCTAAAAACACCAAAACAGAAAGGAAGAAAACCACTCAAACAATGACTAGAAATGTCACTAGGACACTAAGGAGTAGAGGTAAATTTACAAAGAAGAGAAAAGTAGAATTGCCCAAGAAAACCAGAGGAAAGAAAATCATTAAAGGCAAGGGCAAAGAGAAGATTGAACAGTAGGATAGCAGCCATGAGCATGAAAGGGAGTTTGACATAATACAAATAGACAGTGATGTTAAAGATGATGAGGCTAGTATTCTTAGATCTCTTTTGCAAAACTGAGAGGCTCAGATTAAAGACTTGGAAAATGGCCTAGAAAGGTCAAAAGACATCATCCACTATTTGCAATTGCAAAATAATCAAATGAGTGGACATATGGTAATATTTTAGGCTCGGGCACTGAAATACAGAAGGGAAGCTCAAAAGTTACAAGTGAGGCTAGAAGAATACATGGGTGAGTATGCGAAAGATGATGAAGAGGAAGGGCCAGCAAGAAAGAGACCTAGGACCATGGGTCCTAGAAAAGGATTGCAAAAGAAGCAAGAAGAGGAATCAGCTCGTGAACAATAGTACCCTCTTACAGAGCTCCTTGCCAAATAAATTGAGAATAATAGAGAGTCTTGGCATGAGAGGGAAAATCAACATTTGGAAACCAAATTGGAGAAATCTAACAAGGATTTGGGCCTAGAAAGAAGAATTACTGAGCACTACAAGAAGTTGAATCAGTTTCCCCAAATGAAACTCAAAGCTGCCCAAAGGAAGCGCGTGACGGACAAACATGGAAAATACCTATCCCAGCTTGGAATTATTGCTCAAGCTTCATTTCATGTTTCTAAAAACCCTTAAGGGGTTTACTCACCAAATTTGGGCATTTTTGGACACAGTCTTGTTTTTTGTGATATTTAGGCCTAAAAGCATAAAATCATGGGTGCCTTAACTTTTTCTCAAAGAATCCTCAGTTGAAGAAAATTATATTTTTGGATTCCTTGACATCAAAGGAACATGCTAAGAAATTTTTAGATCAAATGAAGTTGTTTTGGTCTCTGAAAAAGGCAAAAAGCAACCATTTTTCACCTTTCTGCCCCTAATATTAGTAGGTGCTACACTCCCAGGTCTTTTTCATTGTTTCTACATTTTGAATGACTTCTAGGCATTAGATTGGAAAACATCAAGTTTTTTTTGGAAAGTAGACATCCGTAGCTTTCGAACGAGCCAACACGGGACTCATTTCTACATCGGGAGGTCAACCAAAAATTCACTGCAAAACAAAACTTTTTTTGGCGCTACGTTCTTGTAGATTTTGCTAAAAAGAAGTTTTCTGAGTGATGACTGGGCCAAATGTGCGTTAAGAAAGTTTATCTTATGTGTCAGGCCTTGAAAGTGATCCTTTTTTGCTATTTTGGTCCGAAAAAGATATTTTTGAAGGATATTTTGTGCCTTGGACTTTGTTAAGCCTCAAGGATAGTTTTAGATATTTGTTTTTGGCCAATGGCCTTCTAGTTGCTCTAGGTGGGTTTCATCCTCCTTGGCTTATATAAACCAAGAGGATTCATCGTAACAAGGACGCGGAACTTGATATATTGAGAGCAATACATATCATTATGAGCTTGGAAGAAATACTTTTTTTATGAAGTGGATGATGTCTTGCTTAGCTTGATGGTGGAGGAGCATTGTGTGCAGGATTCCATAGCTTGGTGAATGGTGATGTTTCTCTGATTTTGTTTATGTTTCCTTGTTTTCATTACTTTTCCATATTTCTCATTTGCTATAGATCAGAAAAGTATATGTTGAGACATGCTCATGGAAGCACCTCAAACATCCTGCATGTTACAACTTTAATGTTTTTCTCTTGTTGATCATTTCTAAAGGATTCTTAACTGCCCTTTAGTTCCATCAAGAAATTTTTATTTGTTTCATTTATGGTCAGTATGTTTTTCTATCTTGTATGATTTAAGGCACGCCCTGCTTACTTATAGCTTCTCAAAACTCCATTTCTGAAATCTCTCTATGAAATATTGGTTGTTTTAGTTAAGTTAAAGAGGTCTTGTTCGATCTTGCCCTTTTTCCATGATTGCAAACTTATTTCAGAGTTCTCAATAGCTCAAGATATGATGTTTAGGAGTTCCCTCTTCATAGATTGAGTTGTTTGTTTATATTTTTTTTTTCCCAAACAACTGAAGGTGATTTTCTAGAGTTAAAGGTTCTTATGATTCTATGTATCACTGGATTTTTTATCTTTCATATGTATCAGTTTGAGTTTTATTCATAGAGATTTATGGTTTTCCCTACCTCGTGAATACCTACTTTAAAACTATATATTTTTAAGATCTCTTTGTCTTTCACAAACTTAATGTTCATTTCACTTTATTTTTCACCCAAAGAATCCATTTACCTTGACTAAATCGGCCCTACAGTAATACCTTGTCCACCATTTAGATAGTCCTGAATTTATCTCACCCCATAGCCCTATTGATTTAATGAAATCTCTTTCTATTTGTCCTTTTTGATAATTTTACCTCAAAAACCCAAAAAACAAACCAAAATATACTTAAAAACTAGCCTAAAATCAAACATACAAAGCGAACAAGTTCACATCCTTCGCATAATAGAGAGACCCCTCTCTGAGTCCAAGATGGATAGGTCCTAGGACTCCAAAGTTTTGTCTGATGTTGCCTTGTCATTTGGTTTACAAATCTGCTAAATCACAGGACCCCAACGGGTAGAAGTTCATTTCAAATTTATAGATATGTTGTTTTGATCTTTGGTACATATGGATAACATGCATGTTTAGTTACAGTGTGCTTAGAAAAATAAGTTAAGATAACAGATGTATTTTTATATTTATTTATGCATTGATAGTTGTGTAGTTATGGCGGTATGATGCAGGGATTGCATGGCAGAAGAAAGTGCCATGAAATCTTGGAGAAGGATCGAGTTGAGTTTTCCTGCTGAATAACTGGGGACGCATGGTTATTGAGTCAATGTGTTTGTTTCCAGTCTTGTGATTTTTATCTCTTGTGCTATTTTGTGCTTAATTTGCAGGTTTTATTATGTCTAGTGTATGGTCATACCACCTTGTTGTGGTGTCATATTATTATTGATTCTTATGAGTTTCTTCTTGTTATTTCTTGTTATTTCCTTTTTTTTGAAAGTATTGGGAATTTTTTGGGGAAAGAGAAAATTAATGGAGCTAGGGGAGAGCTGTGTGGTACCCAACAAGTAATGGAAGACACAAATGAAGCTTAGTGCATGAGTAAGCACAATAGAATGTAAGAATATGACAATTTTTTGGACTAGTTGGGTCCATTGTGGCAAATGGATGGCGGGAATACAAACATGAGCAAGGAAACAAAAAGGGTAAAGAAAATGGATCTAAGGTGTTAGATGCCTTGGCTATATCAGGAAACATTGTTGTCAATGTTGTGCACATTTTGCATGGATAAAGGAAGTTATCTTAACCTTGACCTTATGCTACCTGGTAATTATGATGTGATCATGATTATGCTATTTTTTATATATGTATACATGTATGTATGTATGTATGTCGTGTCTAATAGGGCCGACATAGATCATGGTTGTTTGATGTTAAATGTATATATGTATATATGTGTGGATGTATGTCACTGTATGACAAGATGATTATTGTTTTATGATTATATACGCATGTATGTATGTATCTATTTCACTATCTCATAGGGTTATCATGGATAATTCTTGTGGAGGAATGATTACTTATGTAGGTGAATGGCATGAAGAGGTTACTGGCTATGAGGAATCAAGTGGCAAGGTAGCCTTGACAAATCTGTAAAGTCGGTATCATGTGGATATGATTTAATGTTATATGATTGCACTATTATTATGTTTATGTTATGGATAGGTAATGTTGAGGGGTACATCAGAGAAGTGAAAGTAGTGTAATCTGTAGAATGCTAGGATAAGCATGGATAGTGGAAAGACACTAGAATCAAGGTTGCTTGTGGGGTTAGTGTGTGGATAACTTGCATGTTGTATATTCAGTGATTGTACCTATGGTGATGCGTACATGTAACATATGTAGTATTATGGACATATGATGTTGTATGTCTATTGTATATATGATGTTGTGTGTATATCTCAGATGCAGTGATAGGTATATATGGTGCTATGTACATGTTGGATATGTGGTGTTGTGTACATATTGTACTGTGTGAATGTTGGATATGCACACAATATGCATATGATGTTATGTGCATGTTCAATATGTGGTGTTGTGTAAATATTGTACTGTGTGAATGTTGGATATGCACACAGTATGCATATTATGTTATGTGCATGTTCGATATGCAGTGTTGTGTACATATGGTTCTATGTACATGTTTTATATGAAATTCTATATACATATGGTGTTGTGTGCATGTGGTGGTGTGTACATGTTGTACATGCGGTGCTATGTGCTGGTGGTTTCATGTACATGTTATTTATGTGGCGTTGTGTACATTGTTGAGATTTCTTTTAATTATTTTTGGAGAAAATCTCATGTAGGTGACAACATGTGTGTTTTTCATGGTTGAATGCTGTGTGTGTCTTATTTTTTTTTATTTTTTTTTAAAGGCAAGGGTTTTCTAATAAAAAATTATTTTTTGATTAAAATTAAACACTTCATTTATTAAGAGTTACAATTGGAGTTTTTTCTGACACAAGCTAATAAACATGGCAAAAACAAAAAGTGCCCGGTTTGAGATCAAGAATTTCAATGGCAAAAACAACTTAGAGATCTGGAAAGTGAAGATGTATGATCTAATCCTGCAACAAGGCGTGGTGAAGGCACCGTTGGGAAAAGCCAAATAGCCTTACACCATGACAGATGATGAATGGAGTGACTTGGATGAAAGAGCACTGAGCGGCATTCGACTGTGTTTGGCGGATGATGTTTTGTTTAACATCGTGTCAGAGAAAACTGCTGCTTGTTTGTGGACAAAGCTTGAAAATCTATACATGAAAAAATCCTTAACCAATAGGATTCTTCTGAAGTGACAGTTGTACAGCTTGCACATGAAGGAAGGTACGATGATAAATGATCATCTGAATACCTTTAATACTCTCCTAGTGCAATTAGAAAGTATAGAAGTAAAATTTTAATCAGAGGATAAAGCTGTAAATTTATTATGCTCGTTGCCCGAGTCATGGGATCATTTTTTTACTTCTATAAGTCTTAGTTCATCAGAAACCCTTGAATTTGATGATGTTTTTGGAGCTTTGTTGTCCTAAGAAACAAGGAAGAGGTAAAATTCAAAAACCTCTACATCAGAAGCAATGATGGTCAGAGGTCGTTCTAAAGAAAGACACTTCAGTAAGAACAACAACTCGCGTTCAACATCGAAAGGGAAGAAGAGTAAGGTAAAGTGTTGGTTTTGTGGCAAATCAAGACATTTGAAGAAGGACTATTGGAAGAGACAAAAAACATCCAAAGGAGACTCTTCGACAAGAAAGAAATAAGCAAACACGACAGATACAGGTTTGGCATCCATTTCAGGTATGAGTGATGAAGTTTTATCAGTTGGTTTGTCTAATCATGATCAACATTGGCTGTTAGATTTTGGTGCGTCAAATCACATGTGCATTCATAGAGAGTAGTTTAAAACTTATAAATCAATCAATGATGGAGTTGTTTACATGGGAAATGATGTCTCGTGTAATATTGTGGGAATTGGAATCATCCAGATTAAAATGTTTGATGGGACACATAAAATTCTAAATGATGTAAGACATGTACCTGAACTAAGAAAAAACCTCATTTCACTAGGAGTACTAGACACTAATGGATATAAAACATTTATTCAAGGTGGAGTAATGAAAGTTTATAAAGAAATTTTACTAGTAATGAAAGCAAATAAGGTTGGAAATCTTTTTCAGTCAGAAGGAAGAACAGAGTCAGATCATGCTTCTACAGTATCTGAAAACAACAGTAATTCTATTCTTTTATGGCATCAAAGGTTGGGCCATATGAGCAAAAGAGGATTAAAAATTTTATATGATCGTAGGTTACTTCCTAGTTTAAAATCTTCTAAGTTATATTTCTGCAAACATTGTCTGTTTGGGAAACAAAGCAAGAAGAAGTTTAAAACTGGAAAACATACTAGTAAGGGAATCCTTGATTATATCCATTTTGATGTTTGGGGTCCATCTCCTACAACCTCATATGGAGGATCGTCATATTTTGTATCTTTTATTGATGATTTCTCTAGAAAAGTGTGGGCCTACATGTTAAAGAAGAAGTCTGATGTATTCACAGTTTTCAAACAGTTTAGAGCATTAGTTGAAAACATCATTGGAAGAACCATTAAATGTTTAAGAACTGACAATGGTGGTGAGTTTACTTCAAATGAATTTGATAATTATTGCAAGGACGCTGGGATCGAAAGACATAAACCATTTTATATACTCCTCAGCAAAATGGAGTTGCTGAATGCATGAACAAGAGTCTTTTAGAGAGAGCAAGAAGTATGCTTAGTAACGCCAATTTGCAGAAGGAATTGTGGACAGAAGAAGTTTCTATAGCTTGTTACTTGGTAAATTGATCACCATCAACTACAATAGGATGAAAAATTCCTCAAGAGGTATGGAAAGGTTATCCATGTGATTATTCTAAATTGAAATTTTTTGGTTGTGATGCATATGCTCTAGTTCCGAAACATCAGCGTTTTAAATTAGATCCTAAATAAAAAAGATATATCTTTGTTGGATGTGGTGATGGGACTAAGGGATATAGGTTGTGGGATCCTACTACTTACAAGATCATCATTAATAGAGATGTTAAATTTAATGAATATTCACTTGAAAATCCAGATGTAGATGATGAATTGAAACATGATAATGTACCTAAGCTTCAACACATTCAGTTTGAAACCAGTTCAAATACTGATGATAGTTCAGATCATGAACAAGTTTCAAATGTAGATCATGAACGTGTTTCAGATGCTGATCATGAAGAAGTTCCTACAGATAATAATCAGCAAATTGTGGAAGTACCAGAAACATCTTTAAGGAGGTCTACGGGAATCAGACATCTTCCTAAGAGGTATGATGATTATGTTACTTCAGTTGCTTTAACCACTAATGATGATGAAACTTTGTGCTATCAGGAAGCTGTAGAAGGTTCTAACAGTAGTAAGTGGAAAGAGGCTATGAAGGATGAGATGAAGGCATTAGCCAAGAATGCCACATGGGATCTGGTGGAACTTCCTAAAGACAGGAAAACTGTGGGATGTAAATGGGTTTACAAATTGAAGAAGGGTGTTGATGATAAAGAGGACAGGTACAAAGCGAGGCTGGTCACGAATGGTTTTTTCTTAGAAATCCAACATTGACTTTCATGAGATTTTTCACCAATTGTAAAAATTGTTTCAATTCAGATTGTGTTAGCATTAGTTTCTTTACTTGATTTAGAATTACAACAACTAGATGTTAAAACTACATTTTTACATGGATATTTAGATTAGGAGATTTACATGGAACAACTAGAAGGGTTTGTTCAAAATCGCAACAAGAAATTTGTCTGTAAGCTCAAGAAATCATTGTATGGTCTGAAGCAGTCGCCTCGACAATGGTACAAGAAATTTGATTCTTTCATGATGAGTCAAAATTATATAAGAAGTGAGTATGATCATTGTGTTTACTTTAAGAAATTAAGTAATGGCATGTTCATTATCTTAGTGTTGTATGTTGACGATATTATTTTAGCAAGAAAAATAATAACAGAGATCAACAGGTTAAAGGCTCAGATGGCTAGGACGTTTGATATGAAAGATCTAGGAGCAGCAAGACAGATTTTGGGCATGGATATTTTCAGAGACAGGAGCAATGGTAAGCTGTGGCTATCAAAACAGAAGTATATTGAGAAAATACTCTTGAGGTTTGGTATGAACAATGTGAAGCCTGTTTTAGTCCCTTTTGCTTCCCATTTTAAGCTTTCTTCAAGTTTATGTCCTAACACTAATGAAGAAAAGGAATATATGTCTCGAATTCCATATGCCAATGTAGTAGGTTGTTTGATGTATGTGATGGTTTGTACTCGACCAGATATTTCACATGCAGTTGGGGTTGTCAGCAGGTATATGGAAAATCCAGGAAAATAACACTGGTCAGCAGTGAAATGGGTGCTTCGGTATCTGAGAGGCACAATTTATTATTGTATCACTTATAACAGGAGTAGTGAATTTGTTTTCGGATATGTTGATTCCGATTTTGCAGGTGATTTGGATAAGAGAAGGTAAACTTCAGGGTATGTATTTACTCTTGCAGGTGGAGGTATTAGCTAGATGTCAAAGCTACAAAACATTGTTGCTTTATCCACTGTAGAAGCAGAATACATAGCTGCTTCACATGCTTGCAAAGAAGCAGTTTGGTTGAAAGGTTTGTTTGGTGAGTTTGGTAGGTTACAGGAAAACATCAAGTTATTTTGTGATATTCAAAGTGCAATTTACTAGGCTTAAAATCCTGCCTATCATAGTAAATCAAAGCATATACCTATCAAGTACCATTTTGTAAGATAGGTTATCACTGAAAGGGGGGTCTCTCTTGAAAAGGTGCATACAAAGGAAAACTATGCAGACATGTTCACGAAACGAGTTTTGTTAGAGAAGCTATGATGGTGTCTGGTTTCTCTTGGCTTGCAGAAAAGATTAAAAATAATAATGGAACAGGGTATCAGGCTAATTGTTGTCAAGGTGGAGATTGTTGAGATTTCTTTTAATTATTTTTGGAGAAAATCTCATGTAGGTGAAAACAATAGGATTTGTTGCTGAATTGACTCCATCTATTTCTGATGAGGAGTTAATGCATCCTATATTTGTTGTGAGTGAATTTATGATTCTTTTTCTATTCACAGCTATAAAATGTAAGCCCGTAGAGGAAAATATGCATGATGAGGAATGTGAGGTGAGTGGAAGAGATGAGCAGATGAGAAACTCTACTATTGTATTTCTCCAGTTGTTGAATGAGATTTTCGATGCCCTGTTAGGTGGACGTAGCCCAGATTGGTTGGGTGAACGACGTTAAAATCTGTGTTTTTCATGGTTGAATGCTGTGTGTGTCTTATTTGATTTAAACTTCCGCTGTGTTAACTCTAACATACATGTGGTTTCGCTTACATGTGGTGCATGTGGTTATCTATACATGTGATATTGGGTACACATTGTACATGTCATGCAGTATACATTTGGTGTTGTGTACATGTTGTGCAGGTAGTGTCGTGTACATGTGATGTTGTGCACACGTTGTGCAGGTATTATTATGTACAAGTGATACTGCGTTCATGTTGTGCATATGGTATTGGTATACATGTGATTTGTGTGCATGTCATACATGTTGTGTTGTGGGCATGTGGTATATGTATATGTATTGTATTGTACACCGGGGGCAGGTGTATGTATTATGTTGTGTCATACATCAGATGTAGGTGTATGTGTTGTGTTGAATGCCTGAATGTAGGGGCATGTATTTTATGGTTTTGTATGCCATTTACAGTTGTATAAGTGTGATGCACACTATGTTTATGTGTATATGATTGAAGATAAGAAAATACATTGGGTGTTTGCTGGGTGTGGCAACCGATCTGGTGTGTGTACAAAGGAACAAAGGAAAAAGTAAGGGTCGATGAAGGATAAGTATCAATATTTTATTTCATTTTTATTACGCATGTGATCTATGATTTCAAATTATGATTGTTACATGTGATTTATGATTATGGTTTATAATTATTTCATGTGATTCATGATTTTGATTTATGGTAGTTACTTTTTTAGATAACCAGATGTGATATTTTTAGTCATGATGATTTGGTCAAAGACATGATTTGAATTTTGTGGCAAGAAGTAAAAAATATTGTAGGTGTACCTTATTGAAAAGCTACCATTGATGTATGATTTGAGTTTATTTCAATTTGTTTTGAGTCTAATGGGGATTATGTGCTTGGTAAAGTAATGCTTGGAAATTCTTGGTTAGATGGTTGAAACTGATTGCAAGAATTAGTAACAAAAGAAAAGGAATTGAAATAAGCAGTAGTATGTTGGTAAAACACTTTAGGATCAGAGCCATTATGGGATACTGGTACCCAATAGTGTCCATTGATTTCCACGAGCATGTTATGACTCATATGATGGTTTTGAGGTAGGAATATGCCTTGGTTTTGAGGTAGTTATATACCTTGGTTTTTGTATCTTCTCATGTGAGGAAGCCTTGCCAAGGGATGGATCACCCAGGATAAGGGATTCCGGGGAACTTGGAAGGTGAGTGACTACACAAAAGGGGGTTACTGGATTCCCCGAGGGACTATGTAGCAAAGAAGGGAATGTCGGGGATGGATTGATTTTGGTCATTATCATTGCCATATGGAATCAGTTCCACATTGGTAGTGCACCCTAGAACAATGAGCCAATAATTTTTCACTGAGAGTACAATAGGGTATGATTGTAGCACTTGAAAGTGGCTACAACTTTGGCTTTGATTGTGGAGTCTAGACTTCTTGGGAAGGAAGTGAATTTCGATTCTACTTTGATGGTGGAGGTGTGAACCTCAGGATTTCCTTGTTGCAGATGTGGGCATCATGCCCTTTAATTTATTAGTTGATAAAATGTCCAAAATTATATATTATTGTAAATATTGTAATGAGCTGTGTTACAAATCTCCAGTACACGATATGATTGTCATGATGCTTATTTCTTTGATCACATTATTCATTATAAATACTGCAATGAGTTGTGTTATAAAGCTCCATGGGAATTATGTTTTGTTTTCAATGTTCTTGCTGGTTTGTAGTTTTTATTGAACACCGAAGATGGTGTTCCCCAAAAGGGGAGGGTTTTGTAATAGACTCGGGAAAAATTTCACATAATAAAAATTAATAAAGGCAAAATAATACCATGATTAAATGACAATTATTCCAAGTTTAATATTGGGAAAGGATATCCTAGTGCGAATCATTAGATATGTGTTTATGGATAAGTAATTTGGCAATGGAAATTATTATGGCATTAAAGAGGAAAAAAGTACTTTTGTCACACTTATTTATGAAAATAAAGGAGAATAGGAAAAAAGGAAGGTGAAAGGTCACAGGTTGCATGTGAGAAGGAAAATGAAGAAAATAAAGGCATCAACGATAAAAGTATTATGAGGATCAGTTTGTACCATTTGCGTCTTCAATTTTGGATCTCTCTCATTATTATCTCTCTCTATCTCTCACTCATGGATACCTAGAATTTTCTTGGAGAATTTCAGCATTGAGCCAAGAAAGAGGAAATAAATCAAAAGAAGGAAAAGGAAAGGGAAGGAAAGCAAAGATCAAGCAAGGAAGAGAAATATCTAGCAGCTTCAGTAGGAATACTTGCAGGTAACATAATTCATGTCTGATTTCCTAGCTAGTTTGGACATGCATGGCTTTTTCATGCTCGTATTTGGTTCTCTTGTTGTAGATGGAATGGTTTTGTCAGGTCTTGACACTAGTTTTCAGCATTGCCTTTCCTTTTTTTGGATTACATGGTGTGTTGGGATTTTGATATCAGTTTGAGGTTTGAAATTTATGAATGGTTTTCGAAACCCGAGGCAGAGATTCTCTCAAGGAAAATTCCCAAAGGCATAGGAATACCTTGACCATTTTCGGCAGGATACATGGTAAATCTTGAGGGTGGTGTCTCAGTTTAGGTCCTACTGATCTGGGATTGGATTATGGTAAACCTTGAGAGACAGGTAGATGGAAAATTCATCAAGTATAGTGATGGATTCAGGATGGCACTCCAAGCCCGGTTTAGTTTTGTGGTCATAGCACTCTTTTTGGTGTGATCACGGTATGGTGAGGATGGAGGTGGTTTAACCTCTCGAATACCATGGTTGTGTTTTGGATTGGTTTATACATGAGATCCCACATTCATGCTTGGAATCTGGCACAGCGGTGTCTAACATAAGAGAGATTTTTCTCAGCAATGTCCATGGTCGGGTGGTACATGGAAGTCCTGAACCTGGTCGGTTGTTGCGTATGTTTAAAAAATTCTAAGTTCTCTTTATTTTGTAATTAAGAATGTGTGGATTTAATGCATGTTATCTCATTTTTATTTATATTTTTTTTATGTTGGCTATAAGCATGGTTAAATGACTGGTTCATGTCATGGTTATTTCATGTATATACTTGTAATTGTTAAAATAATGGATGCAAGACCTAATTGATGTATTTGTTCAAGGAAGAGGGTGGTGATCCCTCTTGTAATGCCTCATAATAGTTTGCAACAATTCATGTCTCATCGTATATGCTAGACCTGCACATTTCCTTCATGCCAAATGTTTGACATAATGTGAGTCGTGGTTGGGGATGGTCAGGCCTACTCCTAGATTCAATTTTTCGTTATTTCGCATTTTCATCATGTGTTTGAGGGATTCTGAAAGCATAGTCCAAGAGTCAATTTTTTATTATTTGGAATTTTCATCATGTGCCTTAAATCCCACGAATGTAGTCACAAGTCTGGGTAATTGAGTCCCTAGATGCACATAGGCATATGCAATGGGAGTGTCCAGAACCTCCCATATGCACTCTTTGTCATATCATGGGAGCGTCTGAGGGTTTTCTTCATAAAAAAGTTACTGGGACTTAGAGATGAGTCATTTTGATGACTGGGATAACCTCTGAGGGTCCTGTTGTAGGTGCATAGAGTATGAGTTATCATTTTTAAACGCTGATTCCAGTTCCTTAAATTCACTAAGGAGGTTGAGTATGATCTTACCTTCACTTGGCTCATGTTTACCCTAGTTGCACGGTTACTTGGGTATATGTCAGCGAGGTGTATGTTACACATTATGCAGGACATATATGCCACCAGTGTTAAAGTGGATGTTACTCTCACTATTTTTTTCAATGCATTTTATCCCACTTATTCCCATTATCTTGATTCATTAAAAGAAAGTGGAAAAATTTAAAGATTTATTTTCACTCTCTGGTGGACAAGTTTAATGAAAGAGAGAAATATTTTGGGAATAAGAAGACAACTACTTAGTCTCCTGAAGAAGTTGTATCCCTTGCAAAAGAATATAAGAATCAGTGAAATGATTCTTCTAAAGGAAGAGGTGGCCAAAGTGGATGAGGAAGGAAGAATTTGAGATGCAGAGGATGGGGTGGGGGGGTGGCATAGAAAAATTCAAGGAAAAATGTCTGATATTCATTGCATAATATGTAATAGAAATGGTCAATTTATCCCCATATAAGATCTCATGGTACATGATTAAACATGAAAGGGATGAAGAGAAAGGAAAATCATCACATAAAGGGAAAGGAAAAACACCTGAATCGACTGATTATGTTATGGCACAATGCACCATTGGAGTAATTGAAGACTTATTTAATGATTTACTTCATTCATGGAAAGATTCTTGGTTTCTTGATTGAGGAGAAAATTTCCACTGAACTTTTATAATATATCTCTTTGAATAATTCACTGACAATGTTGATGGAGTACCCTACTTTACAAACAAGTAAAAGCTCAAGCCATTCAGGCTTGGTAACATTAGGCTCAAAATACCTAGTCTTCTAGACATTCTTCTACAAGATGTACTGTAACTCCCAGAATTGATGAGAAAATTTTTGTATTTGCTCCACATCTGCCAATAAGGACATTCCATTTACAGATTTGATGGAAAGGCTTAGGTCATAAAAGCATTAGACAACTCACTTGTCATGACTAGGATAAAAGCAAAGATATTATTGAAATTGTAAGTAACCTTTGCATATGCGCAAACCTTTTCATATAATTCTATTTATGATTAAGGTACACTTCCATCAATTCTTTTATGGAATGTTATTTTTGGACATTTGAACAATGAAAACCTTCATTTGTTGACGAAAAATGGTGTTAATGGTTTGCCTACAATTCCTAGGAAACTTAAGAAATGTGACACATGTATCACAAAAAATAATATTTTCATGATTCTCACTCTGGAGAACATAGAAAGATTGAACTCATTTATTCTAATTGGTGTGTCCCTATGCATGTTCCTTTGGAAAATGGTAATAAACACATGGTGATGTCTATTTATGATTATACCTGAATGTTTTTGGGTTATTTATTGAAGAAAAAATATGAATCTTTTGAAACATTCAAGAACTTTCATGCAAGAATTGAAATTGTTACACAATATCATATTGGCTCTATTCATGTTGCTAATGGAAAATAATACACTTCAAATGAATTTGAAACATATATATGTTAGCATGGGATCAAACATAAAAAAATTGTTCCTTATAATCCCCAATAGAATGGAGTATTTTAAAGAATGAACATGACAATATTAAATATGGCAGGTTAATTGATGTTTTTCAAGAATGTTAAATTGATGTTTTGGAATGATGTAGTAATATGTGTGGTGTACATAAAGAATAGGTGCCCATATCATGCTCTAAAAAATAATACTCCATACGAAATTTGGTATGGCCACATTCCTTTGGTGAGGAATCTCAAAGTTTTTGGTTCCACCTATTATGCCTTTATACCTAATGAACAAAGAAAAAAAATCGATGCAAGGAGTTGAAAATGTATCTTCTTAGGGTACTCAGATACCTCCAAGGAATATCGTCTCTATGGTGAAGTAGATAAGAAATTTATAATATCTAGATATGTGATCATTGTTGAATATTCCAATATTAACAATCTTGGTGAGTGATAAATTTATCACTTGGAAATATTTGGTCATGCAAATTATTTTCAAGAATTTGATGATGTTATTCTACATATTTAAGGGGGGGTCCCTATACTAAATCAATTTGTGGAATATTTTAAACCACACTAACCTGATCATGAAGCTCCAACCACTTATCAAGAAGAAACTTTAAGTGACATGATTGAAAGAATTGGGAGGCTAAACCTTGATTTAACCCCATCTCATTCAACTCAGAAGATTGGGCCATCTCAAAAATGTCCTCTCAAATGGCTCGTAAGGACACTTGAAAATTTTCATCTTTATGAGGTTGGAAATATAGGAACAAGAAGCTCAATCAAAGAAAATCAAGGTGATGTAGATGATTCTGATTAAGATGGTTATATGGGCATTTATTATGATTGTGAATTAACTTTTCCCATAGATTTTGATCCAAATTCCTTTAAATAAGTCGCTTCTCAAGATGAATGGAAAGAAGAGATGTAGAAAGAATACGATGCTTTGATAAATAATATCACCTGGAAGCTGGTTGACCCTCCATTAAGAACCAACCAATATGCTGCATGTGTGTATTCAAGAACAATTGCAAAGAAAATTTCTTACTTGAAAAGCATAAATCCAGGCTTGTGGCAAAAGGTTTTCCACAAAAGGAAGAGGTTGATTAAGAGGAGACTTTTTCCACACAATAAATGGGTTGCCAGCTAGACTCTCTTTTCCTTGGAAGCTCAGAACGGATGAAAAGTCCATCAAGTGGATGTAAAAAATTATTTCCTAGATGGATATACGAATGAAAATATTTCTATGTCCTAACCATAAATATTTGTTCTAAAGGGTTAGGAACACAAAGTACAATCTTGTCAAATCCTTGTATGCCCTCAAACAAGCACCGAAAAACTCGATACAAGAAATTGGCTAAGCATCTTATAAAACCTAATTTCAAACATCATGATCTTGACGATGTTGGTCAAAATGTTCATTGATGTAAATATGATATTAATGGAATGGATGATTGTTGAAGGTCAAAATTGGTGTCCTGATGAAGAGGCCCTTTCCCTAATGAAACCCTAGCTATATGGTGTCCTTGCTCTTGATGAAGAAGCCATAAACCTTTATACCTTGATTCATGACGATGACACCTTACTCCAAATTTAAGGATTGATATAAAGAAACATATGTCTATTAACATTTGAGGCATAATATTATAATGACTCCTTTACTATTTTGTAGAGGACATTTTCCTCTTTCCAACGAGCTATTACTTTCCCTGTGATTTCTTGTCTTTATGAAGATATTGATTTCTGAAATCGAAACATACTGGAATTTCTGCTAGCCGAACTTAGCCTCCACAAATTAACCAAGGGACATCTCTATTCATTAAGATATCAAAACCAGTATACATATGAGCTAGAATTCTTCATTTGATCATTCAATTTGGTTAATATCATCACAGGAAGATAGAAATTAGTTCACATATTATGAACTGAGGTGGTCAAGGAAGTCTTAAAATATATTGTTTGGGAAAATTTTGGAGAATAGACAAACTCGAACTAAATATAGTTAGCATTGTGGAGCTCAGACCAGTCTACATCACTTGGGATCTATTTTTGTGAATACCTCGAATCACAGAATGGTTTAAAAGTTTGGATATGTCTAGCTACCTGTGATGTAGAAGCTCAGATCCATGATTGATGTAGTCGGACTTGGGAAATTGAAGCTCATAGGCCAGGATCAAACCTACACCTAGGAACAATGAATAGTCACCTTAGACTGCTATCTATAATCCTCAGAATAGTGAACAACCACCTCACCTCAGATTGCAACTTAGACATTAGAAGGTTGTTACTTATACAAGTAACTCACACTTGTGTGAAGCAACACTGCTCAAACCTATGGAAGTTTATGTGATAAGGCTCCTCATGCTTGGATAGGAACAACATTAATCTCAGACCTCCTTCAAGCTCGGAAATTTATCATTGAAGTGGTTTGGACTAGGGTGAAGGTTCAGATTGATCAATACTAAATGTTGACTATAATCATACCTATTGGGTGCAGAAACATTGTTTGGAGAAAACCTTGAAGCGAAGCATTAAGAAGCTTTGAATAGTGTAGTAATTAAAGCCTTGGATAGTTAAGTAATTGTAGCCTTGGACAATGAAGTATTTGATCTCCTGGATCATGGACAAGGTGGAAGTTTGGTGCAATCTTATGGAGTAGTTGTTCGACTATTGATGTATGTATTTCATATATTCTATTTGTTAAAAGTTGAATGGCTGGATACCTTGGGGTTGGAGCCTCTTAAATACAAGTTTGTATCCTTGAGGAAGATAGGGTTGGATCCATAGAGGTTGGAGCCCTGTAAATCCCAATATGGATCTTGGAAACAAGTTGGAGCCCGATGAATTGAAGGGTTAGAGCCCTCAACATTATTGTACTCAGAATATTGTAAAAAGAGGATTGGTGTACCTATTTGTTCATAATAAAATTCATCTTATTTATTTTCTGATTATAATTGTGAAAATATCAACTAGTAAAAATAGCAATTGAAAATAAATATTTATTCACCTCCCCCCCCCCCCCTCAGTATTTTCTAACAGATGATGCAACTTTGTCTGTCAAGAAATTTGGAGAAACAATTGTATATGTTACGGTGTAAGTAGTTTATATTTTGATGAGATGGAGTAATAAGAAATACATTTTATCCATAAAAAATAATTTAGGAAATGTTTTGAAATGACATATTTCGACTATGTTTACTATGTTCACTATTATCTTGGTATTACAGTAGCCCAACATCCAAAGTGTATATTCCTTCCTCAAAAGAAGTACATTGGAGATATGTTAAATAGGTTTAACATGGATGAGTGCAATCCTTTGACTACTTCAATGGAAAAAAATTTAAAGCTTGCATCCACTAAAGGAAAATAATTTGAGGATGCAACAAAGTATAGATATATTATAGGAAGTCTCAACTACTTGACTAGTACTAAACCAGACATTTCATTTTTTTTTTGAATCCTCACCAATTTTATGCAAAAGCATTGTGAGCGTCATTGGTCTGTTGCTAAATGATTTCTATAGTAATTGAATGGAACACAATACTTTCTACTCAATTATACATAGGTGGATGATATTATCTTGATTGGAAAATCTGATTTATATTTTGACAGATCTAAAGAAAATGGAGTATCTACTTTAAGTTATGTTATGAGTCTTGGATCAAGGGATATCTCCTCGAGGTCAAGAAAAAATTTAGTTCTATAAAATTCCACAACTAAGGTAGAATATGTGGTAGTCGTTGGAGAAACAAAGGAGCTTTTTTGGCTTAGGATTTTTTTGGAGTATTTACAGGAGAAACAAGTGCATTCAACTCCTCTTTTGATTGATAACACTTCTACAATAAAGTTCGCTAAGAACCCAAAGTTCGATGATAAAAACAAGCACATCAATACAAAGTGTCATCTGAATCGACATCATGTTGAGACGAAGAAAATCCACGTATGAAATTTTTCAACATATGAGCATATTGCAGACATCTTCACTAAAACATTTGGAATATAAATTTTTTAAATATTTAGAATGGTGCTTGGACTCACAAACATCCCTTCAAATTAGCAGGGGGAATGTTGAAACATAATCTTTTAGATTAGAAAAATTATGTAAATATTGTAAATAGAAAAATAAGGAAGGTGAAAAGACACTAGAATTTTAATTCCAAGAGTCTCATTTAAATGTAAGTACCAATGATCTCTTAATGAAAATAACAATTCATTTTTGGAGTTACTCTCCTCACATGAAAATTTTGGAACATGTTTTTGAATAGAAGCATTCTTGTCTTTCCCATTACTATATCATTTTTTATTTTTGTGTATTTTTGTCTGATTTCTCACCCAAATGGACCCAGTAAGAATTAAAGGGAGAAAAGAAATTAATTGCAAGAGAGCATGTATATTTGAATTATTTTAAGAAGAAATACAAACAAAGAGAGAAGAACATATGAAAAAAGAGAAAAGGAAAACAAGATGAAAATGCTCTAGAGAACACTTGGCACTTCCATTTTGCTTTTCACCATATTTGATATATAATTCAAATTGATGATTATTTTGCTCGCATATTGTAGGTAGTGTTGCAAATATTTCAACTGAATAATCTGTATTAACTTCTAAAGGTATAGAAATTGTAGTATCGACTAAGCTATCGTTCATAAAACAAAATTGGTATTTTGTCAACAACAAAGGTTGGATTCATCGAGATCCGTTTAATAGCATCATCTTTTTCATATATTATATTTTTATGATGTTGAATCATGTTATATGAACACTTTTACCCATATATAAGTAGGACAAGAATTTATAAACTTGCTTGTCACTTATGTTGACAATTATTGTAAGTTTTCCATGTACACCAACAAGATTTATACGTATGAATTGACATTTTGATGGTGAGTAGGATGTTGCAATATAACCAAGGAAATACAACACTAAGACATCGCCTTCAAAAAAAATTGTTGAATTTCCCATGAAAATATCAATTATTGACAATGTGGTTTCCCTTCCTTTCCTTTCTTGTAAAAAAACATTTCTCTTAGGAGTTTGTCTCTTTTTCATATTTTAAAAAAATTAACACTAAAAAATAAAATGTGAAAAAAATTAATGTGCAAATGGAAATACAGTGTTTTTTTCTTGATTTTGGAGGGAGGAGTGAACCACTCATCTAAATCACTAGTTTCATTGTCAATTGTGGCATTATCTACCTTGTGAGCTGACATGTCTCTCATTATTTCAAATGTAGAAACACAAACATTAAGTAAATATATTGTATAGAGGGACTTAGATGTCTTAAACTATGATTGTGTAACTTAAACATATCTCGTTGTTCTAGTTAACTCATCTATATGTAGTTTTAAAAACATGTAGTAATTTTATTTATATGCATATCAAAGAGGAATCATTGTTAAACCTACTCATTTTCATTTAAAAAGGGTACACAATGCAATATTATTGTACTAGATATTAGAACACGACTCATGTAGATGCTTTATTTCGAAATAGGAATCATGTATATAGTTCAAATCACTGTAACCCCAATGTTTTATTAACAATATCCTTAAATTCTATGAAATTTTTTTTTCTTCTTAATATTGACTAAATTGAATCAAAGTAATTAGAGGCTTCAACTATTGCAAATACCAACTAATGTTGAGGTGCAGAAAAAAACTAGATGAGGGAGATGACAAATCTCTTCCAAGAGTTATATAACATGCAATACCTACAACTATATGAGTATTAAAGGTTAAGAATTTTTCAGGTAAACATATGTCTATTATAAGTAAGTACATAACGAAATATGGTAAAAATGGAATCCATAAAAACATTTCTACAACCATATTAGTGAGAAAAAAAAATAAAAAAATTGTAACACCCTCTTCGAACACCTACCCAAGAAATCGACTAATCGGGGTAAGCATGTGACGAGAGGATACTATAATCATAATAAACCTCCTAGGTGACCTTAAGGAAGATGAACTGACAGAAACACAATATACAGACCTTTTACAACAACAAAAACACCTCCAAGAGGTAACCCAACCTTTCCATCCTATTACCCCTGGGTCCAATTGATATTTTGACCTCTTTGAGCCATATCTTTAGGCACATAATTGCATGATTGCATCTAGGAGGTGATAAATGTAGGCACAATACTACATGCCAGGGGTCATGGCCCCAAATAATCAGTTATTGGCCACCTGCTCGTGAATTGAGCCACCTTTTCAGGCACAGAACCCAATGTTATACCCATAACTTCATGAAAATTTGAGATGATAAATAACAATAGGAATATGATGCAAAAGAAAACACATCAATAATAGCGCATCTGGAACCCTCCTCAATATCATAGGATTTTTTTCAAACATGTCACGAACATGGCAACTATAGCTATAAATAGGAAATTTGAGCATAGGGGTGTCATACTTATCTGAGAATTGCTAAGAATAATTTATCCCTTACATCATTAGCTGCAATACAATATATTTCACCATAGATAAAGTGTGCATTCATTTACAAGTAAAAACATGGAAAGAGCCATACATCATCACCCTAAAAATACATGCTCCTAATGAGCATAATAACAATAGAAATACCATGGATACAACAATAGAATCAACATATAAATTAGTACATTTGCATACCAAATACGAAGGAAATGAAATTATCATTAATGAATTTAGATACCAACCTAAGATGGGAATTCCATGTTCCACCCAACCATAGATTGGTCGAGCCATATCTCTCTTCAAAAAACCACCCTCATGCCATATTCTAATTAAACACATCAATCAAAACAAATCTAAGGTTTCTAGATGCCAAAACGCCTCAACCCTCAACCATTCATTCATCTTCATGGTCGCAAAATCACAACCATCACGGATTGGTCTCTACCCAAGATGTTTGAAGGTGTCAAAGGTTTTTTTTTCAAGGAGGGCTTCTGGGACTAGTAACTCAACCCCAACTGTTACAGGGTTTCCTGAGAACCAACCATAAAATAAGCAATGAAAAATGAACCCATAACAACATGGCTATAGAGGAAATGGAAAGGCTAGTAATATCCATTGTCAATCTATAAAATCCTTCATGCCAATGACATATCATGACTAAGAAACTACATGCATACACCATGCATGCTAGAAATTTTGAGGAAAACATACATACAACTCGATACCTACAATCAAAACCCGTTTTAGCTGTTATTCCTGATGTTCTCTTACGCTTTCCTTCTCTTCCTTTTCCTTCTTTCTTAAAATAACCAAGTATGCCACACTCACCAAGAGTGATCCAAAAAATTCTAAGTATCCAAGAGTATGAGAGAGAGAGAGAACAATGAGAGCTCCAAAACTGAACTCACCAAAATCTTACCGACTGATACTCAAAAGATCTTTTATTAATGAGGCCTCTATTTTATTCAATATTCCATTATTTTCATTCATTTTCCTCCTCACATGAAACCTGTCACCTTTCACCTTCCTTTTATCCTAATTTGCATTGTTTTCAAAAGTAAAATGTGAATTAATGCCTCATGCCTTTCTAAATCCTTTTCCATTTCATTTAGCCGTAATAATCGAAATGAACACCCACTAGGATGTTTTTCCCACTATTCATCTTGGAATACGTGTTGCATCAATCATGGTATTATATATTTTTATATTAATTTTTAAACAGGGTTTTTACATAACCCTCTCACTTGGGGGAACACTGTCCTCAGTGTTCAATCACACCTATAAACCAGAAAATCATTGAAAACAAAACATACTACCCAAGTAGCTTTACAAAACAACTTTTTTCAGTATTTATAATGATATATTTCTAAAAACATGACAATCATATCATTTACTGGATCTTTATAACATATCTCATTACGATATTTACCATAACAACCACATATACTTAAGAACATTTTCTTCAACTAGGAAATAACCATAATCCCTGTGGATCTTTATAAACTAGATCGATATAGTATTTAAAATAATATACACATATACAAATACACACATTTGATCAACTAGAAAATAAAAGGATAGGATTATTGTATCAATCAACAAGGGAATCCAAAGGCTTGAACCTCCATCGTTAAAAATAGAAACCACGATTCACCTCATTTCCAGAAAGTACAAAATCCATTGTCAAATTCAAATATGCATCCAATTTCCAGTATTATAATCCTTTTCCACTTGTCTTCTTAATGAACAGTTTGTTGGAAATATTGTCATTGATGGAAAAGGAGCAGAAAGGAGCAGCACCAGAATTATCATTGAGAAAAAAGGATAATATCAAGATCAACTAGAGTATAAAGGAGCAATATGGAAAATAAGGAAAAAATTAAGTGGAGAAGCATAAAAAAGAGGCAGAGGAGTAGAAAAGAGTAAAAGAGAGGCAGAGGAGCAAAATTAGCAGCAAAGGAGCAAGGAAGAGGAACAAAAAACAGGCATGGATGAACACAAGAATTATCATTAAGGAAAAGGAGTAGAGATGAGTAGTAAAAAGGCAAGGAACATCATTAGAATATTTATCAAGGAGAAATGGCAGCAAAGGCAACAAAGGAGAAAAGGCAGCAAGCTTGGGTTAAGTCATGAACATATTGAATCAAGTCATGAACATGTTGGGTCGAGTCATGCATAAGTGGGCAAAGTTGTGAACATGCTAAGACAAGTAATGAATGCATTCAACAAATGGAGAAAGTCCTGAATGCGTGGCTCAAGTCGGAAAACCAGGTTGAAGGTTGAGAGATGGATGGTTAAGATCAAATCACAGTATTGAAGTGGAGGATGGAAGGACAAGATCGTGCTACAGAGTGAAGCATAGATTGACGTTAGAGATCATATTGCGAACATATAGTAGGAGAATAGACGATCTAGATTATATATAATTCGTCCATAAGATTGTTAGCACACATTGCTATCGGTGATTTTTATATTTGTATGTTAAGTTATCGCAAGTTAATTGTTTTAAGTTGCTATGCGATAATAATTAGGGTTTGCGATGCGATGTGATCACATATCGCATATGATAAGAGGAACCTTGTAATTGCTATGAGCTAAATCTTGTGACATGCGAGAAGGTATTCACAATGATTTGCGAAATCACAAAATCACAAACATTGCGATATTGTTAAATATGCAATGTTGCGATGGACCGATTTGAGATGATGTAGAAAGATGACGTGGCAGTGACGTAGTGATGACGTGGTAGTGACATGGCGATGATGTGGCAGTGATGTGGCGATGGCATGGCAGTGATGTGGTAGGCTGATGTGGCACGATGACATGGACCTGCCCTGTATATCGCACATCGCAAACTTAGGAGGATAAGCGCTTAAGAATTATGTTAAAATGCCAAAGTGTGAAATGCGATAAGAGTACTGGATGCGATGTATTTTCAAAGAAAAATTATAAAGGATTTAAAATCCGAAGGTATAAGGTTTCCCTTTGAGAAATCACATTGGGGTTTGGAAGAGCTATGCATAACAAGAAACACATAAGAACGTCGAAGTGCAAAGTGAGATAATGAAGCGGATGGGATGCAGGTCAACACTGCAGCCTAAAGGATTTCAAGTCTACGTGTATGAGGTTTTCCTCTGTTAAATCGCATCGGAGAACAAAGGAGGCTTATAACGGAGAATGATTGGATCATCGGAATGCGATAAAGGGACCAGACACGAGGTCGTTCAAAGGTTAATTCGAATTTATTTAAGGTCTGGGGTTATTAGTAGTTACGTTTTTTGATGAATAAAAGTGAACACGGGCAGTAGAATTGGGTAAGACCTGACACTCATGAAGGACATTGGTTGATGCGGTATTGAAGATTTATGAAGAAAAGGTTGAAGCGGCAGAAGGACTCGGGTAGAATAAGTCCGGACACTACATGCAGAGAGTAAAGAAGTTATGCCCTGATAATGGAAGAATTTCTGAATGCGGGCAGAAAGGCTCAAGTAAGGGATGCGACGCAGAGAAAAGGGCAGAGTAATTTGAACGTCATGGTAATAAGGATTTAGACACCATGGGTCAAGTCGGCCTCAGAAAAACTCCGAGCAAAGTCGAGTGTTGAGACAAAGGTGAAGGACAAACGTTGTAGGCATGAGCAGAAGAGGCAGGGTCAGGCAAAAGGATATATGGTGGCACTGTTGGAAACGTGCCAGCTGGGTCAAGTCGGGAAAAAAGCATTTGTGCAGAACTGTTATGATATAAATACAGAAATAGAGAAGACAATGACAACAGCAGAGAGGACAAATGCACAGCGAGCCAAGAGCTGAAAGGGTTGAGTTAAATATACTTGTTGTAACTGTAAATGTAAATTCATTTATTGTTTCATATTGTTTTTGATGCAAAGGAAAGTCTCCGTAGGCATAAGAAAAACTCCAATGAGTGTTTTAATGATTATTTCTAATGTAATAACCTAAATTGAAGTGTAAGGAATCGAATGGGTTGAAGGCAGAGAGACAGGCCTGTTCACTTCGTATTCCCTATAGAATGAAAATAGTCAAGAATTATATGTATAAGAGATGTAATATCAGTGTGTATAAGGAAGTCAAAAAGGGGAAGAATGGAATATAGAAGAAGAATGTAAGAGAGCTACAGAAGTTTGGACAGTGGAAGAATAAGAGGGATGATAGAGATGTTGTGCATATCAGGAGCTGATATGAAGTAGATATGAAGTCTGAAAAGGCAGCAGTGGAGAAGGAGTATAACAGAGTTGATATCTAGGTAAATCAACATTTTATATTCATGTTGAGTGAGGGGATTGTAGTCTCCTTTCAATTTGTAGCTTGATAAATTTCTAGTTGGAATTGGGTGAGGTAGGAGCCTCCTGCGAGTTGTAGCTTGCAGAAAATAGATGGGGGTTGGAGCTTCCTTGCAAGTTGTAGCTTGCATAATTTGAGGTAGAAGCCTCCTGTGGGTTGTTTCCTGTAGACAATACATGGGAATTGGTGCTTCCATTTCAAGTTGTAGCTTGATTGATGTCCAGTTGGAGTTGGTTGAGGTTGGACCCTCCTGTGGGTTGTAGCCTACAGAAAATAGATGGGGGTTGGAGCTTCCATGCAAGTTGTAGCTTGAAAAATTTGAGGTAGTACCCTCATGTAGGTTGGAGACTACAGAAAATCAGTGGTGAGAGGGAGTTGGAGCTTCCATTTGCATCACAAGAATAATAATATGTGGTTTTCTCCTTTATGGGTTTCCACTTATATCTTTTTTCTATGTGCTTTATGATTATGTGTTGATGTGATGTATTATTCTGCTTAATTACTTTTCATCCACACATTCAGTTTGCTCATTCATTATGTATTAAGTTGCTTATAAAATGAAGTAGTTAATGTGTTGAATGAAAAGAGTATTAATGACGAGGAATGTACTAAACTGATTCACTCCTCCCCTCTCAGTTTAGCTAAGGGTTCATTAGTTGGTATCAGAGCCAGTTCCTTTTGTATCAAGTTAACCACTGGAAGGACGTCCTTAGTCCCCAAATTCGCTAGCCTAGAAGGAAGCTCTACAAATAAAGCCCCTCTGTTTACTGGCACAAACTATGGCTTTTGGAAAATAAGAATGAGGACATACTTAATGTCTCTAGGAATAGAATTTTGGGTTGATGTGGAATAAAAATATGCATCGAAAGAAACTGGCACTGAGAAAGAAGCCAAACAAAATTTCATAGCTAATGAAAAAGCAACGAATGCACTCTTGAGTGGTCTGAGTGAGTCAGAATTTATCAATGTAATGCACAATAAGATTTCCATAGAAATCTGGGATACATTATAAAATATTCATGAGGGAGATATAAAGGTGAAGATGGCCAAACTACAAGCACATAGAACTCAATTTGAAAGCTTAAAAATGAATGAAGATGAAGATATAGTTGCATTCTTCTTAATATTTGCAGAAGTTGTGAATATCATGATAGGCCTAGGAGAATAAATTAAAGTGTTGTAGTACAAAAATTTTTGAGATCTCTACCACCCAGGTTTAATCCTAAGGTCTCTGCCATAAAATAAAATAAAAACTAGGAAACCTTGACCAGGAACCAATTACTTGGCAAACTAACAACATATGAGATGAGACTTTCTAAAGGGAAGTAAAACGTGAAGGAGGCTACCTTTAAATCATAAAAGTGCATAGAAGAGAAGGAAGGTGCATGCTCATGCTCTGATGAAGAAGAATCCAAATTTGTTAGAAGACTGGACATAGGCACATGTAAGTATAAAGGTAAACCTCCATTCAAGTGCTTTAACTGTGGAAAAGTTGGCCACTATGCCTCAAAATGTCCCAATAAGATAAAAGAGAATCAGGGTAAAAGGAAAGAGAAAAGCAACTCCTATAATATGTAGAAATGGAAGAAATTTAAGAGGAAAACCTTTTTTTCCCAGCAAGATAGAAGTCCATCTGAAATCTCAGATGAATCCCCAGATGAAGATGGAATCTTAGAATTCGCACTAATGGGTATGGATGATCTTAAAAATGATATCCTGGAATATGAAGAAGAAGGTGAGGTATACCTTGAGGGGGAGTTGGTGAGTGCCCTAAAGGAAATTTATAGACTCAAGCTGAAGACTACAAAGCAGAAGAAAATCCTTTTGAAATATGTTAACGAAGAACCAAACTATAAATATTTTATTAAGTTGAACATTAAATTAGAAGAAGCAAGGAAATTAGAAGACATTCTGTTGCAGCAAATAAGAGAGAAAAGTCAGGAATGTGGAATATTAGAAGAAGAGATGGTGAGTCTGAAGAAGAAGTTGGTAAAGGATAAAAATGATTTAACAATGAACATTTAGTAGTTAAAAGGTGTTGAACAATTGGACATGATATTGAATGTATAAATATCTCCTCTTGTAAAGGTTAGGATAGGATATGAAGGAGAATCCAGTAAGTTGAAGGAAGAGGATAAGAAAGCTATTAATTTTGTGAAAGTTTTAATAAAGGAAAATGATAACTCTCATCAATATGAGATTATTTCAGCTAGAAGACTAATATAAGAAAGGATAGGGTTGTGTACACAGCTCCAAGATGATATTTCCTCCATGGAGAACTCAAAGAAGGAATACATTGAAAGGGATGATGAAACAACTCAAAAAGGATCCACAGAAGCAAAAACTAGCAAGAAATTTATGTGTAATGAAACAAATAGAAACAAGCAGCAACATCAAGAGACAAATAATGAGAGGAATAAACAAGCAGTTGCAAAAAACTCAATTGTTCTTGAATATCAATTGAACAAGTTAGGAAGATCTCAAAGGAGGTTCTTTCCTCCTCTGAAAAATATCACATTTTCTCTTTTCATAAACCAGGACATATTGCAGCACTTTGTAAGACAAGGAATATAAAATTTGACCAACAAAATATGCAGAAAATGAGAAGACCCCCTCAAGCAAGCAAATGGAAAAGACAATCTTTCACTAGGTACACAAATCATTTCCGTGGCTACTCTTATTCATGCAATGACTTTGGACATGTATAAACTCAATGTAATACAAAGAAAATCAAGTTTAACCAGCAAAATATGCAACAAATGAGAAGAATACCTCAAGAAAACAAATGGAAAGGACAACCTTTCTCTAGGTACATAAATCATCTCCAAGGCTACTATTATTCATGCAATGAATTTGGACATAAATATGTTGAATGTAAACTATGTTAAAAAAGGAGCACAAAATGTTATACATCGCTCAAACGTACCTAAGTAAAATAAGATGTTATGTATGCCACAAGCTTGGACATAAAGAAAATTGATGTAGGCTACCATATACATTAAAGGACTCTAGACAGACGATGGAACCAAATTAATTCAGACCAAACTGTGAATCATAAGGAGATGCATATATTATGAGGAACCCTAACAAAGTATGGAAGAAGAAGAAAAAGGGGGGGCCTGTTACTTCAATAACATAATGAATCCATGATAGTCTCAGGGGGAGCTTCTCTAGGAAGCAACGTAGATATCTATTCAGTGATAGACAAGAAGAAACATCCCAGGGGAAGAGCAGTTCATAAAAAATCCCCATAAGATTTTTCAAAGAAGAGTTTCTTGGAATAAGAAGAGCTAAAAGTTTAGGAAGGGAAAGGAGAATTCCTCTAGCATAGATCCATAGAGGAAGAAGGACACCTGAAGCATTCAATATCCAATAGGTTGATGGAAGAAGAGAAAGCAACAAGCAACCATGGTGGCAAAGGGAACATCAATCCTGAACTTGGAAACTAAGAGGATAATTACACTGTGTGTCTCACTGCAAGTGTTGATAATGAAACAAAATTATTTTAAGAAGGATGAATAAGAAAAAATGTATTATCATTATATCATTACAAATATCCATCCTAAGTGTTATTATTGGAGCAGTGGTATGATACAGGTCCTCAGGATCAGAATATTATGGTATGCGTCATGGTGGTGATATGGTAGAAATACAAGGAAGTAGTCCCAACATTACCATCATTATAATATGTGTGTATTAAGTTCTGGTTGCTCCGATTAGTGCAAAGTATCTTCTAGTTGAAAATGCAGGAGAATGTCGAGATGTGTTATTAAAGCATGGAAAGGTCATTAAAATGTCAAAGCATCATTATCTTATGTCCATTGACGTGTTATATTGAGCGCTGAAGAATCACACAGTCTTGGATATGAATGTCTGCCTTTTCAAGTAAGTATTGATATAATTTCAAGGCCTCTTTCTTAAGTCATCCATAAGCTTTTTGAATTATGTGTGATGAAACGTCAAGTAGCCAAATTGAAGATGTTTCCCGAAAAACATGGTGATATAATAGTTGAAGTGTCTGAAGTATGATGGGTTAGTTGTGTTAATCTTACTATTGAAGGTAAAGAGTCTATTATTGATTCATCTGAAACATACTTCAGCAGAAGATAATAATTGATATTTCACCATTGCAGAGAGTTGATCATTAAAATACATACCCCCTTGTGTCATAAATAAAAGTGTATAGTTGATAGTAATATTGTCCGATGCATGAAATGTATCAAGCCTCAAGGGTCTTATGTTTAAATATGTAACTATTCAGTATTAAAGTCATTGGGCATTTTAGATTGAAAGATATTGTCTAATCTTACATTAAAGTGTAAGATTTGTTTGAACACATTGTTCACATCAGCATCAAGGGCTTTTGACTTGTACTGATTACTTCTTTATCGAAAGTATAGCACATATCACTATCATCAAGCTGCAAGGGACAAAAGAAGAGAACATTCTATGGTGACATTCCTTCCAACATTCTCATGAGTTGTGATAACATCAGTTTGTTGTGTATATTAATTTAATAACAAAAGAACTGAATGAAAGATGCTTATATTGAACTCATATAGGAGTTTCTCTAAGAAGCATCTAGGCATTATTATTGGAGCATCATTGCTATTGGAGCAAGAATTACTGATGTGTTGAACTTGCGTTGAAGTTGGGCATGTTTTTGTTTTGGAGGTAAGCATATAAATGAATGATAAAACTATGAACAGTCTATCTTTGAGACACTGATTAAATAAATTGAAAAGGTCTTCCTGAAACGTATTGTGATAAAACAATTGATTGATCCCACATCTCCACCATTACAAAAGGTTAATGATGCCATAATCATATTTTTTATACTGTTGATTTTTGTTGAAAATAGTGGAGAGCTCAATAAAAATAACTGAGAGTAGGAAGGGTATCATAACTATGGTTGTCTGTGTGAGCAGAAGTGAAATTACTGCATGGATTATCAATGGGTGTCATATTTTCTCGTGGCCTTGGATGCATATACACTTTTGGCATAAGTGTATATTGCAGAGATCAGATATATCAAGCTCTAACCATTAGTCTTCGTTAAGCATGTGTTACACCTAAAATTTATGTAACAGTGGTATGTGCGTGAATTTGAGAATCCCTTATAAGAAAGTATGAGCGGCTGGCCTATGAACCAAGCTTTGTGCAAAGACATCCTTGAATCTGCAATGAAATCACTGTGTAATATCGCAATAAAGGTGAGTCATGGCTACAAATGATATATTGGCATCATCATATTAGATGTGTACTACAAATGTGTATTGTAGAAGAAGACATATTCCATATACAATCTTCCTCAACAGATATGTATCTCAGATGAATATCATAATATATACTACAGTATATTTGGAGTACACTTTATATATCGTATGGAGAATTCTCAGTATTTTAGTATTATTCCAATGATGCATTTCTGATTATATAAGTCTGGTATAGTTTGTTCTATAGAGTGTCCTTATCATCACGTTTAGAACTATGCAAGTGCAAGGAGTCTGTGCTTTGGGATGGTGTCAGCTTACTGTGTAAATACATACAAGTTCAATGATTCCAAAAGTGTTCTCCCAACAATGCTTATACACCAAATAGAGCAGGAGTCCCACCCAGGTATATGGACAGAATGAAGAATGCTTATGCAGAACTCTAATAAGGCAATGATGGAAAATACACTAGAAAAACATGTAACCCTTTGCCATTGATGTAAAAGGGGGAGGAAAAGAAAGAAGAGGAAGATATACACTTCTTATAATGAAAGGGGGAGGAAGTGTTTGAGGAGGTGTTGCCATCAATGCCAAAGGGGGAGACTGTTTGAAATATTGTCATTGATAAAAAAGAAGAAGAAAGGAGTAGCACTAGAATTATCATTGAGAACAAAGGAGCATATTAGTATCAGCTGGAGTTTAAAGGAGCAATAAGGCAAAGAAAGAAAAACTTAAGTGAAGAAGCATAAAAGAGAGGAAGAGGAGCAGCAAAGAGTAAAAAAGCAGCAGAGGAGCATCATTATAGGCAAAGGAGAAAAGAAGAGGAGCAGCAAAGAGGCATGGATCAACACCAGAATTTTCATTAAGGAAAAGGAGTAGAGAGGAGCAGTAAAAATTTGAGCAGCATTAGAATATTTATCAAGGAGAAAAGGCAGCAAAGGTAGCAAAGGAGAAAAGGCGGAAAAAGAGCAAAGGCGGAGGTAGCAAGCTTGGGTCAAGTCGTGAACATATTTAATCAAGTTGTGAACATGATGGGTCGAGTCATGCACAATTGGGCAGAGTCGTGAATGTGCTAAGACAAGTAATGAATGTATTCAAGAAATGGATAAAGTCATGAATGCATGAGTCAAGTTGGAAAACCGAGTTGAAGGCTGAGAGATGGATGGTTAAGATCAAATTGCAGTATTGAAGTGGAGGATGGATGAAAAATATCGTGCTGCAGAGTGAAGTGGAGATTTATGACCAAGATAATATTGCGAACATATAGTAGGAGAGCGGACGATCCATATTATATCACATTCGGCCATAATATTGTTAGCGTTCATCGCTATCGGCGATTTTTATATTTATATGTTAAGTTATCGCAAGTTAATTGTTTGAAGTTGCAATGCAATAAGTAGTGGGGTTTGCGATGTGATGTGATCGCATATCTCATATGATAAGAGGAACCTTGTTATTTCTATGAGCTAAATCTTGTGACATGCGATAAGGTATTTGCAGTGATTTATGAAATCACAAAATTGAAAACATTTCGATATCGTTAAATATGCGATATTGCAATGGGATGATTTAAGATGATGTGGCAGTGACGTGGAAATGACCTGGGAGTGATGTGGTAGTGACATGGTACAGATGTGGAGCTGACATGGAAGTAACGTGGTAGTGACATGGCAAGGTGATGTGGCACGATGATGTGGAGATGACATGGACCTGGCCCGCATATAGCACATCGTAAGCTCAGGAGGATAAGCTCTCAAGAATGATGTTGAAATTTCGAAGTGCGAAATGCGATAAGAGTACCAGATGCGATGTATTTTCAAACAAAAAGACTAAAGGATTTTAAATCAGGAGGTATAAGGTTTCCCTTTCAAAAATCGCATTAGGGTTAGGAAGAGCTACGCATAATAAGAAACACATAAGAACACCGAAGTGTGAAGTGCGATAATGAAGCAGATGCGATGCAGGTCAACGTTGAAGCCTAAAGGATTTCAAGTTTGGGTATATGAGGTTTTCCTTTGTTAAATCACATCAGAGAATAGAGGAGGCTTATAATGTAGAATTATTGGATCGCCAAAATGTGATATAGGGACTGGATGCAAGGCTGTTCAAAGGTTAATTGGAATTTATTTAAGGTCCAGGGTTCTTTGTAGTTACGTTTTTTTATGAAGAAAATTAAACACTGTTAGTAGACCCGAGTAAGACCCAACAATCATGCAGAACAGTTTTTGATGTGGTACCTGCGGTTTACAAAGAAAAGGCTGAACACAGGAGAAGGACTTGGCTATAATAATACTCGACACTACATGTAGAGAGTAAACCAGTTACACCTTGATAATGGAAGAAAGTCCAAATGCGGGCAGAAAGGCTTAGGTAACGGACCCAACACAGAGCAAAGGGCAGAGTAAGTTGAACACCACGGTTATAAGGAGATAGACACCATGGGTAGAGTCAGGCTCAACAACACTCCAAGAAGAGTTGGGGCTTGAGACAAAGGTGAAAGCTGAACACTGTGAGTGTGAGCAGAAGAGGCAAAGTTGGGCAAAAGGAGATATGGTGGCACTGCTGGAAACGTGCCAGCTGGGTCAAGTCGGGAAAAAATCGACTGTGAAAAAATTTTATGATATAACTGCAGAAACAGAAAAGACAGTGACAATAGTAGAAAGGACAAACACACAGTGAGACAAGAGCTGAACGGGGTGAGTGAAATATACTTGTTGTAACCGTGAATGTAAATTCATTTATTATTTTATATTGTTTGTTGTGAAACCAGCTCCAAAAAGAGAATAAAAGAGATATCAACGCCTTAGAAATAAGCCACTTCGAGGGGGAAACCTCCAATACATTACATGAATGAACAATTCTTGGATGATTCAAATTACAAAACCTCCTTTCTATACATAGGAGTCCATGGGGCCATAATGTAATCATAGCTGACCTAACAATAATAATTTAAGGGCACAATAATAAAAATATGGGGGTTACAAGGGTACAATAATAACGATAAGGGGGTTACACTAACAAAAATAAGGGACTATAATAGTAATATAGGGACCTAACATGCCCCTCTCCTTCAAAAAAGTGTTGTCCTCAATGCTTGAGTAGCTCTGGGTGCTTCTGTATAAAATTCTCAGTCTCCCATGTAGAATCTTTAGTGGGTAAGTTCTTCCACTTGATGAGATACTCTGAAATTGATAGATTATGTCACTGTCGAGTTCTTGCTTCTGTGACCGCTTCAGGTTCCAATATGATTTTTCCTTCCTCATCAAGTTCTGGTAATATTGTTTGAATTGGAAGATTTTCACCTATAACCTTCTTTAAGCATGAAACATGGAAAATTGGATGCACTCGTGAAGAAGCAGGAAACTCCAATTTGTATGCCATAGTACCAATCTTTTTCAACACCTTTTAAGGACCATAGTACTTTGACGATAATTTATTATCCTTCTTAGCTTGCTTGAGGGACATTTGTTTGTATGGTTGTAACCGTAAAAATACCCAGTCTCCTACATCAAAACTTCTCCCTCTGCGATGTTGATCTGCCTGTTGTTTCATTCGGTTTTGTGCCAAATTCAGGTTATCCTTTAAGAGTTGGAGAACTTCTTGTTGATGCTCGATGTGATCTTCCACGGCTTGAACCTTCAAATTTTCTCTTAAAGATGATGTAATGGATGGTGGATGATATCCATAAAGTGCCATAAATGGGGTCATTTTTGCTGCAGTATGGAAGGAAGTGTTATACCACCATTCAGCTAGAGGTAACCACTTGACCCGTTGTGTTTGTTTATCAGATACAAAAAAACAAAGATATCCTTCCAAACATTTATTTACTATCTCATTTTGACCATCGGATTGAGGATGATAAGATGAGCTATGAGCTAATTGAGTACCCAAACAATAAAATAACTCCGTCCAAAAATTTCCAGTAAAAATGGGATCTTTTTCGCTCACAATAACCCTTGGGTTTCCATGTATCTTTTGAATTGTGTCCATAAATGTAGTAGCAACTGTACTTACTTTAAATGGATGAGATAATGCACAAAAGTATGCATACTTGGTAAGTCTATCAACTATCACTATGATGACACTCTTTCCTTCGGACTTAGGTAAACCTGTGATAAAATCCATTGAAATCTCCTCCCAGCGTTGACTTGGAATGGATAAAGGTTGTAGAAGACCCGAGGTCTTAATTTTCTAAACTTTATTCTGCTAGCAAACCAAAAATTCCGCCACAAAATTTTGAATATCAGATTTAAGGCCATCCCAAAAGAATTCTTTCTTCACCCTGTGGTAAGTTTTTAAAAATCGTGACTGTCCTCCTAAAGGAGAAGTGTGCAATTCCAAAAGAATATTTTGTTTTAGTTGGGAATTCTTACAAAGATATAAGCGATATTTGTACCATAAGGAATCATTTTTCCAACTAAATGTATCAGATATACAAGGATATTGTTGCAAATTTTGAATGAGTGTCCACACATCTTTGTCCTTCTTCCATTCATCTCTTCCTTCGGCTATCCAATCTTGTTGGATAATAGAAATGGCACAAAGAAATGCTTACACTTCTTCATTATTTCTTGAGAGTGCATCTACAACAACATTTAGCTTTCCTATTTTGTATATTATTCCAAAGTCATCACCCAACAGCTTTGTGACCCATTTTTGCTACTCTTCTGAAGATAGTCTTTGTTCCAAAAAGTGTTTAAGACTATCATGACCAAATTTTACCTTGAAGTGTCTTCCCATTAGGTAATTTCTCCATTTCTTTAGTGCATGCAGTATTGCTAACATTTCCTTCTTATAAATATTTTTCTGTAAATAATTTCCTTTGATTGGATGACTTTCAAAAGAAATGAGTCTTCCTTCTTGCATTAAAACATCACCAATTCCATTTCTTGAGGCATTACCTTCCACAATAAAGGTTTTTGTGAAGTCTCGCATAAAGAATATTGGTGCTAGGCACATTTCCTCTTTAAGATGTTCAAAGGCCTTAGTCGCTTCAGGAGTCCATGAAAATTCATCTTTCTTCAATAATGTTGTTAGAGGTGCTGCTATTCTCCCATAATTCTTAACAAACTTTTGATAATACCCTGTTAACCCGAGAAATCCTCGCAACTACTTTATGGTTGTGGGGACTTTCCATTCCTTAATGGCTTTAATTTTGTTAGGGTCTACCTTAACACCCTCATGAGATACAATATGACCCAAATATTCTACCTCTTGTACTCCAAAGAAACATTTGTATGTTTTTGCATATAATTGTTTCTCCTGCAATAGTTTGAGCACCCTGTCAACATGTTGAACATAATCCTTCCAAGACCTGTTGTAGATTAGTATATCATCAAAACATACTAGCACAAATTTTCTAAGGAAGGGTTTGAAAATGGAATTCATCAACCCTTGAAATGTAGAAGGTGCATTGGTAAGCCCAAAAGGCATGACCAAAAACTCATAATTACCCTCATGAGTTCGAAATGTTGTTTTCAGAATATCTTCATTCTTCATTCTAATTTGATGATACCCTGAACGAAGCTCCAATTTGATAAAATAAATTGCTCCATGTAATTCATCCAATAATTCATCAATCACAGGAATGGGAAATTTATCTTTAATGGTGAGCTTATTGAGCTCCCTATAATCTAGACACATGCTCCATGATCCATCCTTCTTGTGTTATGTGTACCAATACTACAGGAGCAGAGAAAGAACTTTGACTAGGTTGAATTATATCCGCCTCTAACATTTCTGCAATCATACGTTCAATTTCGCTCTTTTGGACATAGGGATATATATAAGGCCTGATGTTTGGAGGAACACTTCCTGGAATAAAATGAATAGCATGATCATGATCATGAATAGGTGGGAGTCCTTTCGTAAGTTCAAACGAAGGGGGATGATTGTCAGCTGAGATTGTGAATTGGTGTTGATGTGGAACCACAAAGTGAGCATAATTGTGCAATTATGCCTCATTGTTATTTCTTCAGAAGCTTTTCCATGACATTAGATCTTATTTTCTTTCTCGGTTTCCCTGTGATACCCCGTAATTCGACTTCCTTTCCTTTCGAAAAAAATTTCAAGAAAAGTTCTTGAAAAATGAGCTACTATCCCCAAAGATTGTAACCATTGTACTCCTAGTACAATATCAACACCTCCCACTGGAATAGAAAGCATTGGACTATTCAATACATACTCCCCCATGGTTAGCTTGATATTATGGCATTTTCCAGAGCAATTTATAGTTCCTCCATTTGCAACCATCACTTGAAATTTGGGTGTTGAGTATAGGAAACAATTCAATTCCTTGGCTACCTTATGATGAATAAAATTATGGGTACTACTTGAATCAATCAACACTATTACCTTTTTCTTCTTGATATGTCCTTCTATCTTGAGAGTTTGAGGAGTGGTAATTCTTGCCAATGCATTACACGATATGGTCGGACTCATTTCTTCCTTTTCTAGGGTTGGTTCTGGTGTAGATCCTCTTATTCATTTTTCTTCTTCCTCTTCACAATCATGTAAAATAATTTTACCCGACACACTTTATGACCTTTAGTGTATTTTCTATCTATTGTATCAAATCCCTTTTTCTCTCTTTTTTCTTCAATTGTTGTGGTGTCAACCTTGTAGGAGTTGTGGAAATCTAGGAGTGTAAACACCGCTACCCTCTTCTTTGCTTTATAGAATTGGTGGTAGGCTTCCTTGTCTATAATTTTTGGGTATTTTCTTGCCCAACTAATGCCTTCCCATTGACAGGTTCAGAAACACGAACTTCATGTTGGGATGTTATCATGCGGTACTATGAGGAGATCAATCCTATGTTCCTCTGGAATATCAGTTACCCTTATATTCAATTTTTGGAAGTCCTCAATGTGCTCTCCCATTAAACCCTTTTGTTTGAGATTTATCAATTGGCTAAAGAAGGTGTTTCTCTTTGTATCCTCATAATGTGCTCTCATTTCCTCCATAAAAATTGACCAAGTGACAATAATTTTATGGGAGCAAAGCCATCGACACCATACAAATGTATTTTGTTCTAAATGTAAAGTTGCAGTGCGTACCTTTTGTGTGTTTTGAACATTATGGAGATCAAAATATTGCTCCATCTATAGTATCCATGTTACATGATCCTTTCCATCAAACTTCCTCATATCCATTTTTGGAATATGGTGGTTCATCCTGCCAACATTACATTTTATGAAATCACGATTAACATTTATTTTGTTCTCATCATGTGTTTCCTCTACTATCTTTTCACCATTAGGAAACATTTCTTGTATCAACTTTGTCAAACCTTCCACGTATTCTTTTAGATCATTCTTCATGTTTTCCATTTTCTCATCGATCTTAGCTTCCATGTCATCCATCTTAGATTCCATGGCAGCTTCCATGCCATCTATCTTAGATTCCATGCCATCCATGCCATTCTTCAAACCATCCATCTTAGATTCCACGCCTTCCTTCAAACCATCCATCATAGTTTCCACACCTTTCTTCAAAACTTCCACATCATTTTTTGTTTCTCTTTGCGAGAACGAAATTTGTTGCACGTTCTCTTGTAATTTTGATATGTCATGTTGCCATTCTTCGTCTTCATGAATCATAATAGAGCTTTCTAAAGTATTAATTGGTGTTGAATTATTTTTGGGGGCCATTTTAGAATCCAATACTGATATCTATCTTACAATATGCCCTTGGAATCATTTCAACTTGATTCTTCAAAAAGGACTTACGCAATTCGAAAATAAAAATAAAAAAAATACACACCTTTTACTTGCTTTTGAGGAGATCCATATTGAAATTGAATTATCTAAATAATTGGGGATCCTCAATATCTAAAATTATGTCCTGTCGTAGCCCTCTAAAGCTTCTTTCAAATGCGATAGGTCTGATCTGATTTGGATTCTTCAAGACAAAGTTATGTCCAATCTCCCACAATGACCCAATTTTGGACTGGTTCAGTAGAGCGAACTTGTACGACTTTCCATGTGTCACTGTTTCCTCCTTTAGCTCTGAAATTGATAGAAAAAAAACTAAATTCCATGTACTTGCGGCCAATTTTTACAGCATTCCAATCTGATGCTCAGAGAGAGAGCTATGAAGATTTTCCCACGATCACCTCTTTGAGATGAAATTCAGAAGCCTCAAAAAGCCCTAACTTACACAGATCATATCTCTGAAAATATTGCGAACCAATATCTGAAATTTTGTGACGATGTTCCTTAGTATTGCGGCTTCACACTCTAAAATTTTTAGCTTTTGAAACTTCATATAAAAATATGTTATTACGAAAATACCACGATGACCTGTTTAGGTTAAATTCATGAGCCTGCAAAATGACCTAACTTGCACAGATCATATCTCCGAAAATATTGCGAACCAAGCTCTGAAATTTTGTGATGATGTTCCTCAGGATTTGGGCTTCACACTCTAAAAATTTCAGATTTTGAACCTTCGGAGAAAAAAATTTATAGCGAAAATTCCACGATGCCCTATTTGGAGCAGCGAAACCCTAGTATCTCAAAGCTCTGATACCAAATGTTGTGAAACCAACTCCGAAAAGAGAAGAAAATAGATATCAATGCCTTAGAAATAAGCCACTTTGAGGGGGAAACCTCCAATACATTACATGAATGAATAATTCTTGGATGGTTCAAATTACAAAACCTCATTTCTATATATAGGAGTCCATGGGGCCACAATGTAATCCTAGTGGGGCCATAATGTAGTCCTAGCCGACCTAACAATAATAATTTAAGTGCACAATAATAACAATATGGGGGTTACAAGGGTACAATAATAATAATAAGGGGGTTACACTAACAACAATAAGGGACTATAATAGTAATATAGGGACCTAACATTGTTTGTGATGCAAAGAAAAGTCTCTGTAGGCATAGGAAAAGCTCCAACAAGTGTTGTAATGATTATTTCTGATGTAATAAACTAAGCTAAAGTGTAAGGAATAGAATGGGTGGAAGGCTGAGAGACAGGCTTGCTCACTTCATATTCCCTGTAGAATGTAGACAATCAGGAGTTATCTGTATAAGAGATGTAATATCAGTGTGTATAAGGAATTCATAAAGGGGCAGAATGAAATAGAGTGGAAGAATGTAAGAGATCTGTAGAAGTTTGGAGAGTGGAGGAATAAGAGAGGGATGATAGAGATGTTGCACATATCAGGAGATGATATGAAGTAGATGTGAAGGATGAAGAGGCAGTAGTGGAGAAGGAGTATAATAGAGTTGATAGCCAGGTAAATCAACATTTTATTTTCATGTCGAGTGAGGGGATTATAGTCTCCTTTCAGGTTCTAGGTTGATAAATTTCTAGTTGGAGCTAGGTGAGGTAGGAGCCTTCTATGGGTTGTAGCCTGCAGAAAATAGATGGGGGTTGGAGCTTGCTTGCAAGTTGTAGCTTGCAACATTTGATGTAGGAGCCTGATCTTGTGGGTTGTAGCCTACAAAAAATACATGGGAGTTGGTGCTTTAGTTTCAATTTGTATCTTGATTGATGGCCATTTGGAGTTGGTTGATGTTGGAGCCTCCTATGGGTTGTAGCCTATAGAAAATAGATGGGGGTTGGAGCTTCCTTGCAAGTTGTAGCTTGTAGAATTTGAGCTAGTAACCTCCTGTAGGTTGGAGCCTACAGAAAATCAGTGGTGAGAGGGACTTGGAGATTTCCTTTGCATCACAAAAATAATAATATTTGGTTTTCTCCCTTATGGGTTTCCACTTATATATGTTGTCTATGTGCTTGATAATTATTTTTTTATGTGATGTATTATTCTGCTTAATTATTTGTTGTCCACACATTCAATTTCATGATTCATTATGTATTAAGCTTCTTATAAATTGAAATAGTTAATGAGTTTAAAGAAAAGAGTATTAATGACCAGGAATGTACTAAACTGATTCACACCCCCCCCCCTCCCACTTCTTAGTTTAGCTAAGGGTTCATCACAATTATCATATCATTGTTACAGGGCACACCCCCAATGTGCATCTGATTCCATCTGGCAATGCTAATGACCAAAAAAAATCCATCCTCGACCTTCCCTTCTCATCTACACAGTCCCTCGGGAAATCTCATCACTCCCTTCCGTGCAGTAAAACACCTTCCAAGTTCCTCTAGCACCCCCATCCCAGGAAGTCCTCACATAGGAAGATAGAAAAACCAAAGCATATCCCTGCTTGAAAACCATCATACCATTCATAACATTCTCATGGAAATCAATGAGAAATATTGGGTACCAATGTCCCATAATGGCCTTGCAACTAAAGTGCTTTACTAGAATAGTGTTACATGTTTCAATTCCTTTTGCTGACATTGTTAGTGCTTGCAATCAGTTTCAACCATGCAACCGAGAATTTCCATGCTTTCCTCTACCAAAAACATTTTCTCATTAGACTTAAAATAAATTGAAATAAATTCAAATCATACCTCATCGGTAGCTCACCAATAAGGTAAGCTTGCAATCTTGTTGACTTCCTGCCACAACAATTCAAACTAGTTGTTTGATCACATCATCATGTATAAACATATCACATCTAGTTAGCTCGAAACACAACCATCATAGATTAAAATCATTAATCACATGAAATCACCATAAACCATAATCATAAATCACATGTAACCATAATAAGTTAGAATCAAAAATCACATGCATAATAAAGTTGAAATAAAATACCGATAATTTTCCTTCTTGGGTCTTTACTTCTTCCTTTGTTCTTTTGTACCCATACGAGATCGGTTGCCACATACAACAAGCACCTACTTCCTTTTATTCTCTTCAATCACATACACATAGGCATAGTTTACATCCCAATAGATACATCCACATATGATATACAAAACCATACAATGCACACACCCACATCGGTATACGACAAATTCACCTACACCTAGTGTACAATAAAATACAATAGATATAAATATACATATATGTTCATAGAGTATGACACAAAAAATACACATGTCACGATACCATGACTATGTGATGCACATATATAGTCTCGCCTTCCCACAACACAACATGTATGACATTCACATTATACCACCTGTATACCAATAAAATATGCACAACATCTACATAATGTCACAAGTACACAACACTACCTGCAGGATGTGTGCATAATGTTATCCTCTAATTTTTAATATTGATAGAATAAACACAGAGGACAACATCAAAACCACTTTGGAAGCTTGGATCTAGCCCTGCCAGCTTTAGAGATGGATCTCTCTTTATGCTTTAAATTTGTTTTGAATGGATATTAGGCTAGTTAATACTGTAATTGGTGGTTGTTTGATTTTTATTGCTTTGGTTGATTAAAGATTTATATTCCCCTTGGGAAATGGAGTCAAAACATAAAACTGGATTTTTCATCAATTTAGAATAGTTATAATAGGGCAGGCTAGGTTTCATTTGCTGGATTATTTTATATTTCAAACGGATAAAAAAAGTGGAAGAAAAGTCAATTTCAGTTGAGACTGAAAACCATTTAAGTATTTTTCAATATGAATTCAAGTAGAAAACATTTAAATTGTAAAAGAAGCCAGAATAGGGTGTGTTATCACTCAGATTTTACTTGAAGTTGTGAGAAGAGGAAAGGGGTCCGAGGTAACCACAAACCAACTTTTAGGTGCAGAATCTAGCCAATCTGCACCCAGAGAGGGCTTTCTCTGGGTACATATTGGCTAGATTCTGTACCTAAAAATTGGTTTGTGGTTACCTTGGACCCCTTTCCTCTTCTCACAACTTCAAGGAAAATCTGAGTGATAACATAGTGGCGACCATACTGGGGATATGAATAATTTTATTGTTAATATTTTTTTCTTTATAAACTACAGACGGAGCCTGAAGATTAGCCAGGTAGCCTTTGAACTGCTCTTTCTCTGCAATTGCATAGTAAATAAATGTTGCTTCAGTCTATCTCCGGTCTATTTTATGAACTGAATTTTCGTTTCAAACATTGGAACAGTTCCTTTAGTCAAATAGATCTTTAAGAAAGTTCAAATTTAGAATCTTAAATTTCTTAAAGAGATTTTCGAAGTTGTATTTTTTCATTTCATTTAAACAAAAAAAAAAAAAAAAAAAAAATCACCTAGAAAACTAGCTTTAGAAAGGACTCATTACACTAGGTCTAATCCTGATCCAAATCCACTGCCTGTATTTGAAAATCCGAATCTGATCCCCAGAATTCTTAGGAGACAAGATAGTCAAGAAATCTCTGGTAGTTCTCGACCTCTCTATAGATCAATTTCTTGTCCTGTGAAGTGGATTTATCTGGAGGACGAACCTTTTGATGAGTAGTTTGAAACATATTTATTTGTAAATTTTTCTGAATCTGAGTTGTCCAATTTGGTTCCAGACCCAGTATTTCTTGAAGATTTACAATTTGAATTTGTTACTTCACATATTGATAAAAATTTGCGAAATTCTATACAATCTGAGCTTACCTCTGAAGAAACATAAAATATTTTTGTGATTACTTCAACATCTCCAAGTTCATCAACTTCTCCCCAAACATCTCAATCCCAAACTACCCCTTCTACTCCTCCACCCACCACTCATAGACAAACCTCACCTGTTATTCCATCACTATCTCTTCCAATGGCAAACAGATATGCTCCCCTAAGGTTACCATCCAATCCAGCAGCTTTGCCCCAAGACTACCAGAGTAAAATCACTCCTTTTGATGGTTTTGGTGCTTACACTGCACAACAGCATACCAAAAAGATGACCGATTATTTTGAAATTTATGAAATAGATGCTGATGATGTAATAATGAGGATATTTGTCCAAAGTCTTACTAGAGAATTCAAAACCTGGTTTAGAGCCCTTCCTGTAAACAGTATTACTGACTTACCTACTCTTTATAGAACATTTTTAAATAGATGGGAAAAGAAGAAAGACCCTCTTCAAATCCTATAAGACTTTGGAAAACTAGAAAGAGGACCAAATGAGACTGTGCAAGGTTACATCAGTAGGTTCAATGAAGCTTCTAATGCTTTTCCCCAAACTCTTAGACCTCCTCCAGATTCAGTATTAATCAAATTCCCTGATGGATTTGATGCTGATATGGCATATCAACTCAAGGAAAGAGCTCCTCAAACTCTAGAGAAAATGCAAAGTATAATTGTTAGTGTTGAAGCCAACCTGATAGAAAAACGAGCTAGGGCTAGAGCTAAAAGGAGAATGCCTGCAAACGAAGAACCTACAACTTTTTAAAAGAAACTAGATGCTATCATTAAAGGAATGTAAAGGCTAGGAGATAGAGTAGAAACTATTGAAAAAATATCTCCTTGGGATGGTAAACTGAGCAATGCTGTTAGAAATCCAAATTTCAGAAGGAATCAAAATCAAAATACTAGAAAAATTGGTCCTGATCAAATCATTAGGTCCCCATTCCAGGAAAATTATGTTGAAGGTCCAACTTCTGAAGAACCAATCGAAGACAATCAAATAAACAACTTCACTGAATGCAAGAACGAACCAAAAGTTTTCTTGACCCAAGATGATCAAGAAGCTCACATTATTAAGCAATATCAAACGCATTCAAGAGAATCATTTGACTTTAAAGAAGGATTTGATACAACCATTTACGAAGTTCACAAAAAAATACAATTTGAGAAGAAAAAGAATTGATGTCCCAGAAACAAGTAAACATAAAGCCATGAAGCAATCTCTCAAAGGTAAGAGAGATACTACTCCTGTACATATTATTTCTAGATTAGATCCTAATCCTGCTAACCCAATAATTTAAGATGTGTTTGATACTCAACTGAATAACAAACAACTTTCCAATACTTTTCCTCCCAAATGAAATGTAGTGGAACCTTCTGAAATTGATTCAGAAACAACTTCAACCCATAACCCCACTCCTGAGAAGGAGAAAAATACAGAAAACGCCGAAGAAAAAGAGAACCCAACTGTTCGAAATACAAAGACTCAGTCTGAAAAACATTTTAATCTTGAAACTAAAATAGGCAAATTAAAGATAGTTGTTCCATTGTCTGAATTAGCTAAACATGATGTCTACAGAATCCAAATCTATAGATTCCTCAATATTACTGGAAGTGATGATTCAGTAAATGTTTTTGATGACCAACCCAAATTACTTTTTGGCCCTGAAGTAAATGGAAAACCAGGAAGTGGAGGAACTCATACATTTTATGTGAGTTTGAATATACACGATAAAATACTTCATAATGCCATGCTTGATTCTGGGGCATCTCACAATATAATGCCCAAAGCTGTAATGGAGAAATTGAACCTAGACATCACTAGACCTTACAAAGATCTTTTTTCTTTTGATTCAAGTCAGGTTAGATTTTTAGGATTAATTAAAGATTTGTGTGTTACTTTGGTTCAATACCCTGCAAAAACTATTCTGATGGATATAGTAGTAGCAGAAATTCCTCCAAAATATGGTATTCTATTGTCCAGATCCTGGGGTGCAAAACTTGGAGAATCTCTTCAATTAGATATGTCATATGCTACTATTACAGTGTTTGGCCAACCTAAGAGACTATACAGGGAAACTTTAATGAAATATGTGGTAAGTAGTCAGGAGAAACTTGAAAATTTCCCCATATACTCAGTACACTCTGATATGGACTCATTTATTCTGTATAATGTTGAATTTGATCTCCCCACTGAATTAGAAGTTTCAGCAACAGAACCAAAAGAAATTACAAATCATAAATCCAATATTCAAATCCAAGAAATTTCTGAGAACAAAGAAACATCAGATACCCAAGAAAAACCAGAAGAAAATGAAAAATAGGATCTCACTATCAAGAAAGTTACTGAATCACATGACACCAATTATGAACATGAAATTATTTGGCATTTAGAATTTGATGGTTTAGTTAACAAGTTAGGAGCAAGAGCTGGAATTTGGATACAAAATCTTGAAAATGATCATGATGAAGGCCATGCTTATAGACTGAACTTTAAATGCACTAATAATATGGCAAAATACAAAGCTCTTTTGTTAGGTCTTAAACTTATCAAAAGATTAGGGGTAGTTAGAGTATGTGTTATAGGAGATTTTGATTTAATTATTCAAGAGATTAAAGGACACTTTTCGACAAATGATCCCAGATTGAGAGAATATAGAGGAACAGTTGTAGAGTTTCTCAATACTTTTCTACAGACTCAGCTTGCCAAAATTCCAAGAAATCAAAATTTGCATGCTCATAGTCTTGCAATGCTTGCTAGCACTTGTAAATTACCATTTGAACCTAATCATTAGTTCACAGCTAAGATTACACACAGGACAGCTATACCAGACAATCTTAAGAATTGGCAAGTGTTTGCAAATGAAAATCAGATTAACAATTTTCTAACACTAGAGAATGAATTTTCTAACAATAACATAGATGAAGACACAATCATTGAATCTGATCAAATAAATGAACAAGAAACAAATATTTCAGAAGAGAATGTAATTCAAACGCTTTATCCAACAACATTCACCAAAAAAGAAATGCAGGACCTTAAGAAAATGGAGGTTGATGATATTATAGAAGATGAATCCGAATCATTAATTTGAAAGATAATCATTTGCCTAAAGGATTAACTCCTTTAGAAGACCTTTTCGACTCTAATGATATTCCAAAGAAACCCAAAATGGAACCATTGAAAGCTGATATTGAAGAATATAATTTGGGAACTAAAGAGAATCCTAAAATGATAAAGTTATTCAAATCTCTGCCTGCTGATCAAAAATTAAAATATGTTGAACTTTTGAAAGAATTCTAGGATGTCTTTGCCTGGAGTTATGAAGATTTGAAATTGTATGATACCTCCATAATTCAGCACACAATACCTTTGAAACAAGATCAGAAACCATTTAAACAGAAACTTAGAAGAATTAATCCTGTATTTCTACCTTCAATTGAAAAAGAAATCAAACGAATGTATGAAGCAGGGATAATTGCTCCTATTATATTTTCAGAATGCGTGTCTAATTTGGTACCTACTAGGAAAAAAACTGGAGAAATCAGGTTATGTGTTGATTTGAGAAATTTAAATAAGGTTTCTTTGAAGGATAATTACCCTTTGCCCAAAATGGATCACATTTTGCAAAGAGTAGTAGGTGCTTCAAGAATTTCTCTTTTAGATGGATTCTCAGGATACAACCAGATTCTGGTCCATCCTAATGATCAAGACAAAACAGCTTTTACAACACCATGGGGTACATTCAAATACATTAAAATGCCATTTGGGCTTAAAAATGCTGGAGCAACCTTCCAAAGAGCAATGGACATTTCATTTGCCAAAGAAATTCATGATTTTCTTGTTATATATCTGGATGATTTAACTGTTTTTTCTAAATCAGATCAGCAACATTTGGACCATCTCAGACAAGTATTCATAAAATGCAGAAAGTATGGTATTTCTTTGAATCCAAAGAAATCATTGTTTGGTCTTGAAGAAGGTAAACTCTTGGGCCATATCATCTCAAAATATGGCATTAGAATTGATCTTGAAAGAATACAAGCCATATTGCAGATACCTCATCCCAGAAATATCAAAGAACTCCAAGCTTTCATAGGAAAAATCAAATTTTTGAGAAGATTCATTTCTAGTTTAGCTGAATTAATTAGATTGCTTACTAACATGTTAAGAAATGATTCAAGTATTAAATGGACAGTAGAAGCCAAACAATCATTTGAAGAAATCAAAATGGCTTTGACCAGAACACCAGTTCTTACCAGTCCACAATTTGATAGAGGTTTCATGATATTTTCATTTGCATCTGAACATTCTGTAGCAGTTGTTTTATTACAAAAGGATGATCAGGGATGTGAAAAACCTGTAGCCTTTTTTAGTAAATCACTAAGGGATGCATCATTAAAATACAACATTATGGAAAAACATGCTTTAGCACTTGTAAAAGCCATTAAAGATTTTATAATCTATATATTGTATTCCCATGTGATAGTCTATGTACCAAATGCTGTCGTCAAAGACATCTTAACTCAAGATGGAATTGGGGGAAAAAGAGGTAAATGGATTGCTACCATATTAGATTATGATATTGAGATAAAACCTACAAATATTATAAAGTGAAATGGATTGGTTCAACTCATGACAGAAACAAATTTCCAAGCCCTGGATATTAATGAACTGGATGAAAATCAGGAGATGGCGACTCCACAAATCAGTCAAGCCTTCTTAGATTCACCTTGGTATGCTGATATAATTTATTTATTATTAAACCTGCAAGCTCCTCGAGGGTTATCCAGAACAAATAAAAGGTTTTTAAAGATGACATATTTGAAGTATTGTATTTTAGATAATGTTCTCTTTTGGAAAAATCATGATGGTGTTCTATTGAATTGTTTGTTAAAAGATGAAGCTGACAAGGCTCTCAATGAATTCCATGCAGGAGATTGTGGTGGACACCTTTATTGGAAATCAACTGTAGACAAGATCCTAAGGGTTGGATTTTATTGGCCAACCTTGTTTTCTGATGTAAAGAAGTTTGTCACTTCTTGCCATAAATGTCAAATTTTTGAAGGCAAGAGAAAATTGTTACCTTTACCCCTGAAACCAATTTCCACTGAAAAACCTTTCCAATAATGGGGCCTAGATTTTATTGGAGAAATCCATCCTCCTTCTTCTGGCCAACACAAATGGATCCTCACTGCCACAGATTATTTTACTAAATGGATAGAAGCAATTCCTTCCAGACAAGCTAATGACACTGTGATCATAGGATTCCTAGAAACCAATATATTATCAAGATTTGGATGTCTTGAGAAAATCATAACTGATAATGTTGTTGCCTTCAAATATAAGAAAATGATAAGTTTCTGTAATAAATATCATATCACTTTATGCCATTCCACAGCCTATTACCCTCAGGGTAATGGACTAGATAAATCTTCCAATAAGAGTCTCATTAATATTATTAAGAAATTATTGGAAGAAAACAAGAAAAATTGGCAGAAGAAACTTACAAATGCATTATGGGCAGACAGGCTTACCACCAAAAAATCTATTGGGAGTAGTCCTTATGAGTTATTTTATGGTATCGAGGCTGTATTTCCTTCATCTTTAGGAGTTCCTGTAATGAAATTACTTCAAGAAGCTCAGGTTGAACCTAATGATATTCAAAGGAGAATAAATTAGACTATCAATTTGCAGTAGACCACAGAGGAAGTATGTCAGAGGTCACAAGTATTGCAAGAAAAATTAAATAAGGTATTCAACAAAAGGACAAAGGCAGAATATTTTGAATTTGTAAACAAATTTTTAAGATGGGATTCCAGAAGAGAGGATAAGGGGAAACATGGGAAATTTGACTTCTTATGGAAAGGACCTTATATTATTCATGCTTTACAAGGAAACAACACATATTTTTTGAAAATATTGGATGCTACAGAAATTGAAGAAGGAATAGTTAATGGTCAAATGTTGAAACATTACTTTGATCCCATTTATTAGGATATTCTGATTTTTAACATGTACATACTATATCCTTTGTAATGTATCAGTTTTGAGTGGATAGTAACTTGCTGGAGTTGAAGCCCGAAGAGAAGGCCCTAAGCTTCAGAAGTATTACTGTCATACATACAATAAAGTAACAAGAAGAAGAAGATTCCATGGTTCAATCAAATTCATTTTGAGGCAATTGACCTGCTGTTCTTGACTTTTCACCAGGAAAATTCATCCCCAAGTGGAGCCAGTGTTAGACTCCTATACCAATAGGTTTCATATTTCATGATTGACTTGATGAGCTATATAATATGTTCATACCTTTCTTGTTGCAAATGTTTTCCATATTCTCAAAAAATCAAAAAATTTTAAAAAATGAAAAGAGGGTATACCCTAAAAGAAAAATCAAAGGGTGAAAAGAATAAAAATGGCCAAAAAAGTAAAAGAAAATGAACCCCACCAAAATAAAGGCCAAGGAAAGTGTGCAAGCCTAAATTCCACTACTTTTTGCTCTTATCTAATAAAAAATTTGTGCAAATTGTATCTTATGCCACAATTTATGAATAGTCCAACAGTTTAAGCTTGGCTAGTTCATCTTTCAATTTCATGTTTTAGAGAGAGAGAATAAAATATGACCAAACTGTTTAATTTTGGCAAATAAGTAGATAGGTAGAGTGAATAAAAAGAGCTCAACAGTTTAATCTAAGCCCTTGGATGTAATAAGGTTTGACTTAGATATATTTCCACATGTAAACGAAAAAGTGTGATAAGGGTTTTCCAGTCTAAGGGCACCCTAATAAAGAAGAAAAATGGTAGGGTAAAGTAGGTAGGGTAAGTAGATGATGTTGCAGAATTACATGTGATGGATAATGACTCTAAATTTGTTAAATCTTAACTTTCATCACAATTTCAAAGGAAGACACTACACTGGAAGAATTTCAAGCAAAGCAAAGTCAAAATTATTAACTTTCACTCTCATTTTTCCTAAAAATTTCACTAATTTCCCCTAAGTACTAAGGCATTTGAAAATTAGAGGGGCTCAAGGCATTTCCTTGACTTTTGGAGGGACCGGACCCTCGGCCCAATAATTGAAAAAAACCTAAGTGCTTAACATCATTCATCATAACATTCATTCACCTCTAAAAATCTTTTCCTAAGTAAAATCCCATTTTACTTTGGAAAATCATGTAATATTTCATATAAACCCTTTTTTCAAGCATAATTTAAATACATTAATATAATGTTTTATACTTACCGATTTTTCATTTTCCATATTAATTACTAATTTATTATTTAAATCCTTATAAATTTCCTATTCCCGTATTATTTTAATAAAAATCCCAAATATTATATATTCCGCTCGTTGGTTGAAAAATAACCATATAATGCTCATTGCGAATAATTGGTTGAATTTTAAATTAATTAAAAAACCCGACCTCCGCCGTATAAAAAAGGATTAATTAATCCTCATGATTAATTAAGAACCTATCCTGCCAATAGAAACACTCCCAATACGATTATTTTTAATAAATTGCATTGGGCCCGCCATTTTAATTCCCCGCCATCTTTCCGTCCCGACCGTCGTTCGATCAACCCATCTGAGATCAATGGTTATTAACAATATCGCTAGCCATACACGTCCAAACGATAACGCGAGATGGCCAAGCGGTTTTCTGAACAGTACTCCACCACGCATCGTTCATTGAATGGAATCGCTGCCCCTCCGCTCAAAACCACCCTTCCTCAAAAGCGGTGAGATGAAAATCGCTTACCACCTGCCTCCCATGATGAAGCTTCTGTACCTACTGACTCATCCATTAAAATAATAAAAAATCCTGCCACCCTTTAACTTTGTAAATAAAACAATTGTGCCCGTGTTATTTTCACTATTTCGTGAACGACCAGAGTCCCATGCAGAGAATTTCAGAAAACCAACTGACGAACACCAACCACTACCTTGCTGAAGAAAGTTGCATTCAAGTAATCTAGAGTTCATTTGCCATATCCAGTACCTGTTTAATCAATGTTCGTTCCCAAAAAATAGGTATTTACTCCAATTCCCATTTCCAAAGCCCTCACTCCCATTTCCATGGGAGAATTACTTGAAAAATCTGCCAATTTATCCCATGAAGAATTAAGTCGCCTTTACCAAACCTTCATGTGTCCAGAGCGTCAGCCCAAAGGCCCTCCCCCTTATGGTTATACCTTTTTCACTGATGAAGGAAGGATTATTTTGAACATGATATCCTCTATAATGGGTTTCAATACTAGTGAGTATGTTGATCAATTAACCCTAGTAATGATGTCAATTTTTACCCCTGGACAACCCCCTGCTGTCAAGTATGATTTTGCTTCCTAAATTGTAGATAAAATCCATGGTCAGTTCATGAGATTTGAGAATGAAAGAGTGTTCAAGTATTCTTCTGTTATTTATCATCTTATGCTTTATTACCAACCAGAGAGTTTTCCTTTCCATGTCATGAAACTTGATACCTAAGGAAATCCTAGGTATGTAATCTTTTGATCTGCCATCACTCATAATTCCTCTGATTATCCTTATTCCTATAATGACTTTATTGACCTATTTGTACACCCTGTGACCACATTATTGACAGGAGTCTCCCCTCCTAGGGTTAGTAGTGAAATCAAGAAAATTCTTCAGCTCTCAAAGCAATACAATATTGGTGATTGGTACTTATACCAAAATCACATAGAAATCAGAATATATGGGTGTGAGTTATGCCCATTCAAATTGCCAAAATATGTCCCAATGAGACTCTTTGCATTAGAGTATTTCAGACAGATGATTAATTTAGATATAATCCACTTTTGCAATGCAAAGAAAAAGGCTCAACTCAGAATAAAAAATCAATTAGGTCCCTTTATCTGTAATTCTAGAGAGGCTGGGAAAGAAGCTGAAAGAATCCTAGAAGACTATCTCAGATTACAAAAAGTTTTCTATTTGGTACCTTATGACCCATTCAACTTTATTTGTGATAGAAGGATGAAAAATAAACTATCACCATACCTGCATCAAAGAATCCCAAAAATTGAACAATATGCCAATATGGATGAATGGATGGAAGGGACATTAGTAGAACAAGATAGTGAGCAGGTCAATGTTGAAAATGTAATGAAGGACCTTGAAAAAAATACTTGACCTAGACTCTTTTGGACAGGTGCAGATACCATGGATTGGTCTTTCTTCTGCTGGAACTTCTCAGAAAAATATACAAGGAATCAGTGCATTGGCTACAGTGGCATCTAAAGGAAAGGAGAAAGAGGTTGATATACAATTTACAGAAAAATTCACAATGACAGAACAACCTCAAACTTCTAAGGAACAGGGTCAAGTGCATATTTCTCCTACTCAGACCAATGTAGCAGAAATGTCAATTTTACAGACTCCTCTCAATGTAGAAAAGGGTAACAAGAGAGATGCTGAAGCAACTACCCCTATCAGTGGGTCTTCACAACAGCCTGATGCTAAAAGACAAAAATTAAATCCTCTTCCAGAAGTAGAATCAGTTCATGAAATCCTTGATATTCAGGGAGGAGAAGAATTAGGTATTCAGTATACATGTACAATGAGTGGGGCATCTGCTACTTCTCAGAGAAAAGAACTACAAAAGCAACAGAGTGTAGAAGTATCATCTTTTAAACCACCATTGAAAGACGCCTGGGATATCAAAAGAAAATTCATAAATATAAAGGCCAGAAATGATTGACTCAGACTTCAAGTTTACAATCAATGTTTGAAGATGGCCCCTAATAATCAACAAAGATTGATGTCAGCCTATGACATCCAACAGGGAAAAATTCTAATGAGTCACTTCAAATCCAAAGTGCAGCAACCTCAATCAGCTGCAAATTATATTAGAACTAATTTTGAAGTCCTTGCAAAGGATATCCATCCTTTAGATCAAATTGAGCTGCATAAAAAAACAGGTGAAATGATTTATTCTACTCTGACAGATAAATCAATTATGACACATAAGTTGCAGGATTCTTTGGAAAATACTAATGCCCAATTGCAGCTTGAAAAAGCCTCTTCTCAGGCTAAGGATAACAGGATAAACACTTTGGAGGAAATAATCATTGGATTGGGACATAATCCCAAAGATGTCAAGGGTACAGAGGCATTGATCAAGAAAAAAGATGATGATATTGCAGCTTTGAGGAAACAACTGAAACTACCAGCCTCAAGACATCCACAGACTACAGAAACCATAAAGCAAAATTCTGAAGAAGAATTGATGGACTTGCTCTTGAAACTAAATGAGCAACTTAATGAAATAGAAAAAGAGCTTGAAAAGGCATTGAAAGATAAACAGGAAAATGTTCCAGCATCTACAACAGAGGTAATTACAGGTACATCCACAGCAGATCAGCCAACAGAACTATCACAGGTGCATACTTCTAGTTCAAGTACAGAAGAGTTAATAAAGTCAATGGAGGAAATGAAACTCCAGGTGACAGAGCTACATAAAACAAAGATACAACTCACCACTTTGGAACAGAAATATGATCTCTCGAAGATGAATGTTGCAGATAAAACAACAGACGTTAACAGATTAGAAAATTTGGTCAATAGATTGGAGAAGGATCTCACATTGGAGAAGCCTTTAAAGGAAATAAATGAAATTCTTTCGGAAAACATCATCTAGTCAATAAAATATGTTTGGCCCTCAATTAAAATAATGTATGAACAGAATGATTTGGCCAAATTGGCTCTAGAAGAAATCCTAAAATCAAGAGAAGAATTGGGAAACAGGCCTGAAGAAGATGATAGACTTATCTGCTTTTTAAACACTCAGAAAAAGTATCAACATGAAGAACTTGGTATTCAAGACAAGACAGGCACAATTTTGGAAATAAAAAGAGTTCTCACTAAAATAACTTTGATGCAGAATTTAGAACGAAGGTGCTCAGATATGCAAGAAGAAATAAATGCCTTCTTAAAAATATTTGATATTTTATTGAATAAAGGATTACCCAGTCCTTTAGTTTCAGTGGATAAATTAATGGACCTTGAAAGTTATGTTGATAAATTGGACAAGCATGCTGACAATCAGGCTAGTTCCTCAACTAGTTCACCAGCAGCAACATTGCCTACAGGAAAAAATCTTCATGATAGATTGGAAAATTTGTTTTATCTCAAGAATGAGGTAAAGAATTTGTTCCCATTACAACCTACTTTCTTTAGGTATACAAAAATAGATGAAACTCTGAGAAAGCTGCAAAGGACCATAATACCAGAAGATGAATGGTGGGAAGGAATGCTTGAAATTTTGTAAAAATTATCCTTACATGAATTTTTGATTATGTACTACAGTAAGTCATGATAAGAAGGATGAAAGGATAAATAGAGGTTAGAGAGTATCAGAGAAGTCAAAGAGTATCAGTAAAATGAAGCAGCCAGCACAGAGTTACTGAAGATGACAACAACGAGCCAAACCATAGGGCATGCCTCCAGCACATTCTCAAAAGAAGGAAACAACACAACATCAGTTACCATTTACCTTATCTATGATACCATCTGTCTCTATTTCTATTGTAACATATTCATGAGTCATCCTAGATTATATCTCAATCTGTTATGAGATATTTTTGATAATTTTTTGTATAAATATTCCCTCAATTGAAGTATTGAGGGTGGATTCTTAGACTTTGCTGTAGCATTGACTATTTTGGAATAAATTGCTATTGGAGAAATTTTTTCATGGCTAGCTAGATGATGAATTGATGCAAAAGACTTTTTACAGGATTTATTTTTCAGACAACGGATCAATAAGTCATCTATCTCTTGTGTTTTAAAGTTTTATATTTGTTTATTATATCACTATGTTTCATTTCTGAATGATTAATGAAAATGAATAAATCAGAAAGTGCTTAAGTGTAATCTGATTTTAATCATTGTTATTCTAAATTTTTTCTTCTAAACTGGTTTAAACAATGAATTCTTAATTGCTCCTATTTTTCTAGTTTATGCGTTTTGATTATTTAGTAAAGAATACTTAATTGCTCTCTATTAATAATAATTCAATTTCCCTCTTATAAATGTGTTGAAGGATTCTTAATTTCCCTTCATCTATTTTGATTCCATTCCATTCACTTTATATCTATAACTGTTCCATGTTTGATTATCTTTCCCTGTGAAACCATCTTTTGTCTAGAAACTTAATCCAGTTAAGCTATTTTCGTTGACTCCATTAGCCCAATGGACTTAAAACTACTCAATCCTACCCTCAGCTATTGAATTCCACCACCCAAACTCAAACAAAAACCCCAGACTTTATAACTATCCTAATATCTTCCAAAACAAAGTTAAATTTTACAGAGAGAGCCCTCTCTGGGTGCAGAGTGACTAGATTCTGTACCTAAAAGTTGGTTTGTGGTTACCTTGGACCCCTTTCCTCTTCTCACAACTTCAAGGAAAGTATGAGTGATAACAGGGTGTTTTAAATAACATGATATATTGATCACACGTTATATTTTACAATTAATAATTCTGCTAAACAGAGTAAGGAAATAACAATGGAAAACAAAGAAATAGTAGAAACACTTCACCAGTAATTACACCACATGAACCCTAAAAGAAGTATGTGTATTATTGATGCTCCAACAAAAACATGGTATTTACAATTGTGCAGTAGGCAAAATATGTTCAGAAATCAACCTCTAATACTTCAAAAAATGAAGTATTTATACTAAAATTTACAATATTGATTATAATAAAGGTTCTCTCAACAAAAAATGTATTATTAGCCTAAATCTAACAATAAACTCTAACTGTGACAAAAATTAGGCTTGATGTGGGTGATCTAGCATTTCTGGCACTAATTTCAAGGAATCAGTTGATGAGTGGACCTATTGGCATGTTGCGTTGGCTGTAACACTGGATGATGTGTTGTCCCCATGTGTTGGCTATAAATGATTGTTATTCATTACTTTTTACTTTGGAAACTCAGTTAACTTATCCCATCGATCTTCATGTGGGGTAGTTAATTTTATGTCATTCTTGTAGATTTCTTCCACTTTGATATACTTGGAAAAGGTTGTTTTTAGCATAAAAACGTGGTTTATATCATGTTGGATGAAAAGGTCATGATCCAATGCCTCCAAAAATGATTTCCCTGTCATAGTGCCTTTGATATTTGAAAATTTAGCTGTATCTCTAGCAATTTCATTCAAATTATTTACATAATCCTCTCTGACACTACAAGAAAAAAGGACATTGGTGAGGGGCGAAAAATTTCACCATAAGCTCATTGGTGAGGGTCAAAAGGGCATTTGTCACCAAGAACTGAACGTCAACAAAGGCGGCATCACCGAAAGTATAGGGGTTGTGGTGACATTCAAGATCCGTCACCAATAATGATTTATAATGATGGATAGTGACTGTCACCATTTCATATGAGCAATGGTGATGGACAATAGCCTCCGTCACCAAAAAATTGAATGTCACCAAAGGTGGCGTCGCCAAAAGTATGTGTTTTGGTGACAGTTAAGGTATGTCACGAATAATGACTATAATGACAAACAATGACCTCACCATTTCATATCAACAACAACAATTTATGGTGACAAACCTTTCTTGGTCGTCACTATTTATGTGTATATATGGTGGCGTTCGTTGACTGTCATCATTTCATATTTTTGTGAGGGTCAAAAAAGTTCATCATAAGCTCATTGGTGACATCAAGGTATGTCACGAATAATGAATATAATGACAAACAATGACCCTCACCATTTCATATCAACAACAACAATTTATGGTGACAGACCTTTCTTGGTTTTCACTATTGATGCGTATATATGGTGGCGTGCGTTGACCGTCACCATTTCTTATTATGGTGAGGGTCAAAAAATGTCACTATAAGCTCATTAGTGATGGTCAAAAGAGCCTCCATCACCAAAAAATGATTTTTGTCATTCCATATAAATATCAGGGCATGATGTAATCGAACCACCAACCTCCTACTTGTAAGTAGGTGCTCTTCCATTGAGCTAGCACCCTTTAAAGAATTAGAATTTTAAAAATTATATCTTGAAACATTACAGATTGTAAATTATACAACTTTAATAAATTAAATTCTTGACAATATTTTACTAAACAGATAAAACATCATCAAAGTTGTAGGTCTCTACCTAATGGTTATGCAAGTTATGAAAAGTGGGTGGAGGTAAAAATAGTTACGTATAAGAGAATCAATATGTTTATTTGAATACTCAATTAGAATTGAAACTCTGAAGACATATATATCCTGCAAATGACCTATAAGTCGCAAATGTACCCAATATTGCAAAGGAAATGTCATAAGTGGATAGCATATGGAAGAAGAGCATTGATGAAGAGAGATGCAATATGTTATAGGTTGAATGAAATAAAAATCTCAATGGTGTTGTTGTTGGGTGACCTTTTATAATTGGGACATTTTTCTTTCCTTTATCACCCAAATATTCAAATTAGAAATTTGAAATTTTAGATATCTGAATGATATCTAAACTTTTGTGCAAATGTAACACAGGTCTCCAGGGAACCACAGGGGTAAACAAATTATATATATATATATATATATATATATATCCCCTTCACATAAAGAGACATGCGATTTGAAATTTCACAAGTCCGCACTCAAAACATGGAAGCAACCAACAAATAAAAAAAATTGAAACTTATAATAGTAAGAGTATATATTTTCAGCAGTGAACACCAAACAATAATACAATAATTAGTACACTTTAAGACTACAAAACATTGGAAAAAAACAATGTGTTCAATTATCTGCTAGTACAAATTGGACTTAATTCTAATGAAGAAAAAGAGTTAATACTAAATAAGAAATACAAATGACCAACAACAATGTAATTTTTTCTTTTTCAAGATCTTTCTAACAGTCCAGATAGAAAATTCCCCCCATCAATGTTTTTAAGTGAATTTATGACCTAGAGAATTTAAGGTTCCAGTTTTAACCCCTGAATTATAAAAGACTAAATCATGTATTATTTGCAATGCAATGGTTTATGAGAATTGTGTCAATCCAAGAGGGTTGAATTGTAATGACCCCATACTGTAGAATGTGGACATGCTTTGCAAATTTTGTTAGCTCGAAGCCCAAGGAAACGGCTCGAATATTGAATGGTCATGAGTATAAATGGCAGGAAAGCTAGGTTTTGATGTTATGCTTAACTGTTATAAAACCAAAGTATAATAAATAATATAATAACCTCCAAAAATATTGCTTGAGGAGCAACACAGGAGTTGAATCCAAGAATGGAAGAGTAAAGCGAGTCCTTGGGAAGGTAAGATATGTTACTTAATGTCTAAAAAATGACCAAAATTACATTAACAAGACTGATCAATTCATAAATGCAAGTGCAAAGTTGGATTTCAAAGGCCACCCCTATAAAATCTAGAATTGGTCCTACTTAAAAATATCTAAGCATGGCTATCAAAATGCTAAGAAGAAGAAATACAAAGCTCTGGAGCCAAGTACAAGGTAAGCCTTAATGCATTGAATTCCCACTATCAAACAAAGGGTATTCCTCTAAAGTCGAAAGGGAAGCTATCTTAACATCTCAGGCTCTGGATAGAAAGCTGGGTAAAAGAGATGGATTTGGTCTGGGGGATGTCTCTCTATATGAAAAATATGGCCCTCTACATGGATCTAGTAGAAGGGATTTGCCTACAAATCTAGGATGAGTTATCTTGAAACCCCATACGACAACATCACATGGGATTTCTTATCAAGGGTTGGGGTGCCTCTTATAAACCAATATACCATTGCTGCCATGTGTTTCTTGCAGAGGTTCTATCTTTTAACCATGCTATATTAAAAGCTATTTCACATACCCTATTGATCATATGTTCCAAGTCCAAACTCAAAATTTTATATGGAAGACACATCATCCTCATGCATGGAAGACATAAGTTACTTTTTCCTTTAGAGGTTATGTCCTTATAATTCTTACATTCTTCATCATGTTGAGAGAACACGTGCCTCCATGGATGAAATTCCATATCACCAACCCAAGAAGCCAGTGATCTTGAACTATGTGTGAGTTTGTGCCAAGCTAGAGGGTTTGTGGCAGAACTGGAAGGAAGGCATTGTGTTTGAAGAGAGAGTTGTAGTGTAAGCAATATGGAATCTCATTACTCACTTGCTTAAATCAATGATAACTAGAAATGAGCTAAGGTATCTTTGAAATCACATTATATACTTTTCTGATTCATCATTGTAATGAGCCAAGGTATATGAATTTCAAGGATTCCCAAAGAGAAACTAGTAGCTCAAATTCTTTATGGAAAAACTGTGGAACTAGAGGGGGTGGACTCAATGGAGATCATGACCTTGTGTTGTGTTTCTCTAAGTGGAAGATTTTTGTCAATGTTTGAACATTAGGGTGAGATACCTAAATAAGCTTTCAATGAGGGAAAGAATTTTTGGTGTCTGGTTGTGGCTATTCTTTTTAGTATTTTGGGTTGGGATGGATGAGAAATAAATCCAACAACCATCATTCATCCCTATGGTCTCAAAACCTAGTTTGGGGGTGGAATTTACAGAATATTCCTGTGGTTGAGCAGTTGATCACTCATTTGTCACCAATTTGATGGGTATATTCATGGAAAAGTTGAGGGATTATCATCATTCTCATGTCAATTTGTCAGCAAATAATACCACTAGACCTCCATAGGGATATTTGTGTTTTTAGCATCATTTCCAAACACACCCATCCCTTTTATTTTAAAAAATTTACCTGCAACCATTATGAAGTAAAATAATAAGTGGTGTCACTAGATGGTGTAAAAAGAAAAAAATGGAAATAATTGTAGAACCATAGTTTAGGACATTATATGGGTCAATGGTTCAATTCTATGTTATCCTTGAAGACTTGTGTTTCTATTTGCTAAATAACTATATACCTCCTCAGACAAACATTCAGAAAAATACTATGAATATTTAACGAAAACCCAAGCCACTTGGAGATGGAATGAGTCCCTATTATGGCCAATTTATCGATTCTCTAATGTGCCAAAAATACACTCTTTTAAGGGGTGACCACTCGTGAACCACAAACTATCTCAAAACTTGGCATGCGATTTGGCTTGAAATATTATTTTTCTTGTGGAATTATGATATCATTTTTTTGGGCAACTAATGAAATAGTTTAGATCTGCATGTTTTCTCTTTCTACAATTAATATCAAGTTATGAACAAGTGTTTTAAGTAAATATTCAAGGCAGTGCATGAAATCAAGGATTTGTAAATCCATGGCTTCAAATGACATCATCAACATGAGATCCAAGTTTGATGAAGTCAATCTTGAACTCAAGGCTTAGTTTTGGCCAATCCTGCTTTTGATTACACTGAGGACACACATTAATGGGTCAATAAGTCATGGTCATCATGCCTATAATAAAAAACCATAGATAAATTAAAATGACAGCAAAAGGGGTCACATCAATGGGTCAAGAAGTCATTGTCATCATGCCTACAATAACAAACCCTAGATAAATGAACATGACAGCAAAAGGGGTCAATGACCAAGCCAAGGCCACATTAGGGCTATTAGTTACAAATATAACCATAGAGAGAATACTGTTACTGGCTATATCTAGCATTTAACACCAAATGAGGTGCCACCATAGCTTTTGAACAGGCTTCACTGGCCAAACACTAGGGCAAGCAAGCCTCTCATCTCTAGTGTGGTCTTTGTATAACTGCTATAATTTTGGTACTATCTAACATGAACCTTCAAACAAGGGGGAGCCATAGTAGATCTTCACGTCTTTATGAGGTCCCTTTCAGAGGAACCCCTCTATATTATTCACATATTCTGTTTATATACTAAATTCATGGAAATAATGAAGGGAGGGGATCCTTCCAAGCCATTAAACATTGTTCTGCACAAGGTTTATGGTAACATTGTTTTTTCCAACTAATTAACTAGTTTATTTTTGCATGTTGTCTCTTTTTTGGGATTAATATAAGAAACTAGAGAGCTAAAAAAATATTCAAGACAGTTCATGAAATCAAGCATTTGTAAACCATTTCTTCAAATGCTAGTGTCAACGTGAGATTCAAGTTTGACAAAGTCTATCTTGAGCTCAAGGCTCAAATTATGGATGATATTGCATTTTATGCATTAAAAACACTCATCATAGGTCAATAAGACATTGAATGAGTTCTTTGTCATCACACTTGCAATATTTAATGCTAATTAAATGAACACAACAATAAAAGGAGTCAATGGATGAGCTAGGACCACATTAGTATTGGCAATTAAAACTATAACTAGAGAGAGCATGTGGTCATCGGCTATATCCGTGGAATTTGGAACCAAATGAGGTGCCACCATCACTTTTTAAGAGTCGCAACTTACACAAACACTATATAAGACTTTCAACTCCAATATGATCTTCATTCGAATGATACCATTGCACTCTTATCTAACACGAATCTTAAAAAACAAGGGGGAGTCACTGCAGATATTCAAGTCTTTATGAGGTTCCATTTATGGGAATAATTCTATTTTCATATGAAATCCATGGGTTATGTCTTATATTGAATTCATGGATACAACAAAGAGAGGGTTCCCTCCAAGCCATTAGAAACGACTCTATGCAAGAAGGCAACTCCTTGAGCCTTTGTTTCACGTGGATTTTGGCATAAGCAAGGATGTTATTGTGCTTTTGGTTTCAAGCCTTCTTGGAGGATCCCTATGCAAAAATATGCCCTCCTCCTCCCAAACCCATCAATTCAAGGATGAGGTGAAGCCTAGGATTTCTATTCCCTCAAAGATAAAGGGGTCCCTTAATCCTTCCTTCGTAATGGAGAAATCAAAGAACATTCTAGTGTTGGAACTTGAAGTACTAGATCCACATGTGTATTCCCACAACATTTTGTATTGAAGGGATACCACTCTTTGTCATTTTAATGGGCTTTGGCCATCTACAGCAACACTTCATGGGTGGAAAAATAAAACCTAGATTACGAACAATGACCTCTTCCTCCATTCTAGGTGTTAATTCATTGTAATTTTTAAGGCCATGGTGGATAGAAAAAATGTTTCAACCTAGGACCTTTTTTCTAGGGGGACTGCACCTCTCCTTTCATCCCTAGTTCTCAAAGTTTTATCCAAACACCATTCTTAATACAGAAGCTTCGGTCTAGGTAAGAGTTCCAAACCTGTTTTTCACTTATGGTATCCTAATTTTCTTGCAACTATTAGGAACTCCCTGGGTCATTTTATTAAAGTTAATGGAGCTCATATTGTCATGGGCTCAACATCTTTACCCATATCTATGTAGTGCTAAACCTAAGTTGTGAGTTTCCCAACTAGATGCTCATATAATGGGTTGATCTCACTTTTACCAAAATGCTAGACATTGAAAGCACGACATTTAGATGTAGATCATGCCAACAAATTGTACACCTCCAAGAAACCTATTCATCTTCTCCAGCATCTTCTACATCCAATGGACATAGGAAAAATCCAAAAGGATGGTAAGTAATGAAGTGAAATATATGTACTCCAACAAAGAAAATGGCTTATCTGAAAGAAAAGACACCTATGCAAGTTCCCCTTGGTAGTGGTGGGGAGACACACTCAACATTGGTTCCATCAAATCTCTTTTTAGGTTTAAAGCACCTTCGTGAATCAAAAAAGGAAAAGATTAGTCCTAACCACCTTGCGTTCATGATTCCAATTCACAAATCAGTATATCAAAATGCCATGAACCCATGTCAATAGAATTGGGTGGATCAATATTAGAAAGAAAAAGAAACAAAGAAAAAGTGATCCTCATAAGACAAATCACAACATGTAGTGACCATGTAACTTCTTCAGCTCTCTATAGACAAGTCAAGTTGTGTTTCTCTATGTTCTCTGCATTTATATCTATTCCATAGATATGTTTCAATATTATATTCATAGTTATGGAATATTGAGGCATGACAGAGGAAGAATAAAATCCTGTAGCATCCACATTTGGCCAATGTGAGTACTCCTTTCTTTATATTCACCTTTCATCCTGAGAAGAAAAGAGCGAAGCATAGGCCTCTCCTTCTAGTTGGGTTTGTCCTCTATTGGATTTTCCTAGGGTATATCTTCAATTAAATGTATAAATTGTGTGTAATTTTTTATCTCTTTCATTTCACTTTTAGCTGATTCTAAATAAATTCTGTGTTAAAGCTAATGATATGAAGTCTGCAATCTAGACTAGAATACTGCATAGTAAAATATTGTATAATATTATAAATTTTTTTATGAAGATCTGGTGGAACATCCATGACAGTGTACAAATCCGAAATGGACTAAGAATCCAATGGAATGCATTAAATCCATTCATTATTTATGCTTGACACAGATAAATAACATCAAAGATGAAACTGCATATCAAAATGCACACTTGCATTTCTGACCCAGATGAAAATAACCTGCAAAGCCTCCAAACTAAACAGAGTTAGCTCCACAAAAAATGAGATTACTCACACTAATATAAAATGGAAATCAATATACACTAGAATAGACACTGCTAAAATTGTGTCTGATATGCACATCAACGTTCCAAAGCTCAAGATTGAATACCTCAATTTTCAATATTCAATACATCATTCATTTCTCTGAAATCAAGATATGCAATATTAACTCTATTGAAACCGGAACTACATGGATTTGGGATATTATATTCGATGCACCTAACACATAGTATAGATTAAATGTCATTGGATGCAAATAAAATATTGACCGACCCACCCACCCCAAGCAGGATGTAAAGCATCTCACATCTTTTGGTAGAAACAAAAACAACTATTCATTCAAATACCACATAGTTTATTATTGTGGTAAGGATATGAATCAAACTAAAACAATAATTAGAAGGAGAAAAAAACATACCTTTAGTCCCTCTCCGCAAGGGTGTGTTATAAAAGTACAATATATCCAATGTCAACAGTTGATGCATTTTCCAAATAATCTTGGCCCAGACAAAAATGGACAAACAAATCAGTATCACATGCCAGGCATAAGAAATCTCAGTAAGCATATGAAAAAGTTTCGTCATAGTGCCAAAAATAATAACAGTAAGTGAAAGCACTCATTGGTGACATAAGCAGAGATCTGTGTTCCTGGATACAATGGATTATCGCATTAAGTCCCTTGGATTATAAGTTAGAAAGAAGCATCGAATACATCATACATCAGCATGTTTTTATCTAGAGCTCTTCTGTGTTTGGACAGACAATCAGAAATTGAATACAATTCATGTGAAGGAACTGTTAAAGAAAATTCTAACCACACTCAAATTCAATAATGCGGACTCAAAACCAAAAGAGCACAACAGAATCTCTAAAGAAGGTTTCATTATGATCACCAAAAAATGAATCTTTGAAAAATGTTTGGCTCTGAAAGCAAACCATGAGAATCTGAGCTATTATAAATCATAGGAAGCTAAGACATTAAATCTATGGGATGCTGGATATCATTGAATTAACTTGTGAGTAGTGATGATAAAGAGTTGAATAAATGACACCTACCTGCCCCTTTTGTAAACAAAGGGAAAAAATTTATAGCTATATATTCTTGGAAAAAGGATGGCATGGTTGCCTCTACAGTGACAACTAAGAAAATGAAACATGGAGACCATATGCGCAGTAGGTTGCATGAGTAAATGATAATAATATATGTTGGAAAATGAGATTGATATGCTTAAGAAAAAAATAACTGATAAATAAGTGAGGACTGTTCATAAAGAAATTCGAAACTGAATCCACTAGTTAGAAATTTTCACCCACCAAAGAATGCTTCAGGCACCACTCAAGTCTACATTTTGTATCCAAATTATCAAAATTCAGTCATGCATAATTTTGTTTTTTGTGATCGTAACATAGTAATACCCACACAAATCTCCATAATGCAGATATATACATACATTTTTTGTTTCTTCTTGAGGGTTGCACATATTGTTGCTAGGGTTTGAAGCCCATACTGCAAATGGAGTAATCGGGATAATCAGACACTGCAAATGCACATACTGTTCTAGGGTTTGAAGCCCAATATAGTTTTGAAGATCTTAGATATGGCAGCATCAGCAATGGCTACTACCATCAATACAATATTAGATCTTTTCACTACTTTAATTGATGGATTGACAGTTAAAATCATGGAGGAACATCTCAAATATATTGATCTCAATGTTAGAGCTTAAGCAATCAATGCCTTACTTCAAAATCGTCAACTCTAGGTTTTCAAGCAGGGTGATTTCATATTTTATGAGCAACAGATGAAAGAATAATTTGTAAGGTTTAAGGGCCTCTCATCTGAAGATATTCCCATATATCAAGTCATAAAAAATGATGGAAATATGGGTATATGGACAAAAGATATGAAAAGAGAAACAAATTTGCAGCAGCTACAGGTTAACAAAGCATTGAAAAATCTGGAAGCTCGTGGCCTAATAAAAGGGGTGAAGTGTGTTTCTAACCAAGAAAAGAAGGTGTATATGCTAGCAGAACTGACACCTTCAAAGGAGATACTATGGAGGTGCATGGTATACATGGATAAAATTTGATACGAAGTTCACTAAAATTGTTAAAGTACAAAATATTTTTCATTCCACATCGTGTCCAAATATGATTTGTAGGCTGTAATTTCGCGTCCCAAAGAAATTTTATGGTTCGCACCAGGCTTCTTGAAAATGCTCCCACTCATTTTTTGGGAATTTCGATATTCATTTGTGGTTGTATTGAAAATATTTACATCAAACATGTGAATACTCACTTTTTGGCTCATCATATCTCCAACATAAGAAAATGCGAACTGATCCCAAGGATTGAAGACCTCTAATTCATTAAACAAAAGGAAAGAAATAAGATTTGTTGGAAGGTTGTGCTTTTCCAATATGAGTGCAGTATCTGGCACATCTATCACATCAAAAAAAACATGCGGAAAATCAATTACAGTGATCAAGAATCATGCTACATAGGTAACATTTCTAAAATCATGGATAAAAAGTAACAATGATGAGCTCTCATACCACTGTTGTAGGGAATCCTTTCAGAGCTCCAAGGCCGCAAACCATCAACATAGTAATGGTCCATTTTATATCTCACAACTTATTTACTCCATTTTCCGCACCTGACTATAAAACTGGCTTTCTCAATGGTATGAATATTCTAAGTATGCCTTGACATAGCAATATCAACATTGTGATTTATAGGGAGATTCTTCAAAGTTAGCAAGGGATCAACAACAAGCTACGGCTTGGCATCCATCCAAATGTTGTAACCACAGTTTGGGAAAAGCCTATAGGGAAGATATTTGGGTATGAGGCCATTCATTATAGATTCCTTGTATGGCAACTCTTTGACCAAATCTATGTGCCAAATTCCAATTGGATGAGACTCATCCAACTTGAACTGTTACCTAGCAAGCTCTGTGAGAGTTGAATTGTCCATAAACATGAAGAAACACACATTTTATGCTGTGATTTTCCTTACATGCATGGGTTTCCTAATCCTGTCATAACCTCCAAATATAGCCGAAATAACCACCAAACCCCTACATAGCTCCATGGCCTTTTGGTATTCTTCAGCTAAAATTAACCCAGTGCAATGGAAATGAATTCTGAAGGAACATCAGAGGAACATTGTCCTAGGGACTGCCAAGGGACTGACTTATCTGTAATGTTCCACCAAGTACCCTAGAGGTGGGGGCGAGGGAGGGGGATACGCGGAAGCAGCCTATGAAAAAGATCCCCACCAATTTTTAGGAAACGTGGAGGGATGTCGAGGCCTTAAAAATTTTTAAATATAAAAATATATGATATATCCTTGAAATTTTGATATTTATAGTGTAACTGTCTTTATCATTGTAAAATATATAATACTTACATCATGGAGGATATCATACATGTAAGTTTGTAACTGTGATATTAAAAAACTGGAGACCATGGCATTTATGTGAAATAATAAAAGATAATAAGGGAAGAAAAATACACTATATTCTTGTGAATTTTGACAATAGTTTCCTTTCTCAAAAATAAAGGATTTAAAAAAATCTACTTCTTAGCTAAACAGTTTCGTGTTTAGATCTAATAAAAAATTACTCATGAGAAATTTGTGTGTGAGAATGATTTAAATGTTCAACACTGCCATCATGTTGTAAGAGGGGTTTATTAATGTCAATGTTAGAATCTTTTTTTCTTCTAATTGTGATCTTATTGTTGGATTCATTTTCAAGTCCATTATATTTTGTGCTTGTATCCAATTTGAATTGATCCTTTGCCTTGCCCAACAATACAACATAAAATTGTGGAGCGGTGACAAATTCAACGTAAATGAAATGTGAAATGAACAATGAAACATTGAAATAAAATTTTAAGTTAACTCAAAATCTTAAAAATTCAGAAATTTTTTTTCATTAAAAAAAATCAGAATATTTTTTTCCATTAAAAAAATTTACAATTTTTTTACTGGGGAAACGATCCCCTCACATCCCCTCACATCTCCTTTTTCCTAGGAAATGACCTTTCAGAAGTTTCCTCGCATACCCTGTTTTTTGGGAGCTCGGGGAAACGACCCTGAGCCATCCCCAAATCCTTGGAGCACGAGGGAGCTAGGAAAGTCAACCCCCAAGTGGGGGGACACAACCCCGTGGATCACTGTTATTAAAACCTAGGTGAACCAGAGGCCCGTAACACATAACCAAAGGCAAACATCCTAGGCTTTGAACATGGGACTTTGTACTCGCATTTACTTTACATTTTCATAAGCTTGCCAAGTAAACTCTCTATTGGGAAACATACTGAGAGGGGGGGGGGGGTGAATCAGTATTTATATCTGACTGAAAAATTTTTAGTTTTTCTTTCTCAAAAACCCATACGCTACTTTACTGAACCCAACTCGCGTATATACGCAGATATCCTTAACAAAACTTGCGTATTACCAGAGATCTCATTATGCAGATAATTATTTACTTAGATCATTGCATCATTCATTCATTAGATGTTTAGTAAGCAGTAAATAACATAATAAATCATCACACATGAACACCAGGATTTAAGGTGGAAACCCAATTCGGGAGAAAACCACCGCTGCCGTCGTCTCAGTCTTCAATTTTTATTATAAAGAAAAATTCTTACAACATTGTACTGGCGCAGACTCATACCAGCATGCAGGCACCCACCTACAGAAGGCTAGTACAACCTTCTCTCGTTTACCAGCCTCTCCTGGAAGGGAGCTACAACCCACTGCTCTCGTTTACCAGCCTCTCCTGGAAGGGAGCTACTACCCCCTGCTCTCATTTCCCAGCTACCACTGGAAGGGAGCTACTACCCCCTCACTGAAGGCTTCGACCCTCAGCACTACTGCAGAACACGTTTCATCAATTTTCATACTGGATCAAACAGCTTCGACACAACCCTTCACTAATTATCAACAAACATACTTTGCCCAATACTTCAAATAGAACAGTGAGACCACTGTAACCAGAATATTAGAAATAACCCAGACTTCAGAATAGATATGCAGATGTAAACTCAAACATGAACATTTATTGAATCAAATATCATACACTAATTCTATTTACTGAAACCGCGTGTATACGCGCTTCCCTGCTTACCAATCTGCGTATGCATATGTGCATAACATGGAATGCATACGCTACTTCTATTTACTGAAGACGCGTGTATACGTGCTGCTCTTCATATCAACCTGCGTATACTTCTGAGAACACTATTTTTTTCAGAATATGATCAAACTCAGATTCAGATCTGAAATCAGATTTCTGTTCAGACAATCTATCAACCATGCAGAACTGTTTAGACAATCATTCTTCCTTCATTGAATCATCAACCAACAACTTGATCTTTAATCATAATTAGCAGCACAATCAACATTCAAACAAATCAGATCTATATGAATACCTCCTTGACAGATAGCAATAAAACATCATAACAGTTCAGACATTTCATTCCATGCACTTCAGCAAAACCCTAGATTCCATACGCGCTTTTACTTCACTGAACCTACGTATATACGCACTTTCATAGAGACAAACCTATGTATACTTCAATGCATTTTATTCTTCAGAGACCCTGACTGCCATACGCGTTTTTCTTTAAGCGGACCCATGTATATACGCGCTTTTACTAAGACAAACTAGCATATAGATCTATAAATATAAACTTTGAAGAACAGTCCAGATCTATAAACTTACCCAGATTTCTTCAATTTCTTTATTAGACTTGCGCCAGGTCTTTCATCATTTATTTTCCAGATCATCCTAGAGATTCATCATTTCTAGATCTAGAGATCTTGAACCTTCATCATATCCATAGGTGCATCATAGATTCAGATCTATCAATTAAGAACAGTGTTCAACCATGCAGATATACTTCAGAGTGAAGTATTCATTAAAACCCAGACATATGCACACCTTGCACTATTATTCTCTTCTCCTTGTATAGGTTTAGTCTTTATCAATACCATGAGTCAAAACCAGTCAACCACTAATGGTATTCCTGGACGGGATCAAATAGATAACCCAACGCTCAATACTATGGGCCAATACCATGGTAATGTACCCTGGTTTTATAAATTTAGAGCGCAAATAGGCATACGCTACTTGGTACGTACTTTTCTGCATACATATGCTACTTCTCCTTTACAAACCCACGTATGCTTTGTGAGATATCATATTTATCATCTCTCTGGCTCTTAATGAAATTTCTTTCTCTGCTACTTCTGAGCTGCTTGTAGATACATCAGATTTACATCATTAATAAACTCATCAAGTCAGTTTCCATCAAGGACAACTTTATCAAGAAGGTTTCCATCATCTTTATCAAGTAGGTTGCCATCAAGGACAACACTCTGCATCATATTGCCAACACTCTCTAGGGGATTAAATTTTATTATTATATAATTATTAATTTTTTTTATCAGACTTTCTTTAATTATTATTATTTTGTTTGAAACACAAAATGAAATGAAATGAATTTCTAGCCATTCCATAGACAATCCTTGCAAAAGGTAGAGAAATAGAAAGGTAGTGAATTTTTTGTAAATAAGAATCTTTGTACAAGTCTGAAAGAGAGGCAAGAACCAAACTTCTGTAGAGGATCCATGTTGGTGAATGAAGTCCATTATTTATAGATCAGCATTCTTAATAAAACGTTGGATGATGCAAAGATGATGTGCTATATGTTTTTTTAAAAGATCCATATCATCATTCAGTGATTAAAAATATTAGACGTGTTACTTATTTCCTAGGGATTTTTCACTTTACTAATAATCAATGTGCATAACATATAAACAACCACGCAAATTTAGATTAGTAGCAGATGAAGTGGACATAATTCCTACAAAGTCGCTCATTCATGTTGAAGCATAGACATGGAGTTCGCATAGGGTTGCTGAAGCATTGAACAAAAGAACGAAATTGTTGACTACTATGACAATGGAAATGGTAGGGTTGAAGGAAATAAAGAATTTGTATGAAACTAATGCATATTTTTTCTAATGCATGGAAATTTGGTGGCAAGGAACTATGAAATGGTGACTTAACTCCATTCTTGGACTATTTATCCAAGAATGATAAGAAATGGATTGAGAATTGTAGAATTAGTCAGCTTGGTAAGAGAAGGAATCAAAATATTAAACTGTACACACCATTTCCAATGTTGGAAGCACCATGGGAATGTATTAGTGTGGACTTCGTGTTGGGATTGCTGAGAACCCAATTAGTTAAAGATTCTATTTTTGTTTTTGTTCAGTGATTTTCAAAAATAACACATTTAATTCCTGGTAAGAAAACAAATGTTGTGACATACATTGTTGTTTGGTTCTTTAAAGAGATTGTTTGTTTTCATGGTTTTCCATGAATCATAATTTCAAGCAGAGATAGGAAGTTTATTGATCATTTCAAGACCTGTGGAAGATACTTAACACAAAATTGCAGTTCATTGCCTGCATATCATCTGCATACTAATGAGAAAATTGAGACAATTAATAGAAGCCTTGGAAATCTATTAAGACGTTTAATTGGAGAGAAACGAGAGTAGAGGGATTTGGTATTGTCACATGCTAAATTTGTATAGAAGAATTTTGGTGAACATGTATACAATGAATAGTACTTCCAATATTCTGATGGTAGGTCATCAAGAGGAGTCATGCGGAGTCATTCACTGAGCATACAAAGGAAATGCATGAGCAGGTGTAGCAACAACTACAATAGCCCAATGTGAAATGGCGTGTGTGAATATTCAGAAAGGGAATCTTGTTTTAGCACAGTCGAGGAAGGAAAGATTTTCTGAAGAGCACCTATTACAAATTGAAAAAGAAGATGATAGGTCCTTGCAATATATTGAAAAATATTTTGGACAATGATTATGTTTTGGAGTTTCTCGAGGGTTTGGACATTTCACCAACTTCCAACACATTTGATTTGTGTGTTCATGAAGGTATTGCAAATGGGAATAAATATGTCAGAAATTGGATAGAGTAGATTCTAAAGAATAAGAGGGATGAGATCACAAAGTTCTTGAAAGATAGGGTTGTGGGAAAAAGCTAGGGAACAAATAATTATTTCGTTCATTGGGAAGGCAAGGGCTTGAAAGAGAACACTTGGATTTTGAAAGCAGAGTTGGAATGAGTCACTCAATGCTCAACTCTTTTATCTACACACTTGTGAGAGGGAGCTCAATTTTCTTCTTACTAAGGGGAGTCTAATGCAAAAGTGTCCATCGGGAAGGAAGGAATGAGAGAAAATAGGGAAGTGGAAAATAGAATAGAAGGAAGAGGAGATGAAAAAGTGGAGCAAGAGAAACAAAAGTACCATGGTGAATTAAATTTGTTTTGGTATTCCTCTTTGAAATTTTGTAATACTAGCTGAGGTTTACACCAGTGGACACTCCCAATAGTTATTTTTAGACACTTCCAACAGTTATTTCCTATAGTATAAGAAGCCCATTAAAGCGTATTATGTAAATTTATGAAATATGTGGTGTAATATAAAATTTGGTTGTGTAATTTGGGGGTTCCTCCCTTTGTGCCCTTATTGATTTAAAACATTATGTGTCCTTAATTTTATTCATAGTGTGCTCCTGCACCAATAATGATGTGATTCTTAATGTGAATGAGCCTTCATGTGCTATGAGGGTGCAATCACAAGCCAATTTTTCCTTGCAAGTAATAGTGCAGGCCTGAAATATACAAATGGAGATGCACCACCGACAACTTCTAGAATGCATGATGAGTTGGAAACCACCTAGCCAATCGCTCTCCTAGTCAACAGTTGCATTGAAGTGGCCACTACAATAGACAAAAATAGTGTAGAGAGAGGCAAAAATGCATTCACTATGTCTCACACTTTGTTGCCAATGAAAAATAGTTATAACTTCTTAACTCTAGCCCTTGTTATCTCCGACAATCCATCCCAAACCTAATATTGATGGCTAAGACCAGATCACTATTAAGCCTCTTGTGATCAATTCTCGAGGCATTGATAAGTGTGCTTTATGTTATGTTAATGTGCACATGTACCACATGCAAGCATTAAGTTAACTTAAAAAAGCAAGTGCACATCACATGCAAGAAGTAAGTTAACTAAAGCTAATCTAGGTGCATGTACACCAACACAACTAGTCTAGGTGCATGTACACCAACATATTTGCTATAGAGGTTCCCAAGCTCGAATTCAGGAGTCATCAGCATTTACAAACATTATTTATTGAGTTTTCCGCGTCTTGCGAGAGTGCACAGATGATGGTTTGATTTCTTATTTCCATGGCATGGAAGATACGTCATACAGGAATAATTTCTTGAACCCTCACCTTCTCATAGGAATAATTTCTTAAACCCTTACCTTATCATAGGCCTCTCAACAAATGGAGGAGGAGGGGGTGCCTTCTTCTTCTTGAAACTGAATAATCGATTCGTCATCTTTGCTCGAGTTGAACTCTTCAATGCACTCTGTATCGATGAGAGGGTATTAAGGATCCCCTCCTCACTCTGGTCTACTATTTTGGTAACTGAATGTTGTCTTTGTTTTCTTTGCCCGCCAATTCTCCATGACAATACCCTCTTAAAATTTAAATGGAGTGCGAAAATTATTTTAAATTTAAATGGAGTGGGAAAATGATTTTCGGATGATTAAAAGCATTTTAATGGGAACTGTCAAAACATTTTTTAAATATATATATATATATATATATATAATAAATATATTAATTTATTAAAAGTTATTCAGATATTGTAAATATTTTAATGTTTTTTAAAAGAAAGGTGGAAACTATGTTGAGTTTGTAAATTATTTTTTATTTATTTATGTTTTTTTTTAATTGTATATGATTAATCTAGATCTATTTTAACTTTGATCTATCCAGTGTTTAGAGGGATCAAATCTAAAAATGTTTGCACCTTAAGAGATTTGATTCCTCCCTCTCGGCCCTTGGTAGAACTAGAGTTAGATAGATCTAGATTGGCTTAATTATTAATTTTATGTTTTTAATTTTTATTTTATTTTGACAGACTCAAAATGTTAAAGAGGACCTTACAGCATCTTTACCATAGGATAAGAATTCAACACTGGAGAAACCTTAGAGGCCCACAAAACAATTGCAGGCGAAGAAAGGTTTGTGGAGTTTCAAGCAAGAGTAGGGCGTATTTTTTACAAAGAGTAAACAAGGTTTGGACAATGTTAGGCTCTCATATCCTTGCCAAAATGAAAAATAAGATTAAATGGTAACCATGAGTTTTTTATCACATGATATATATTTTGTACAAATATGGTCGCCATGATAAACCCTTTGAAGACACACAACTACTCGTCAAATATGATTTTCAGATGAGATGTCGATTGCTTACTATTGGACCCACATGGAGGAGGAGGAGTTGGTGGATTACGAACTAGAGGAGGGGGGTTTTCAACATATTTGGTCTAGTCCCAAGGATTTTATCCATTCACATTTCAAATTCAACTTAGAAGGTCACCATACTATGGCTTCTAGGCCTACCAGATCTTTAGAAAACAAAGTTAAGAATTCAATAGGCAAGTATCTAGCAGTTCGAAGGCTCTAACCCTTGTTTTAGCCATGCACTATTCGAGTCCATTAGTTTCATCTAACCAACACCCGAGGACGTTTGTTAGGGGCTAAATAACTCTTCTTGGGGTCTTTGGCTCTAATTTTAGTTTCCCTATTGTCCCAGATATTGGAGGAAAACATACAATGTGTTACTGCTTCCTTAGGGTTTTCAGAATTTTTGAAAAAAGTGGGGGTTCTTCACTCTTAGAAACCTCTTCGTATTTTTTTCCCGTATCTCCTTCATCTCAAGTTCCATCAACCTCGCCCTCCTTTGGCGAACTATTGAAGGAGATTCTTGCCTCGGAAATAGAAGAAGGTAAAACTAACATCATGAATGGTCTTGGGGTTTTCATGGAGAAACACTGTTGTGAATAAAGAGTTATGATTCAAAAGGAGTCTGATAAAGCAAGGAAGAGGAAAATCCATTGTAGTGTCAAAAAGAAGAACATTGTCCTCCTTTCTCTAGTTTTGGGAGTCAATGTCACCATTCAAAAGAAAGATGAAATGTCCCAAAAATCCTTGGTAGGGTAAGTAAGGGGTTCAAAATTAAGTTCCTCAACCCTAAAAGTGTGGGTTGACAAGGAAATATTTCCTATTGTCAGATTCATCCAAAGGTGTCGCTATTAGCCCGAGGTTGGATTCATTTGTGCTTCAAAGATGTAGCAGACACCCATAAGGTACAATAGATGGTTTAGAATATTGATTCATCTCATATCCTTTTCAATTTCTAGATGCCCCTCTTCAATGCAAAGTAGGAGAGACTAGATATGGCCCCAATCTAGGTTCATCTTCCAAGTCTCCCTCCTAACTATTGGGACGCCCTAATTTTCAAAGATATAGGTAACTCATTGGGATATTATCTAGCCCATGAAGCTGCATATTTAGAGATGGGGATTAAGAAATACACCCATATTTTGGTTAATATGGATCTTAGAGAAGGGCTTATAGAATGCATGGATATCAAGATTGTGGTGGAGTTATTCAGATATTGGATTATGAAGGAATACCTTTTAGGTTTAGGCGGGGCAATAGGTATGGGAAAATTGCTAAAAACTATGAGCTTCCTTTTTCTATGTAGGATTATCCATCTAGAGGCAAGGAAATATTAAGTTAGAAAAGGATTCTGGATTGGATTTTTTGGGCACCGAGGAAATGCTAGATGGTGCAAATACTCTCTGCAAAACATCCTCCAAGTCGTTGGTGAAAATTTTTAGGAGATGGTGTTTATTGTTGGAAATACTGAGAGGGGGGGTGAATCCGTATTTCTTTCAATTAGAGCATTAGTTAATCTTCAATTATTATCAATGTTTGTACAATGATAGCAGCAAACAAGAGGAACACAAATGCACATAGTTTTTAAGGTGGAAACCCACTCGAGGACAAAAACCACCTAATGCTTTTCTAATAATTCTTTAATATTCAACTCCAATTGAAAATAAAGCTCCAACTTCCTAGAATCTAGAAAAGCATTCTTCTCCAGCTCCCACCGGATGGATGCTCCAATGCCCGAGATTCTCAGTAGTCAATTGAATGGATTCCCCAACACCCAATGAGCTACAACTCACCCTAGCACCACCCTACCACCCTATAGAAGAATAAAAGAAGAATGGACTCCCGTACCAGGGAAAATGGTCCACTTTACAATGATATAGAATGATGCAAAAGAAGAAGATATACTAGACCATAACCCCAACTTTGACACAACCACCTAATGATGATCCTAGACCTCCCAACACTGCCTCTTCAACCCTTGGCAGATAGATACTAGTACAATTTGTACAATAATGTATTTACAATGACTAAATACAATGATACCTTTACAATGATTGTATGCAGTGCTGCCCACTTGAAGACTTCATATGATGAACTTCTTGCTGCTGTTATGCATCTTGGTTGCTTCTCTTGTCATGCTACCCTCTGTTGCACCTTGCTTTTCTTTTCTACCGTAGAAAGTCTAGTCCTTTGCAACCCTTGACAACACATGATCTAGCTTTTTCTTGCCTTCTAGGAGCTCAATATTGAATCTAATGTATCTCTGTCATTTTAGATCCTCAATATCTGATTTTCGGTCCTGTAGTATTCCTCTGAGTCATATTTCCAATGCCATAGGTCTGACCCAATTTTGATTCTTGAAGAGAGAGTTATACCCAATCTCTCACAATGCCCTAATTATGGACTATTTCAGTAGAGCGCACTTGTACAGAATTCCACGTGTCACTGTTTCTTCATTTGTTTCTGAAATTGATAGAGAGAAAAGAAAATACTATGCAATATCTTCCACTTTTTACGGAATTCTAATATGATACTCAGAAAGAGATTTATGATGATTTTACCAAGGTCACTTCTTTCAGATGAAATTCAGGAGCCTGCAAAAACCCTTACTTCAACAGATCATATATCCCAAAATATTGCGCAACTTGATCTGAAATTTTTATTGCAACTTCCTGTGGATTTTGGCTTCGCCTCTTAAAAATTTCAGCTTCTGAACCTTCGTAGAAAAAATGTTAGAGTGAAAATTCCACGATGACCTGTTTCAGATGGCCGAATCCCTTTCCTAAGGAGGAAATGAAGATCACAATTTATATGAATGCTTAAGTTGAGAGGGGCTTCAACAAGTGAACGTGGGAGGGATTTTAGGAGCATAAAAAATATTAATTATGAATTTTCAATGACCCATGCCCCAACCCCATGGGTTTTTAGCCCATTAACTGGGGGTACAAACTTCAAACATGAATATCTCTCAAACCGTGAAGAATTACATGGCGTGCCATATATCAACGGAAACATCTCGACAAGTAGAAACCATCAAAAGAGTTATTTACCCAGAATATATTAATTTGGTAGGTCAAAATTCCCATGCAATATTGGGTTAGCCCCTGGTGCTGCTTGGGTTGACATCAATGAAAACCGTTGATCAACAATCTCCCCCTTTGGCATTGATGGCAACACAAGTACTCCCCCTGCGATCATGACACCTCTTCCTACAACATTCTCTCCCCCTTTGACATCAATGGCAAAGGGTAACTCCCCCTAAAACACAACCATCCTGCGGACCTGTACACACTTCCACTCGTGCTGACACACAACCGTCCTGCAGACCTGTACACACTTCCACTCCCCCTTTATATTCTGAAAAAGGAAAATCTAATGAGAACTTGGGAGAATCCCAAGCTTTTGGCAAAGATATTCCAATGCTGGCGAATATTTAATATGTGATTCTTTTGGTGCTTCTTGGAATCTTGCTACTTGTCCAACTGCTTGCATAACATTTGGTCGGGAGGCTGTTACATATAGAAGACTACTAATCATAGATCTGTACAACCTTTGATCCACATCCTTAGATGAGTTGTCAATGCTCAATTTGCAACCAAGTAAAGACATCTCTAAATCACTTTGCACCTTTGTAGCAAAATTCTTACTTAGTCGATCATCATTGCTACCAATTATTGTATCATCCTCTTTAGCTATTATACATGCTTTAGTTGCTTCATCCAGAACATATATGTCGTTTGGAGCTCGACTTGCTGTAGCCACAATTTCACCATACACGCCTTTCCTGATTTCACATTTCATGGAGTTGAATAGTATTGTGTGTCCTTGATCACACATTTGTCCAACACTGAGGAGATTGTGATTCATGTTTTCAACCAATAGAACATTCTTGGCTAGAACATCTTTGCTTCCGAGAGTGACAGTACCTGATCCTATAACATTTGAAGATCCATCATTTCCAAAGGACACGGTTCCATCCTTATTCTCTTTCAGAGATACAAATTTATTTCTATCTCCAGTCATATGCGTTGAGCAACCACTATCAACATACCACACATCTTTGTTCTTTTGAGCCTTGAGAGCGAGAGCACAATTATAATTCTTCTTCTTCTTCCATGTTCGTTCATTCTGTGGCTTCGAAGATTCTTCTGGAGGATTTTCAAGTCTGCAGTCTTTGGCTATGTGTCCAAAGTTTCGACATTTGTAACATTCAATATTATTTCTTAAATGTTCAAATCTATTGATATTTCGTTGAGCCCTGGGAGGTTCATATTTGACAGATCTCCTGGAATTGTATTCGTTCCTAGGGTATGTGTGACATTCTACAACTTTATGACCAAATTTTCCACATGAATAACAGTAGCCATAAAAAATATGTTGGTACCTGGATGGAAATTTTCGTCGAGGAATTGTCTTCCAAGGTTGTTCTTGTGAATCTTGTCCAATGAAGTCTACATGCATGTCAGATCTCATAGGTTCATTTTATTTTGTTGTAGAAGGTCCTGCTTCTTCTTCTTTGTAACTGATGCCAGTTTTGTCGTTGTAAGATCGTTGATTGTTGATGAGTTCTTCCAATGCCCTTGAGTTGTTGGCATAGTTTTGGATAGTTTTTCCTTTCTTCACTTCCTCACGCAACGAGACTACTTCGGCTTCTAATTCTTCCCTTTCTTGATTGCTTTCTTCCAACTTATTTTGAAGTGACTCTTCAATGCATTTGTGTTCTTCAACTTCAATTTTGAGACCTTGAACTTGTTCTTCAAGAGTATTGGAACGGATCTTCTCTGCCTTGAGATATTTTATAAGCTTGATTGCTTCCTTCTAAAATTCTCCTATGGTCAATCCTTCTTCTTCATTGTTTGATACCTCTTATTTATTGTGCTTGGCCATAAACAATACTCTCTCATTGGCTTCTTCTTCACTGTCATTGTCTTCATCGGATGATGAGCTATCTTCTTTAGAGAGAAAGTTCCTTTTGGATCCTTGCTTATTGAATTTCTTAAAGCCTTTCTTTCTTTTTGAGTTGCCATTACTTTTGTTTGGACATTTTGCTGCAAAATTCCCAACCTCATTACAGCTGAAACATATCAATGGAAGTTTACCTTTGAATTGTCCCTTACCAATTTGTAGTTTTCTCGTGAAGTAAGCATATTCTTCATTTGAAAGACCTTCTTCATCATCTCCCTTTTCTTCACACTTGCAGGTGCATGTCTTTTCAATTGAAAGTTGTTTATCCTTATTGGTTTTCTTAGATGCAACGAACGCAGTTTCTAGATGCGAAGTACCCTCTTCTTCATCAAGTCTCATTTCATATGCTATGAGAACTCCATGTAATTCCTCTTTGCTGAGTTTGTCCAGATTTGCACTATATTCTAAGACTGATACCTTTGGGTTGAATCTCCCTGGTAACGTTCTAAGAATCTTCCATATAATAGTCTTCTCGTCAACTGGCTCTCCCAATCCTTCCAGAGTATTGGTTATTTCATCAACGTATTGAAAGTATGCAGCAATGTTGCAATCTTCTTTCATTCTGAGTTGCTCAAATTTTTCTCTATAGATTTAAAGCTTTGCTTCTTTGACATTTGAGTCACCTGCATATATATTCTCAAGCTTGTCCCATACATTTTTGGCAGTTTTACAACCCAACACCTTATGATAAGAAGATTCAATAAGTCCACTGATAATAATATTATTTTCTTTTGCATCATTTACCAAATTCTTCTTACCTTGTTCATCTACAGTTGATGTAAATCCATTTTGAACAGTGTCCCATACTTCGTAACCTTGCGCCAAGAGATAGACCTCCATTCTTCCTTTCCAAAGTGCATAATTATTTTCATTGAATAGAGGTACACCATTCTTGGTATACTCCATGACCTCCTTCCAGCTATTAAACTACTATTGAAGGAACCAAGCTCTGATACCAATTGTTGGAAATACTGAGAGGGGGGGTGAATCAGTATTTCTTTCAATTAGAGTATTAGTTAATATTCAATTATTACTTGATGTTTGTACAATGATAGCAACAAACAAGAGAGGAACACAAATGCACATAGTTTTTAAGGTGGAAACCCACTCAGGGACAAAAACACCTAGCCTTTTCTAATAATTCTTTTCAACTCCAATTGAAAATAAAGCTCCAGCTATAGAATCTGAAAATCATTTCTTCAACTCCAACTAGATGGATGCTCCAACGCAGATATTATTAATAAGTAACTAAATGGATGCTCCAACATAATGAGCCTCCCTCACCTAGCACTGCTACACACATGAAGATAAAAAGAAGATGGACTCATGCCATAGGAAATGAGTCCACTTTACACATATATAGAATGATTTAGAAGAAAGATACCTGAGACATAACACCAACTTTGTACAACCACCCCTAATGATGATCCTAGACCCTCCCAATCTCTCCTCAACCACAGGCGAGATAGACTGTGTTGTACAATAATGTATTTACAATGAATAAGTACAATGATACCTTTACAATGATTATATGCAGTGCTGCCCTCTTGAAGACTTCATATGATGAACTTCTTGTTGTTGTTATGCACCTCGGTTTCTGCTCTTGTCATGCTACCCTCTGTTGCACCTTGCTTTTCTTTTCTGCCGTAGAAAGTCTCGTCCTTTGCAACCCTTGACAACACATGATATAGTTTTTTCTTGCCTTCTAGGAGCTCGATATTGAATCTGGTGTATCTCTATTATTTCAGATCTTCAGTAACTAATTTTCAATCTTGTAGTAGTCCTCTGAATCATCTTTCCAATGCCACAGGTCTGACCCAATTTGGATTCTTGAAGAGAGATTTATACCCAATCTCTCACAATGCCCTAATTATGGGTAATTTCGAGAAGAGCGCACTTTTACGGCATGACACGTGTCAACATTTCTTCATTTGTTTAAGTGATGGGGAAGGTACAGATTTTGAACTATCTTGAATTTTATGAGATTCTAATGCGATACACGAGAAGAGATTTATGGCCAGATTTCTGAGTCCTTCTGCGGATGAAATTTAGGAGCCTAAAGCACACTTCCTGAGATCATATATTCAAAACATTTGCGCAACTTGATGAGCCTCAAAATTTTTTACTGCCACTTCCTCGGGATTTTGCTTCACCTCATAAAAATTTCAGCTTTGCACTAAAGCTAAGTAGAAAAAAGTTACTGCGAAATATTACGATGACATGTTTCAGATGGCCAAATCCCTTGCATAAGGAGGAAATGAAGATCACAATTTATATGAATTCTTAAGTTGAGAGGGGCTTCAACAAGTGAACATGGGAGGGATCTTAGGAGCTTAAAAAATATTAATTATGACTTTTCAATGACCCATGCCCCAACCCCATGGGGTTTTAGCCCACTGGCTGGGGTACAAACTTCAAACATGAATATCTCTCAAACCATGAAGAATTACATGGCATGCCATATATCAACGGAAACGTCTCGACAAGTAGAAACCATAAAAAGCATTATTGACCCAGAATATATTAATTTGGTAGCTCAAAATTCCCATGCAATATTGGGTTAGCCCCTGGTGTTGCTTGGGTTGACATCAATGACAACCGTTGATCAACATTTTTATTGTTAGTTGTCTAGAATCCCTACTAAAGGGGCGAAGTTTCATTCCCTTAGATGCTAATGAAAGGTTGGGGGGTTTAGCAGTTGGATGGAAATCCATTAATATTTGGGTATCCAATTCTTTGGGTTTGGATTTTGGTTTGTCCATTGAGGATAGAGAGGGAGAAGTGGAGGGAGATATGGAGAGGGGGTAGGGAGAAGGAAAGAAAGGGAGGGAGCAAGAGGGAGAGAAAGGGAGAGCTAGAGAATAATAATTATGCACACAATTTGTCTGTGTTTATTACAACGAAGGTTTGAGATTGTATTTTGTTGAGGAAAATGAGAGAGGAAACCCTAATTTTGGGGGAGGAAATGGTTATGGTAGCAATGAATCTTTTGAATGAAACATTTCTTTTTCATGTTATAAAATGGCACCTGTGTAAGAAAACTACAAATAATGTTCAAACCAAGTTGTAAAAATATAGAATATTTATTAAATGTAAAATCATTTTATTATTGAGAACTATCTAGGCTAGGAATGAAACTCCAACACCTTCGATTAACTAATTTTTAGTACACACTTAGAGGCATTTTTTATACTCAATTTAATATCAATTTTATTCTTAAATGTGAAGACTACCACAAAAACTCCCTCATTTAATGCTTTACTAGATGCCTCTTATATATTCATAGCTTATTTATCATGTAGGAACCTCTAGGACATATGAATCCAACGCATCACTCAACCCCTAGAAAAATACATCGTATGCTTTCTTAAAATTGACCATAACAAACTCAATGGATTCATTTAGTGAAAGAATAAATTGGCACCAAAGTTCTATGGATTATATCAAATTCATAACAAGATTATCTGAGATTCTTTCACGTTGAATCTGTTAGAGAGAAGCCTAATTCACGATGCATTTCAAGTTTCATGCTTAAAGAATAAAATGGGTGGCCATTGTCAAGTCTAGACTGATTTATGGATACTTCGTGAAGAAGGAAAGCCTGTTCAAAATGTGGACTTGAAAAAAATCTTTACAGTCCAAACCAAGTGATATAGTACCTCAATTAGTGGAAGGACATACTCACTGAAAACATTTTTTGGGAATTGAATTATTCGTAAGTAAAAAACTCTCTTTTCCCATGGTTTGAGTTTAGCTTGCTTGAAAGTTGAGATGCACTATCAAAGATAGAGTTGGGGGAAGGTGTGGAATGGATTTTAATGTTCTTTATAAGTTGATTGTCAAATTTAGGTGCAAGAAAAGGATATCTCGATGTCATGGAGATCTCGATGCTAACATAGTGAATTGATGAATTGATGCAGGAAGTCTATATTCTAAAGGTCTAGGTCGTCTCATCTTAAATCTACTAAAGGAAGAATTTTGGCAGGGTTTTCCCCAAAGAGTTGGGTTTTTCCTTGACATGTTCCTATATCTTGCACCTTCTCCTATTTGTTCATTGGCATTATTCTTTATGATAAGAAAATATAAATTGAAAGAACAAATAATAATAACAAAAAATCACAAGATAATGTCATGACAAGAGAAATTGTTTAATTTCCATATTTTTAATTTATCTAACACATAACAACCTCCATCTCAAGGTGGATTCAATGCCATATAATCCATATCAACTACTCATATAATCCATACTCTTTAGTATAACAAAGAGCTATAAATTGATGCTCATTTTCCCCGAAGACCCTACAAACCCTATATTCTCCTTGCAAACCTTAGCCTTTATAACAAAATCCACAATGTTCCTACATAATTTACAACGTCATGAATTTGAGAATTCCACCAATTCAGTGACACTCCAAACAAATTTTTAGAAAAAAAAATGCCTAGCTCCAAAGACTCCATGTGTGGAATTTATCACCATGGTGTTACTCTCTAGTAAATATTTTTTGGTGGACTCATCAATATAATTTATTTTGATCCCTCTCCACAGATTTCTCTCGAGACATTGATTATGTTGGGCTATATCTTACACAATATTTCCAGTGGCCATGTGGTTCCATGACACACCTACATCATGTCATCCATAAAGGACACAAAGTAAATGGTTTAGTCCCTCTCATAGTAAATTAACACTCTCACCCAGTCACTCATCACACCATAAACCAACATGCCTTCCCTCAATATGCAAGTTGGACTTGGTTTTGGGAAGATTATGAGTTAGAAGGTAAGTATGATGAGGGTGTCATTTTCTCAAGACGAGTCTCTCATAAGGATAAGAATTTTAATGAGAAGGAAAATCACAATATTGATCACTCACTTATTACCATTCCTTCGCCATTAAAAAAACCCTAAAAATGCCATTCTTAAAATCTCTTGTGTAGTTTCCTATTGTCATTCAAGTAGAATCTCGCAATTAATCATGTCAGTAATGGTGCGATCATTTTTTATTCTCTTAAAGGAACTCTTTCTAGAAATGCACCCCATCAAACATAAATCATCGATTCAAAATAAATGGAAATGAATGAATAAGAGGGTGTGTCGGGGAGTGTCAGTGAGTGTTAGTCATGCCAAGGGGGAGTGACAATGCACGCTAGGGAATTATAGGGCATGTTAAGAATTTTCATGGTGTGCTAACATGTGCCATATAGTTCCAAGGCATGCCGATGCATGCCAAGACATGCCATGTGTTAAAGCATGAAAATATGTGCCTGGTGTTGGGGTATGTGAACACGTGTCAAAGAGTGGCAGATAACAAAAGGGAACACCAAGTTAAAATGAAAATAAATGAACACATATGAGGATTAATAATTTAGGATGTTACCTTTTCAAGAGGGGAATGCTAGGCATACCAACACTAGTGCCAATACATGCCAAGGGCCAAGTGTTAGTGTGTCTTAAGTACCAAATCATCCTTTATTACTTCTCTCTTAATTGTGATAATTGATCTCAAATAAATTTTATCTTAAACCATGCCAAGGCATTCTAGGGCATCCAAATGCATGCCAATAATTGTGAAGTGCCACCAAGTTCCAAGAGCCAATACGTGCCAGGGAGTTATAGGGCATGCTATGGAGTTCCAGGTTTTATAAGGAAGGGGTGACAAGATATGCTACATAGTTCCAAGGCATGTTAGAGTGTTAGGGAAGCATACCAAGATGTGCCAACTGCGAATGTGTGTTGAGTGTTAGCGAGTTCTAGGGAAACACAAGGGAGAACTATGTCAAAATGCATGGAAATGAATGAATAAGAGCGTGTGACAGGGAGTGTCAGTGAGTTCCAGGAGTGTTAAGGAGGGATTGAAATTGTATGCTATGAAGTGCTAAGTCATGCTAGTGTGCCAGAGTGGCATGTAGCCAAGATGTGCCAAGTGCCAGGGTGTGACAACACATGCTAGGAAGTCTTAGGGAGTCTTAGGGAAAAACAAGGGAGCACTAGGTGAAAACAATGCATGCAAATGAACAATTAAGATATTGTGATAGGAAGTATTAGTGACTTATAGGTGTGCTAAGGAGGGAGTGACAAGGTATGTTAAGTAGTGCTAAGGCATGCTAGAGCCAAGGAAACATGCCAAGAGGTGTAAGGTTCTAGGGTGTGACAATAAATTCTAGGGAGGGTTTTGGAGTGCCAGGGAATAACAAGGGAGCACTACTTTCAAATGCATGGAGATGAGTGAATAAGAGTGTGTGACAGGTATTCTTAATGAGTTCTAGGTGTGCTAAGGAGGGAGTGACTTTTGCATAATCTGGTAGGCCTCGAGAGCCGAGAAAAGCATGAGATTAAAATTTTACTTGTGCATCCCAATAGTACGTTGAAGCATAATAACCAAGACTTTATTCTTCAACTTGGCCATCACCTGAGGGTAGTATAGATTAGTTGAGTTATCGTGACGCAAACCCCACTAAGATATCAACTCATCCATCATGTAATGGCAGAAATGAGAGCCTTGGTAGGTGAAAATGGCTTGAGGGACTCCAAATCAAGTGATAACATGATTGAAAAGAAATTGAGCTGCAGTTTTATCATCATCAGCATATGTGGGCATCGCCTTGGCCCATTTGGTGAAATAATCAACATCGACGATAATATAAGCATTCCCCTCGATCGAGTGCGGGTTACATGTCATGAAGTCAATGCCCCATTTAGCGAATGGGTCAACGATAACAATTGGCTGTAGGGGTGCTGGCAGGGAATTCATCTTCGACTGGTAAATTTGGAAAGCATGGCATTTACGGATTGCAGGAATGCAATCCTTGAAAATATAAGGCCATAAAAAACCAACACGAAGGATGTTTTGAGCAATATCATATCTAGACATATGATCGCCATAGGCCCCAGAGTGGCAGTCGTTGAGCACTCTCTCAACCTCTTCGAAAGTCAAACAGTGACGAAGAATCGAGTCTACACCGATGCGGTATAAAGTATCCCCAATGATACGATATGGTTGAGAATGATGTCAAATACGTCAATGATCAAAATTTTCCAACTCAAATAGAAAAGTTTGGGTTGGAGATACATGATGATATCATTATACCATGGATCAACAGTTCTGATAAGAAAGAGAGTCTCGCCTGGGATATGTTCAACAAAATCAGACGTGGTAGAAGAAGAGGGAAGGGAGCATATAAATTCTCCGAAAACCAATGATTTTTTCAATTTGGTAGTAGTGAATTCCAAATAAAACTCTTGTAAAACGAAAATCCATTTTGAATATTCCCCCCCCCCCATAAATAATGGGTCAAAATATAAGTCATAGGAATGCAGTCAAAGATCATGGTAGTTGTGCATAAAAGAATATAATTTCGAAAGCATTGAACAACATGCACTGCAGCTAAAGCTAGTTTCTCGACATGGGCATATCGAGTCTCTGTATCCATAAGGTTACGATTGAGGTAATAGATGACATGTTCAGTACCATCATTGTCATCCTGGACCAGCACCATACCAATGGTATCGGCGGAAGCTGCTAAGTATAGGAAATAGTCACGATGATAATTCGGGGGTGTAGTAAAGGGCCATTAACAAGAATGTTCTTTAAAGAATCGAAGGAGTGTTGAGTGACCTCATCCGACATAAATGGGATCCCTTGGTTAATTAATCATGTAAATCCCTTAGCAAGCTCCACATAGTTGTGAACAGAGTGACGAAGGAAATTAGATTTCCCTTCTAGAATCTGCAATTGCGATAAAGAAGAGGGAGGGGCTAGATTAATGATAGCCTTGAATTTCAAGGGATGAATATGAATAACTTCTTTAGAGATGACAAACCTAAGGATTTTGTCATATTCAAGGCATAAAACCCATTTTTGCTGGTTCAAACGAATTTAATAGTGTCAGCAACGGAGAAAAGCCTCTCGAAGGTGTGCAAGATGGTCTCGAAATTTAGCAGAAGGAGTGGGAAGATTATCTAGGTAAGGTTGTATGATGTGCTTAATATTATGAAAATCATATGACATCGCATGTTGAAAGGTGGCACTGACATTATTTAGACCGAAAGGGATATTTTTATAAGCAAAGTTTCCCATGGACATATAAAGGTAGTCTTGTGTTGGTCAGCCGGCAAGATGTTAATCTAGTTGTAGCTAGAAAAACCATCCATAAAGGAGAATATCTCACTCCCAGTGCATTCATCGATGATCTGGTCAATAAACGGAGTGGGATAGTTATACTCCGGGCAGGCCCAATTGATATCTCGGTAATCAACACAAACGCAAATGGTACCCTACCTCTTATTGACAGGGATGATATTGGACACCCAATCTATTAGTGGAATAGGATAAATAAATCCAACCTTAAGAAGTCTTTCAATCTCTCCCTTTATGGCGGTTTCCTTTATAAGGTGCATAGGGCGAATTCGTTGAAGTACAGGCTTCGCGTCAAGGTAAGTTGGTATTTCATGCACCACTATAGTCAGATCTATGTGAGGCCTTTCCTTGTAGGACCATGCAAAATCATCTCAAAAGAGACTGGTATATAGCTCGACCTCATCTGGAGAGAAATTCACCCCAATGTGAATGTTCTAGACAATTCGTGGCTTCATAGAAATGTCGATAGGTGTGTTAGACCGCCTATGAAATTTTTGACAAGCAAATAGGGGGCTAAATCATTTTTGAGTCTTCAAGGAATGCATTTCCTCTGAAAACACAGTCTCCTTGAAGCCTCCATGTGTCTTTTATCCTTTGATAGTTTCCCCTCTGCTGATTCCCCTTTTAAAGCCTCTCTGCTGATAAAGAAATGCCCAAAGGCCCCCTTTTTCCCTTTTATTTCATCCCCCTTGTCTTCCCCTTCTATTCCCCTTTTACCCCTCAAATCCCCCCAAGATCCCATTTAACTTCTTCCCCTACCCTTGGTTTTCCCTTTTTCCCCTTTTCTTCCTCTATCGTTCCCCTTCCCCAGCCCTAAAATCCATTAAAATGGGCAAAAAAAAAAAAACCCACTTCCGACCTTATTATAAGGCCTAGCCCCTTTCTGCCAACCCCTTCTAACCACTTCCCCACATATGACCCCGCGCTGGGACCAAGCGCTTAAGTCCCAGGCGCTAATCGCAATTGGACGCCGGGCGGGTGCGAAAACCCTGTGTAATATTGAAAATAGCCGATGCGATTTTTTTATTATAATAAGTCCCGCGACGCATTTTGGGCCGTCGATCTATCACGAGATCTGACGGCGGAGCGCCAATCGCAAACCCCCTGTCAATTGCAATCGGAACACTCAAGTGACACCCCCCGATTGATCGCATCGCGCTCTGATTGTGATCCTTCGATCATATCCTGGCCGTCCATCTCCCAGCCGATCCGACGGCCAGTGCTTAATCGCAATAGCGCTCTGATCACGATCGCAAGTCCTTCCTCCAGTCCCCCGATTGCTCTCCCCACCATTGATTCGTCCCGCGATCCGACAGCCCAACGCTAATCACCTCATTCCCTTCTCGCTTTCTATTTTCTCCTCCGATGGACTGTGAGCCGTTGATCTGGCCTTCAGATCTAACGGTCGGCGCTCAATCGCAAGTCCCCTTTCGATTGCAATCGCAAACCATTTCGTCCGACCCCCGATTGCGATCTCCCGATTCAATCTGGGCCGTCCACTCCCCTGCTGATCCGACAGCCATCGCACTTCCCTTTTCCTCCGATCGCAAGTCTTTCCTCCCGTGCTCCGATTAAATCTCCGCCGTCCATCTCCCTCGCGGTCCGCCGGCTGTCGTATAATCGCATCTCATCGCCCATTAGCCTCACTTTTCTCCTGCCGATTGGTGTCGAGTCGTTGGTCAGTCTGGGATCAACGGTCCGCGCTTAATGGCACCGCCCCTGCGATATGACTGCCAAGTCCCATCTTCCTGTTTTGTCTCTAGATTGCGATGCTCCGTCCCATCATAGCCGTTCATCTTCCCGTGATCGAACGGCATGGCTCAGCATCCCCCCCTCCCTCCATCGCCCGATTTGATCTCGTACGGCCATGTTTTCTACATGATCCGACGGTGTGTCTTCGCTTAATCGCAATCGAAAGTTTCAATGTGTGTCTTTTGTCCCAAGTTGCGATTGCCGATTGAGTGCCAGCCATGTTTCCTCACGATCTATTAGCTCAGGTTTCATCGCCCTCCGCCTCCGCCGGGTCCCACATTCATGCTCCGCTCCATTGTTTTTTCATGTTTTCCTTTGTAAATCACTCCGGTGGTCACATTTGAGTCTTTACACTGTGTGATCATCTCGCCACCACTTTCATTTGCATCCCCGCTATTTTTTCCGTTCCGCCACCATTCCTCCACCTCTGCGGCATTTCCTCCACCCCCACTACCCGGGTTTTAAACAGGTATATTTTAAAGTGTGCAGATAGTACAGAGAGGCCAATTCAGTGGCCAAACGAGATAGCAGAGTAGGATTTGAGGAGGATTCGAGCCTGTAATTGAAGATTAACGTTCTAATCCTACGGTCAAAGGCTTAAGGCACTGTTTGAAGACCAATGAGCGCACCAGCAACGCCATTACTGCGCTACCTAACAGCAGGACATGTTTCCTCCAGAAGTACACCTTCCCGCAGCGTCCTCCATGCTTCTCGAGCCTGAGATAATTAAATACAACGGCGGGGCTCATTTCGGACGAGTGGCCGGCATTAAAAGAAGCATGGAGGCCGCCTGAGACTTTCATCGAGTTCATTTTATTCTAGAGACGCAGCGACACGGAGCTCCGGACGACGGCGGAAGGGCTTCACGAAACACCAAAGGTCAAAATCTGACCTGACAGAGATCTCCGAACCAGTCTTAGAGTACCTACAGCATTGCAGATAGCCATTAAGCAGTATGGGCGTGGACACTTCTGCTGATTCTGTCTTAATGAGATCAATTAATTGTTCATCTACCTATGTTTTCTCTCTTCTCCTATAAAAAATCCCCGAGAACATAATGTAAAGGTTGTTGTTCAGTTGTTGGGCATTTGCTGTTAGAGGGATTCATTCTTGACTGTTAGAACAGTCTTGAGAGGGAGTAGCAGAGTAGTTGTATGTAATAGGCTGGGAGGAGAAGTCTGGACTGTAACAGCCATTGAGCTTATTGTACATGACTGGTTTTGCATCAATTAATCAAAGCACATTTCACAGGATCCTGGTCTATTACTATTGGTGATGTGTTTCTTACTCTGTTATTACACTTTCATATTGTTTCATGTTCTTCTGGGCTTGCATCAGAATAATGGTATAGGATTCACCCTTTTTAGGTGCCCTATGCTGTCTGCTCTCCTTGCCATCAATGTTTTCTGCTAAAATGTGTTATCCAAGAGTAAATTCATGGGTTTAACCAGTGCAGCGGATGTTATTGCCTGCTGGCTGATGTATGAACTTGGGGGTTTGCTTCTTAGATGTTTCTTTGTAATCTTATCTCTATTTTTCCCTTGGAGTTGCTAAAGCAGATCTGGAGTTAAATGACCTCTGGTCTGATCTATAAGCAGCCCCTTTGTCTCTTTGAGAGCTGCCTTTGAGTATGTCCAAGCAGGTCTGGAGTTAAATGACCTCTGACCTGATCTATAGACAGAAATCTGGTTGTTCTCCTTCTTTCACTTTCCTTCCTTAATGTTCCACCCCACTCTCTAATCTAAATATCCTTTAGTATTAGATGACATGCCCTTTGAAAGCCTTGGCTAGTGGATGCAAGTAATTCCCTCTCATGACTCCATAGCCCAATGGATGGCACGGTCTTGGCCCATTCTCTCTACTGAAACAGCCTGCTGTTTTGTTCCTTTCCTCCCACTGCTTTCTCAGTCCATGATCTCGTGACCAACCCAACAACCCTTCAACCAAATCATTTTTAAAACCCCCCTTTGTGCTTTATAACTAGCCTAACATCTTATTTTGAGCTTCAAAGAGACATCATTCTTTGATCTATTTGGAGAGATCCCTCTCCGGGTCCAGGAGGGCTAGATCCTAGGGCCCCAAAGTGGTTTGATGTTGTCTCATCTTTTGGTATTGCCAAATCTACCAAAACATGGGAACCCCAACATAATGGCGACTCCGCTGGGGAAAGATCAGTCAGCTTTGATTTGGCAAACCACTGTGGTGGACAGTAAGTTGTGAATCATCCACCTGGCGACTCCACAATTACTGAATGATTAAAAGACTCCACAGGTGATCAGCTGGCCACTGATTATCTTGGTTTCACATAAGACTCCACTGGGAGACCATGTCGCAGTACAACATCATCCACGCCAAAGATCCAGTCACTTCGCTAATGGAAGACTCTGAACAATGTGCAGAAATAGATCCAAGCCTCATAGCAGAGTTTCAGAGTGGAGTAGCGAGTGTATTGGCAGAAATTGAATGGGAGGACCTTCCAAAGGTTGTCCCTATTGGCTCAGCACTCAATCATCTACTTGCGCTTAAGAAGATGTTTCTTGATTTGGTGATTGACAGATATGAAGCTGAGCTCGAACTTTTAAACTCACAAGAGATATCCTACGAGTTCAGAGACCCGAGGGCCTTTTTGGAAAGTCTCCTGCCCCCTAAAGGAAAATTAATTCCGCTGCTCTTCGAAATACGAGAAGAAGAAGACCCCGTTTTCATAAGCCGCACTGAAGATGCAGTGGAAAGTGCAATAAGCGACGCTGCCCGGGACATAGACAGCCTACCAATCATGGCAGGCCAAAAGGAAGAAAGCATACATCAAGTGTTCGTTGATCCTGTGGCAGAATACATGGAGGCCCTGATATGCTCGAACGCTCCAACATTGATCCTCAGCATGGGCCAGATTCATCAGGAATGGTCACTACTGATGGTGACCACGATTTTGAAGAACCACGAGCAGAACACCCTGTGGTTATCTCTGACAGGCAGCCAGTGCTCATATCCTTTTTCACTACTACTTGACTGGTTGTATTTGCTTTATCATATCACCTAGAACATCAGAGATTTCTAGTTAGAGTAGGGTAGGTAGGAAGCTCAATAAAGCTCAGTACATGAGCAAGTAGATTAGTTGTTTCATTTTCTGTCTTAGAATGTAGAGAAGAAACCTGCTAGACAGTCTAATCCTAGCAGGTAGTAGTGTAGGTAGAGAAACATATGAGACCAACAGTCTAATCTGGTCTCATGGAGTAATAAGGGTAGAAGTAGAATAGGTTTATTTTTTCCTATTTGAAAAATTAATGATGTAAAAGGGTCTGCAAGTCCAAATGCACCCAAGAAGAGAAAATGTTAGGATTATAGTGTGGGTAGGTAGTTGTTTGGGAGAATTTCACTGCTGATATGTTGTCTTCATAGCTTGTGGCAGCAGATCAAAGAAAGAGAAGGATGGTTCAAGCAGCAGGCATCTGGCCTACACCAAGAGATCATTTTCTGGTTTCTTGGCTCCTTCAAGAAGAAGCCATCCCCATGTGGAGCCACTGTTAGCCCCCCTATGAAATTTTTGACAAGCAAATAGGGGGCTAAATTGTTTTTGAGCCTTCAAGGAATGCATTTCCTCTGAAAACACAGTCTCCTTGAAGCCTCCATGTGTCTTTTATCCTTTGATAATTTCCCCTCTGCTGATTCCTATTTAAAAGCCTCTCTGTTTGAGAAGAAATGCCCAGGAGCCTCCTTTTCCCTCTTATTTCATCCCCCTTGTCTTCCCCTTCTATTCCCCTTTTACCCCTCAAGTCCCCCCAAGATCCCATTTAACTTCTTCCCCTACCCTTGGTTTTCCCTTTTTCCCCTTTTCTTCCTCTATCGTTCCCCTTCCCCAGCCCTAAAATCCATTAAAATGGGCAAAAAACCCACTTCCGACCTTATTACAAGGCCTAGCCCCTTTCTGCTAGCCCCTTCTAACCACTTCCCCACATATGACCCCGCGCTGGGACCAAGCGCTTAAGTACCAGGCGCTAATCGCAATCGGAAGCCGGGCGGGTGCGAAAACCCTGTGTAATATTGAAAATAGCCGATGCGATTGTTTTAGTATAATAAGTACCGCGACGCGTTTTGGGTCGTCGATCTGTCACGAGATCTGACAGCGGAGCGCCAATCGCAAACCCCCCGTCAATCGCAATCGGAACACTCAAGTGACACCCCCCGATTGATCGCATCGCGCTCAGATTGCGATCCTCCGATCATATCCTGGCCGTCCATCTCCCAGCCGATCCAACGGCCAGCGCTTAATCGCAACAGCGCTCCGATCGCGATCGCAAGTCCTTCCTCCAGTCCCCAAATTGCTCTCCCCACCGTTGATTCGTCCCGCGATCCGACGGCCCAGCGCTAATCGCTTCATTCCCTTCTCGCTTCCTGTTTTCTCCTCCGATGGACTGTGAGCCATTGATCTGGCCTTCAGATCTAACGGTCGGCGCTCAATCGCAAGTCCCCTTCCGATCGCAATCGCAAATCGTTTCGTCCGACCCCCGATTGCGATCTCCCGATTCAATCTGGGCCGTCCACTCCCCTGCTGATCCGACGACCATCGCACTTCCCTTTTCCTCCGATCGCAAGTCTTTCCTCCCGTGCTCCGATTAAATCTCCGCCGTCCATCTCCCTGCTGATCCAACGGCTATCACATAATCGCATCATCGCCCATTGCACCTCCCTTTCTCCCGCCGATCGATTGTGAGCCGTTGATCTGATCACAGATCCAACGGTCAGCGCTTAATCGCACCCGCCCCTCCGATCGCAATCGCAAGTCCCATCTCCCTGTCTCCGATTGCGATGCTCCGATTACATCACAGCTGCTCATCCTTCCCGTGATCGGACGGCCTGGTGCTAATCGCATCCCCTTCTCTCCATCGCCCGATTTGATCTCGTCCGTCTGTTTGCTACATGATCCGACGGTCATCGCTTCTTCCGCCAAATCGCAATTGGAAGTTTCAATGTGTGTCTTTTCTTTCCCCCCCGATTGCGATTGCCCGATTGAATCCTGACCGTTCGTTTCCTCCCTGATCTGACGGCTCAGGTTTCATCGCCCTCCACCTCCGCTGGGTCCCACTCCATTCCTGCTCCGCTCCATTGTTTTTCCATGTTTTCCTTTGTAAATCGCTCCGGTGGTAACATTTGAGTCTTTACACTATGTGATCATCTCGCCACCACTTTCCATCGTTTCTCCGCTCTTCCGCCATCATTCCTCCGCCTCCACAGCATTTCTCCACCAACACTGCCCGTGGTTTTTAACGGTTTATCTCATTGCGCAGATAACACAGAGAGGCCATTTCAGCCGGCCAGCAAAGCAACAGAAACAGGATTTTGAGGGGGATTCGAACCTGTGATTGAAGATTAACGTTTTAATCCTGCAGTCAAAGGATTAAGGCACTGTTTGAAGACTAATGAGCATACCAGCAATGCCATAACTGCGCTACCTAACAGCAGGACATTTTCCTCCAGAGGTACACCTTCCTACAGCAATCTCCATGCCTCCTCGAGCCCTTAAACAGATTAATGCACTGACAAGAGCTTCATTAAAGATGGTCAGGCAGCAGTAATGGAGGTAGGAAGAAGACCTGCAGATTTTCATCCAGTTCATTTATTCCAGAATGGCAGCACAGAGCTCCAGACACCCGAAGGACTTCACGAAACACCAGAGGTCAAAATCTGACCTGACAGAGCCTCCAAACAGTCTACAGAGTACGCACAGCGCCATTAAGCAGCATGGGCGTGGACACCTCCGCCGATTCTGTCTTAATGAGATCAATTCAATGTTCATCTACCTCTGTCTTCTCTCTTCTCCTATAAAAATCCCCGAGAACATTATGTAAAGGTTGTTGTTGGTTGTTGTTCAGTTGCTGGGCATTTGCTGTTAGAGGGATTCATTTGACTGTTAGAACAGTCGTGGGAGGGAGTAGCAGAGTAGTTGTATGTAATAGGCTGGGAGGAGAATTCTGGACTGTAACAGCCATTGAGCCTTATTGTACATGACTGGTTTTGCATCAATTAATCAAAGCACATTTCACAGGATCCTGGTCTATTGCTATTGGTGATGTTCTTCTTTACTCTGTTTATTACATTTCCATATTGTTTCATGTTCTTCTGGTAGGCATCAAAATAATGGTATAGGATTCACCCTTGTTAGGTGCCCTATGCTGTCTGCTCTCCCTACCTTTATGTTTTCCGCCCTATGTGATGTCTAAGAGTGGGTTTACGGGTTTAACCAGTGCAGCGGATGTTATTGCCTGCTGGCTGATGTATGAACTTGGGGGTTTGCTTCTTAGACGTTTCTTTGTAATCTTACCTATGTTTTTCTCTTGCAGTTGCTAAAGCTGACCTGGAGTTAAATGACCTCTGGTCCGATCTATAAGCAGCCCCATTGTCTCTTTAAGAGCTGCCTTTGAGTATGTCCAAGCAGGTCTGGAGTTAAATGACCTTTGACCTGATCTATAGACAGAAATCTGGTTGTTCTCCTTCTTTCACTTTCCTTCCTTAATGTTCCACCCCACTCTCTAATCTAAAGATCCTTTAGTATTAGATGACTTTCCCTTTGGAAGCCTTGGCTAGTGGATGCAAGTAATTTCCCTCTCATGACTCCATAGCCCAATGGATGGCACGGTCTTGGCCCATTCTCCTTGCTGAAACATCCTGCTGCTTTGTTCCTTTTCTCCCATTGCTTTCCCAGTCCATGATCTCCTAACCAACCCAGCAACCCTTCAACCAAATCATTTTTAAAACCCCCCTTTGTGCTTCATAACTAGCCTAATATTTCATCTTGAGCCTCAAAGATATATCATTCTTTGCTCTATTTGGAGAGATCCCTCTCCAGGTCCAGGAGGGCTAGATCCTAGGGCCCAAAAGTGGTTCTGATGTTGTCTCATCTTTTGGTCTTGCCAATCTGGCCAAAACATGGGAACCCCAACATAATGGCGACTCCACTGGGGACAGATCAGTCAGCTTTGATTTGGTAAACCACTGTGGTGGACAGTAAGTTGTAAATCATCCACCTGGCGACTCCACAATTCTTGAATGATAAAAAGACTCCACTGGTAATCAGCTGGCCACTGATTATTTGTGGTTTCACATAAGACTCCACTGGGAGACCATGTCGCAGTACAACATCATCCATGCCGAAGATCCAGTCACTTCGCTAATGGAGGACTCTGAACAATGCGCAGAAATAGATCCAGGCCTCATAGTAGAGTTTCAGAGTGGAGTAGCGAGTGTACTGGCAGAAATTGAATGGGAGGACCTTCCAAAGATTGTCCCTATTGGCTCAGCACTCAATCACCTACCTGCGCTTAAGAAGATGTTTCTTGATTTGGTGATTGACAGATATGAAGCTGAGCTCGAAATTTTAAGCTCACAAGAGATATCCTACGAGTTCAGAGACCCGAGGGCATTTTTGGAAAGTCTCCCGCCCCCTAAAAATACAGAGATTCCGCTGCTGTTCGACGTGCAAGAAGAAGAAGATTCGGTTCCCCGAGCCACCTTGAAAGACCTTGATGGAAGAAGGAGAAAAAATTGGAAGGCACCCAGGACATAGACAACCTACCAATCATGGCAGGCCAGAAAGAAGAAAGCATGCATCAGGTGTTCGTTGATCCTGTGGCAGAGTACATGGAGGCCCTGATGTGCTCAGATATTCCAGCATTGATCCTCAGCACGGGCCAGATTCATCAGGAATGGTCACTACTGATGGTGACCACAGTTTTGAAGAACCACAAGCAGAGCACCCTGTGGTTATCTCTGACAGGCAGCCAGTGCTCATATCCTTTTTCACTACTACTTGACTGGCTGTATTGGCTTTATCATATCACCTAGAACATCAGAGATTTCCAGTTAGAGTAGGGTAGGTAGGAAGCTCAATAAAGCTCAGTCTATGAGCAAGTAGATTAGTTGTTTCAGTTTTTGTCTTAGAATGTAGGTGAAGAAACCTGCTAGACAGTCTAATCCTAGCAGGTAGTAGTGTAGGTAGAGAAACATATGAGACCAACAGTTTAATCTGGTCTCATGGAGTAATAAGGGTAGAAGTAGAATAGGTTTATTTTTTCCTGTTTGTAAAGATTAATGATGTAAAGGGTCTGCAAGTCCAAATGCACCCAAGAAGAAAAAATGTTAGGACTATAGTGTGGGTAGGTAGTTGTTTGGAAGAATTGTACTGCTGATATGTTGTCTTCACAGTTTGTGGCAGCTGATCAAAGAAAGAAATGGATGGTTCAAGAAGCAAGCATCTGGCCTACACCAAGAGATCATTTTCTGGTTTCTTGGCTCCTTGAAGAAGAAGCCATCCCCATGTGGAGCCACTGTTAGCCCCCCTATGAAATTTTTGACAAGAAAATAGGGGGCTAAATTGTTTTTGAGCCTTCAAGGAATGCATTTCCTCTGAAAACACAGTCTCCTTGAAGCCTCTATGTGCCTTTTATCCTTTGATCAAATCCCCTCTGTTGATTCCCCTTTTAAAGCCTCTCTGTTATGTGAAGAAAGGCCCAAAGGCCCCCTTTTCCCCTTTTATTTCATCCCCCTTGTCTTCCCCTTCTATTCCCCTTTTACCCCTCAAATCCCCCCAAGATCCCATTTAACTTCTTCCCCTACCCTTGGTTTTCCCTTTTTCCCCTTTTTCTTCCTCTATCGTTCCCCTTCCCCAGCCCTAAAATCCATTAAAATGGGCAAAAAACCCACTTCCGAACTTATTATAAGGCCTAGCCCCTTTCTGCCAGCCCCTTCTAACCACTTCCCCACATATGACCCGGCGCTGGGACCAAGCGCTGCGCAGTCGGCGCTAATCGCAATCGGAGCGAGACGGGTGCGAAAACTACTGTGTAATATTGAAAATAGCCGATGCGATTGTTTTATTACAATAAGTCCCGCGACGCGTTTTGGGCCGTCGATCTATCACGAATCGACGGGCGGAAGGCGCAATCGCAAACCCCGGAAGTCCCGATCGCAATCGGAACACTCAAGTGACGCCCCACGGGTCCAGTCGCATCGTAATCTCGATTGCGATCCTGCGATCATATCCTGGTCGTCCATCTCCCGGCCGATCAACGGCCGGCGGCAATGTCCGCGGCGGTGCTCGATCGCGATCGCAAGTCCTTCCTCGATCACGCGGTGCTCTCCCCACCATTGATTCGTCCGTGATCCGACGGCCCGGCGCTAATCGCTACATCGCAGAGCGAATCGCTTCATTCCCTTCTCGCTTTCTGTTTTCTCCTCCGATGGACTGTGAGCCGTTGATCTGGCCTTCAGATCTAACGGTCGGCGCTCAATCGCAAGTCCCCTTCCGATCGCAATCGCAAACCGTTTCTTCCAACCCTCGATTGCGATCTCCCAATTCAATCTGGGCCGTCCACTCCCCTGCTGATCCGACGGCCATCGCACTTCCCTTTTCCTCCGATCGCAAGTCTTTCCTCCCGTGCTCTGATTAAATCTCCGCCATCCATCTCCCTGCTGATCCAACGGCTATCGCATAATCGCATCATCGCCCATTGCGCCTCCTTTCTCCCACCGATTGATTGTGAGCCGTTGATCTGATCACAGATCCAACGGTCAGCTCTTAATCACACCCGCCCCTCCGATCGCAATCGCAAGTCCCATCTTCCTGTCTCCGATTGCGATGCTCTGATTACATCACAGCCGTTCATCCTTCCCGTGATCAAACGGCCTGGCGCTAATCGCATCCACTTCCCTCCATCACCCAATTTGATCTCCTCCGCCTGTTTGCTACATGATCCGACAGTCATCGCTGCTTTCGCCCAATCGCAATCGGAAGTTTCAATGTGTGTCTTTTCTGTCCCCCCCGATTGCGATTGCCCGATTGAATCCTGACCGTCGCTTCCACGATCTGACGGCTGGCGTTTCATCACCTACGCCTCGGCCAGGTCCCCTCATTCACGCTTCGCTCCATTGTTTTTCCATGTTTTCCTTTGTATTCTGCTCGGGGTGGTAACATTTGGTGTTTTACACTATGTGATCATCTCGCCACCACTTTCCATCATTTCTCCGCTCTCCCGCTGCCATTCTCCCGCCTCTTTGACATTTCTCGTCACCCGCGCACAGGTTTTTAAACGGGGTATATTTTTAAAGTGTGCGGATAGTACGGAACGGTCGAGCGGCCAAACGAGACGGCGGAAGCGAGTTTGAGAAGATGAACTGTATCGAAGATTAACGTTTCAATCCTGCAGTCAATGGCAAGGCCTTTGTTGAAGACCAATGAGCGCACCGAAATGCCATTCTTCACGCTACCTAACAACAGGACTTTTTCCTTCAGAGGTACACCTTCCCACAGCATCCTCCATGCCTTCTCGAGCCCTGAGACAATTAAATACACTGACTGAAGCTCAGCTCAGACAGTCAGGCAGCATTAAAGAAGCATGGAAGGACTTGCAGTTTTCCATCCAGTTCATTTATTCCAGAATGGCAGCACAGAGCTCCAAGCTCCAGAAAGGACTCCAAATAAATATCCGAGGTCAATTTCCGGCTTGACAGAGCCTCCAAACAGTCTTCAGAGTACACACAGCACTGCATTTTGCCATTAAGCGGTATGGGCGTGAACACTTCCGCCGATTCTGTCTTAATGAGATCAATTCAATGTTCATCTACCTCTGTTTTCTCTCCTCTCCTATAAAAGATCCCCGAGAACATAATGTAAAGGTTGTTGTTCAGTTGCTGGGCATTTGCTGTTAGAGGGATTCATTTGACTGTTAGAACAGTCGTGGGAGGGAGTAGCAGAGTAGTTGTATGTAATAGGCTGGGAGGAGAAATTCTGGGCTGTAACAGCCATTGAGCCATATTGTACATGACTGGTTTTGCATCAATTAATCAAAGCACATTTCACAGGATCCTGGTCTATTACTATTGGTGATGTGTTTTCTTACTCTGTTTATTACATTTCCATATTGTTTCATGTTCTTCTGGTAGGCATCAGAATAATGGTATAGGATTCACCCTTGTTAGGTGCCCTATGCTGTCTGCTCTCCCTACCTTTATGTTTTCCACCCTATGTGTTGTCTAAGAGTGGGTTCACGGGTTTAACCAGTGCATCGGATGTTATTTCCTGCTGGCTGATGTATGAACTTGGGGGTTTGCTTCTTAGATGTTTCTTTGTAATCTTATCTCTGTTTTTCCCTTGGAGTTGCTAAAGAAGACCTGGAGTTAAATGACCTCTGGTCTGATCTATAAGCTGCCCCTTTGTCTCTTTGAGAGCTGCCTTTGAGTATGTCCAAGCAGGTCTGGAGTTAAATGACCTCTAACCTGATCTATAGACAAAAAGTTGGTTGTCTTTCCTTCTTCCACTTTCTCTCCTTAATGTTCCATTCCATCATCTATCTAAAAGATCCTTTAGTGTAGATGACTTGCCCTTTGAAAGCCTTGGCTAGTGGATGCAAGTAATTTCCCTTTCATGACTCCATAGCCCAATGGTTGGCACTATCTTGGCCTATCCTCCTTGCTGAAGCATCCTGCTGCCATGTTCCTTTCCTCCCATTGCTTTCTCGGCCTATGATCTCCTAACCAACCCAACAACCCTTCAACCAAATCATTTAAAACCCCCTTCTGTGCTTCATAACTAGCCTAACATGTCATTCTGAGCTTCAAAGAGACATCATTCTTTGATCTATTTGGAGAGATCCCTCTCTGGGTCCAGGAGGGCTAGATCCTAGGGCCCCAAAGTGGTTCTGATGCTGTCTCATCTTATGGTCTTGCCAATCTGGCCAAAACATGGGAACCCCAACAAGGTGTTGTCTCAATAATTCTTCCTATGTTACCCTCATAGAAGACCTCATGTGTTGACATGGGTGTCGGGAGCGGGTTGTCCGGAACATGGGAAGTAGAATTTTCAAGACACGACAGAATTACTCTAGGGATCATGAGAAATCAAGAACGATGATGAATACCATTCTAGGGCATTTCTTTGAGAGACATGATTTCAAAAATACTTTCTTGAGAGGGAAATGTCTCATTCAAATGATCTGATGAGTCTGAGGGACCAAGATAGGGAGATTGGGAGTATGTGTCGAAATGCATTCTAGAAGTATCATGTTCATACTTGTTCCCCGAAGCCAAGATGATTTCACAATAATTGACTTCTATGGGGCTTAACATCATGACATCATTGAACAAATCAATCTGATCAGGGGAAGGGACCATCCAAGGATCAGGTGATGTAGAGATCATATTGACTTAAGAAAAATTCATCGGAGGAAGAGAAAACAAACCCATAAGGGTAGAATATTTGAAAAGCCCTACCCGCACAATTTCATAAGGTGTGGTGGTATGCTCAACATATGGGACATTGCTTTCTGAAGAGGTGGAATCAAAAAAGGACAACTGATCAATACTGGTAATATTTCCTTTGTGTAGGAAACAAGGAAAAAAAAAGAGAGAGGACGACACACACAACATGGTGTGAGTCCAACTATGACTGAGTAGAAGATTATAATTGAGTTTTACATCAATGATTTCTACTTCCACTTTGAGCTTTTTTACTTCCAGCATGATAGGAAAATAGGGGAGGATACCAAAAGGATGAGAGTCCCTTCCATCAAAAGCTTCCAAAGTATTTGGAGACTGGTTAAGAGTTGGATAACTGATGGCTTTCTAACACGATACAAAAATTATGCAAGTGGACGCACTTTCATCCACAACTTCCCGATGGATATTCTTTCCATTAATACAAACTTGGATAATCAAAGCAAGTTGATGAAGGAGACACGGAAAAAAATTTTCCAGATCAAAAGTAATGAAGCTCAAATTGGATGGATCGACTCCTCCGACAGCGGATAAAAACGCTTTCCGTTGTGATGGGCAGCTTTGAAGGACCTCTATCACAGACATAGCGTAAGGTGCCTAAGCCAGCTCCTCAACAATATTTTAGTGTTGAGTGGTGCATGAATTTGAATTATACGAGGACTTGTGGAGCACGACTTTAGAATTTGATCGTACAATGGGATCAGAACTAGGCCTTTCAATGTGAAGAGGGCCAGAAGCGGGCAGGGGAGAATGAGTAGGAGCATCAATGATTTCATTCCCCACCAACTGACATGATTCCAAATAATATTTAGATCTGGTAACTATAGATATGGGTGCAACACCATTCATCGTGAATACTTGAGAACCAAAAGAGGTGGAAGATTGGGGATGTTCCACCATTTGAGTCTGCTTTCATGGAAATGGCTCTTTAAGAACAATTAGAGTCCCTTGAGTTCCTTTCAGTAATCGATTCACCTCGGCCCGTCGTGGATATTCCTTGGTGTAATTCTCATCATAACATATTAGGAAATGATACTTTAGTTTATGTTTAGCTCCATCATTATTGTGAGGTTTGAGGGAATCCTGCTTTGGTGCATCAGGTTTAGATTTACCTTTTCCTTTCTTTTTTCCTTTAGAGAATTTTTCGATCGTAGAAGACTGAGCGCCATTGACCTTTTAATTTTTTCCAGGATTCGGAGGATTCTGAGGAACAAAATCCGAGAAAGAAGATTATGTCTGCTTAGAAGCAGAAGAGGACTTCCAGGAAGTCTACAAAATAGAGCCAATGACGTCGTCGACCAGTGGCATCACTGGATATTTTGAGGTCGCAGACTGAGAGCTCGGGCGTGGAGTGTCAGGTAAAATATCATATAACATGTCGTATTGGGAGTAAACCAAATCGAGATACTGGGCACAAGCTATGGCTTGCTCTTTTGTGATAGCTACCCTCATAGTAATATCCTTAGCGATCTGATTAACGAATGATTTGGTAAACCATTCTGTCAACAGTTGATCATGAATATCAAACTTGATCAAACGATCACACCTTATCCATTCATGAATACGATGGGAGATATGTGTAGCAGTATCTTGCTTTAAGTATGTAAGGAGGTGGGTTCTTGTTTCGTAATGAACAGGCAACTGAAAATGTGTAAGAAAAGCCATGGGTAAGGAATTGAAATCTTGAAAAGTTCCGTGCGGAAGTTCAATGTACCACATTTCAGTGGCACCAATCAACTTCCTTTGAGAAAGATGTAGACGGATGAAATTGTTGACCCAGGAATTGGAGGAGCACCAAATATGGTATGTCATAACATGCGCTTGGGGATCTTCTCAAGACTTTCCTTCAAACATGGGGAAATCACTTAGAATTTTGGTTGGAATCGGGAGCTAATATAGATTGTGAATAATTGGATCATTGGTCAATATTGACACATCAGGAAGTTCCAACATCACGATAAATGGAAATTATGGATTGAAAGTCACGGTGTTCGGTCTTTGATACATGCCCATTTGCGGATTCCAACCATGTTGGAATAAATTCTACCCCCAAGGGTTTTGTCTCGAAGGATTTTTCCCATATGGATTTTGTCCATAAGGAATGTGACCTTTTGGATTCAAAACATAACCCAGTTACTGAACCAAAAATGGATTCTGACCCATAACAGACCACTGAGGTCTAGCCTGACCATAGTTCGTAGCAAATAGATTTTGCTGCTGAAATTTTTGGAATGGATTTCCCTACGGTTGACCCTACGAACCCAAAAGGTTATCTTGGGAACCCAAGGGTTGGCCTTGTGAGACCACGGGTTGACCTTGTGAGCCCAAGGGTTGACGTTGGGGTTGCTAGATGGTACTGTGAGGTTGCTGAGGTTGGCTAGGTTTCCCCTGAGGACCAGGTTGGTTTAGCTGGACAAAGATCTAACTTTGCTCAAACGAGGGTTGTCTTTGCTGGAAAAAAGGCTACCCCTGATGAAATTGAGGTTGGCATGGTTGACTAGAAGGTTGTCCCTGCTGAAAATAGGAAAACTAACCTTGCTGGGGGGAAGGTTAATTAGGTTGTACGTAAGGCGTATCCTATTGCACATAAGGTTGACCTTGCAGCCCATAAGGTCGATTGGGACCATAGATAGGACCCTGCTGAAAAGTATAACCTCCTGACTAAATGCTAGAATTCCCTTGAAATCCTTGCAAATTTATAGGTCGGATCTGCAACTATTGGGAACCATACGAGATGTAATGCTTTTGGTTAAGACTTTGCAAAAATTGCTGGTATTGATCATATGTTAACCTTGTTGGACCAGATGATTCAGCAGAAACTGGAATGTGAACTTGAGTTCCACCCACAAATGGTCCAATGGAGGGTTGGGAAATGTTCGACAAGGTAGGACCTCCACTAGAAGACGAAATTGATGGAATCAACGTAGGAACACTGACAGGAATCGCTAAAACACCCACGCAAACAATTGTATTTTTGGTAGTAGGTGTGATTATAGTTCAAGCAGGCATGGAAACAACTATGTTGGAAACACTTGGACCAGGAGCAGATACTCCGATATTTTTCCAAATAGTATTGTAATACAAAGGTGTATCACTTTACATACTCGAGATCAAGTGTCCCAACCAGGTGTAATCATGCGGAATATACGGCTGGGTGGAAGGCTGAGAAGTCTCCACATAAGGAAAACCCTCAGGAGGGAATTGAAATCCCCCAAACAAAGTCTCATCTACACCATTGATGGTGCTTGAAACCTCCAGGGGGGGTGAAACCTCTCCTTTAGAAGCCATCGAAAATAACTGACGGGCAACGGTCTGAGATGGGCACGGTGAATTCACAAACAGTACAACAGGTGTATCATATGGACTATATGGCCGTTGAGGGGAGATTTCAATGGATCAAATAATGGATTTAGAGGGTAGGAAAAGTAGCCTACTAGCACATTAGGAGGAGATCGAGAAGCAAGAGGTTGGATACTCAAAACTAGGGCGAACTCATCAGTTTGAGTCCTAGTTGAAGGCAAAGAGTTAGAAGAGATAGGTGACAATGTCTCTTTGGAAGAGGATGATGCAGAGGAAACTAAACTTGGTGGTTCAACCACGGTGATCTTATCTCAAAAATAAGAAGAGGAAGAATATGATTAATTAAAGGCTTTAAAAAATCTCTTTATAAGGAGTTACTCATGATGTGGCCCATAAATGTTCTAACAGGTAATCCATGTGATCATTGGTAATTAATTTTAGAAAAAAAGAAATAAATAAAAAAGGGTAAGTTAGGAAAAAGTATTACTAGGTAGTCGTGAACTGAAATATACAACTTGGTGATCAAATGAAAGATAAATACCAAGGACATAACGTATGACAACCAATCTCCCTGAATGTTGTGTTCAGTGTATCACATCTACAAGGCTGCTGACTTAGTTACCTATGGCAGGTTTGTAGCCTAATGGTGTCTCCTAAAATATACGCGATGGTACGTGGGAGTCCAAATCTATAGTAGTGTTGTTTGATGCATAGTCATTCAATGAGAGCATCCAAAAATATATTTTCATACATCAATATACTTCCATATGCAGGACAGGATATCACCCCCTAGCTATAATGCACTAGACTGTTGGCGACATCTCCTTCACTTAACGATGCTGGAACACATCTCCAGCATAGGCCTCTAAATGTGACTTGTTAGGTTCCAAATTCTCCTTAGGTTGATTGAATAAATTTTAAGGTTTATCTTGAATTATTTCTTGGTTTTAATGTCGTACCGATGTCACATGAACCCCTAAGATGCCTCTAAATGAGAGAAGCAATCATTCATTTTGATGAAAACTTTGTTAATGAAGGAGAAGGAAACTCAAGCAATCAATGCAAAAAACAAAACAAATGCAGAGAATATCATTCACTTTTCTCTTCAAGTGCACATTGATCTTAAAGAGAAACAAAAATTTTAAAACTTTTTCCTTTCACTAAATGCACTTAGAAGTGACTCGAAATGAAACTTTCATTACCTAAAGCGAAATGAAACAAAAATATTTTTGTATTTTTCTTATAAGCACAATGAAAAATGTAGAATGCAAATCAATCCACATTGCTTTGAGTACTAATGAAATCTCTCAAAAATGCATGCAAGAGGCAAATATTTGAAAACCAAAGAGAGACCCAAGACGATTTCCCCAACACAATACACCCTTCATTTACACACTAATCAAACACTCAAAGAAAAAAAAACTCCAGTTGAAAAAAGCAAGCAATTGTGATCTATGCTTGATAGAAAAAGAAACTCAAGTGCACTAAAGGTTGATGCTTGAAAATTATACTTGCGAGAACTGACCAAAAGACAAACTCAACCAAACAAAAAGACTAAATGGTACAACAAGACTTGATTAAACGAGAAGTTTGAAAATCAACAAAGCAAGCATCCGCTTGGATGACCCGAAGACACCTAGAAGCATTGGGATGACAAGGATGCACTAGATTTGCAGAAAAAACAACAAAAGATGCAAAAATAAAATCATAATTTTCGTTGAAAAGAGAAGAACAAGAGCTATTCAAACAAAAAAGAACACTCAGAAGGATGAGACCCACTGGCTAACCAAATGAAGGAAACAATAAAAAAATGACACAAAGAAATCGGCACAGATGTTAAGCTGCAACCCGCTCTGTAACAGTAAAAGCGCAACTGTGAAAACGCATTAAGCGTTGATCGACGCGATTCTCAGAGAAATACTAGTGCCGATCGAGGAGAAGACTAAAAAATAAAAAGGTTTTCCTAACTGACACTAGGCTTATCACTTCAATACAGAGATAAATGTCTGTAAGAAATTACAGAAGCTGTAGAGACAATGAGATGGACACTTAGCAAAATTCGATGACAAAACAAGAAATAAAAATAAAAAATAGGAGACTTAAAGGCTAGCAGTCCCCAACGGAGTCACCAAATTTTTATGCAGGAAAATCCTCTCTATGGATAGAGACAGTCGCTCTAGCCCTATGATGGGTCTAGTAACAACAAGGAAAAATTAGAAGCCTACTTTTCTAGACTGCAAATGTATGTAGATTGTGGATAGATCACCTACCTCGATCTGATGCTTTTCCTCGTTTGAATCCCTTGATCCTTCACGTTTTTTGGTAAGATCCTCATTGTTATCGGTGCTTGGTTACCTACAGAAGGGGTCAAACAAAAAAAAATGTGAAATCATCACACATATCTTACATATAAAATCTACCTAGTTAATCAAGGATAAATAAGAATCCAATCATACATTAAAGACGAGAATGGAAAGAAGGAATCAATTGTATTATATTAAAATGGAGAGGGGGAGTTACAACTTGCACCTTGATGTCACAGCTCCCCTTCGATGGGTCCACATCCAGGCACGTATCCAAAGCGCTCGTTCCAACTTGAAGTGAAAGGGAAAAAGGTCTCAACTCTTGATTGATACCTATAGCAACAAATTTCTCTCTGTTGTTCTTCTCTCTATTATAATTAGCAGAGCTATGGGAGAATTTCCGTTATATAGAAAGGGAAGAGGGAACATGGATCCACTTAAGGTGGGGAAATGGGTTATCCCTTTGGGTGGTTCCATTTTTGTGGGAACAAAGAACCCAAAGGGAGAAGCTAGGCTCTATCATCAGGAACAAACAATCATCTCTCCGCCACAAAGCTTCACTTCCATTTAAAAAAAAAATTCTACAAGAGGGTAGACGCAAGTATGGTCCTCAATCTAGCGCCAATCGGCACTGCTCTAGACCAAAAAAGAGCCATCGATGCGAGTAATACATGAAAAGGGCATGACATTCCAGATAACCATGTTTTGAAGGAGATGCTTCAGGAATGGTCAACAAAGAGTTTACTCATTATGCTGGAAGGGATATGATGGCATATTTTCATGATGGAAAATAAACACAGGGGTCACTTTTAGGGGTCTCCAGGATCAGGAACGGGGAGTACAAGGACAGTGAAAAATTGCTGTGTAACAGGAGCACTAGATCAAAATTCATGGTAGTTAATGAATATGAGGAACGTATGCCAGGGACTAGTGTTAACGAGTGATAGTTGGCATGCTGAGGAGGGAGTGAAAAGGTATGATAAGCATTGGTAAGGCATGCTAGGGAATATCAAGGCATGTCAAGAAGTCATAACCTATGCTTGGGAGTTCTAGTGTGTGCTAATTATATGTGCCAAATAGTGCCAATAAATGCAAATACATGCTAGTTGCTAAGGATGTGCAGAGTTCCAGGGTATGTCAATATGCTTCAAGAAGTATCAGGGCAACAAAAGAAAGAACCAATAAGAGGGTTAATAATTCGAGACTTTATATTTTTCAAAAGGGGCATGCTAGGCACACTAATAATAGGTCCCAATACATCCCAAGTGGCATTGTGTGCCAACTGCTAATGTATGTCAATGCATTCAACCAATGTGTTCCAGGGCATGCTAGGGACTACATGCATGCAGACACATGCTAGGAAATTTCTATGTTGTGTTAGCGCATCCCACCATGTGCTTGGGCGTTAGTGCCATGACAAGGTGTTATAGGTACAAATATGTTCCAAGACATGCGAGGTGCTAAGAAATGTTAGTGTGTGCTGAAGCATTTATTTAAGGTGTGCCCACATTGTTGAGGAGTGTTTGGTCTTTCTCATTAATATAATTGACAGAGTTTGATTGTGTATTAAATAATATATTTCCTACACACAGTAGTGGAACCTTATCTAAATATAATTTGCTAGATAATAAACTTAATAGATATGAATCATGCGTTGACTCATAGGAAAACTCTATTCGACCAGTCATTACTTGAGGGAAATGATACACACTAATTACTTCCTTAAAAAATGACTGACTCTAACCACTATGGCCTTGGACATATTATAAAAGAGACTCCACAATAATGGTCTTAAATCGTTATCTTTTGACAAAAAATATATTAACAAGCACATAGCATCAGTAAAAACTCATTGGAATGATCAATGATGATGAACATTTTTTGACCGTCACCAAAAGTAACAAAAAGAGAATTGGTGAGGGTCATTAAAAGTTCGTCACTAGAAGTGTCACCAAAGAGAGAATTGGTGATGGGCCTTTAATGACCCTAACCAAAAGTGTCATTGAAAATGGCTTTGGTGAAGGACCTTAAAGGACCATCACTATATACACTTACAACGACATTTTTTTAAGGACCGTCACCATATGTGATATTGGTGACGGACCTTAAAGGTCCGTCACAAGCATGACCCTCACTAATGTCCTTTTTTATTGTAGTGTGATAATCAGTTTTTCGTTTATTACAAATAGGGAAGGAAGACCTTTTTGAGTTAAAGGTTCTATCCTATCGAAAAATATGTTTACAACTATCTCTAAGCTGTGACATTTTTTCTCCAACTGTGCAATAAGGTTTCTCTTTGTAAGAACTTTATTTACCTCCAAAATTGTCTTTGTCCTGTTTTCAACTCCTAATTCATCCAACTCTTATGTGTTCTTTGAATTTAAGAACTTGATAATGTTGTTGGTAGTGTTTGGCATGTCTCCAAGTTTTTCTTTCATAGTTTTGATGGAATCATTGGCTTTATGTATTAATTATTTCTACTCAAATATGATCTATATGCAGGGCTAGATTTCATCATTGGAGTCAATCATATCTGTATGAATTATCTCTTTGATTTTACCCAAGGTGTTTCCTATAGATGAATCCATATCAGACTTCTCCAACCTTTCTATTAAATTTTATGCTCTCTGGGCTTTAGATGCATGTGAACTCTCACTTTTGGACTTATGATCCTGCAACAATTTCACTTGGTCCTGAAGCTTCTTTATTTCTTCTTTCTGGATGGACATATTTTGCACTGCTTTGGTAAGCTGCTCAAATCCATCTGCCATACTTGTTATATATGGTGTGGATGTAGGAATGTTTATAAGGGGTACAACCTCCAAAGGAACCAATGAAAGTTTGGGAGCTTGCTCCTTTTCCTTTATCATATTTTCCATCTCTGACTCCATCTCCCTTAGCTGAGCATTCTGCTTCATGATGAGCTTCATCATGTTTGTTTTCTAGGACTCTATCTCTTCAATTTATTTGGCCAAAGGGTCCTCTGTAGCTAGCATTTTTAGTTTCTTCCTCAAAGCTACTATGTAAACATTTTTCTTTTTAAGCATCTCTTTTGCAACTCTGATATTGGAGGGATCATATCCAATTTTGATGACTAAGTCTTCCAAAGACTTAATCCTTGAATCATTGGCCAAATAATATATTTTTTCCATTTTGAGCAGTGACTAGATATTAGGTAAAGAAACCTGCAATTTGGACAAACTCATAGAAGTGTTAGTGAGTTTGGATGAAACTATTTCACCTGTCTACTTGTGCATATCCATTTGTTCAATGGGATGTATTTCTTTAATATCAAAATTAGATGCAATATTTTTATAATCTGTTATTGTCTTGGGCTCTGGAAGTTGTGCTTGGAGAAAAGAAATATGCATTTTTCCTTTCTCAGATTCAAAGGCTCACAACAATCTACTTTCATAGATGGAAGTCTGCTTATAGAACTAAATATATGTACTAGTCTTCAAAACTTCATTATTCAATTTAATATCCCCGCATATATCAAATAGTCTCTTCTCTTTCCCACTGTAACAACTATACTCGTTTGAATAGCTTGTTGTTGATCCTTTGAAGCTTTAGAGGTGGTAGGAGAGAGTGTGGTCTAACAACCTACTTGTGAGGAAGTAGGTGTCTCTTTGGTGATGATAATGACTTCCTGCTTTGAATCCTTGCCTAGATTTACTTTGGGATTGAGCTTATTCCTCTTCTTGTACATGATTTTGAACTCTTTGCTGGAATTGTCAATCATTGAAGGTGGCTCTTCTTCTATGATCATTTTTTTTACTTTCTCCTCTGGGACATGAGCCTGTGATGTTGAAGTTGAAACCAACTGTTCCTTGGCCTCTTGTAGAGTGCTCTCAGTCCACTCTAGCTGGTTCATGTACCTCTCAATATCTCGTTAGTGAGTATGAATGTAAGTTTTATATTTTTTCTCTACCCTTAGCTTGGAGATGGTATCTAATGAGTCATATGATGATGTAAAACTAAGGCTGAATTGCATTCCTTTCAGCAAATTTTTTGCTTCCTCCAATGCTTCCCTACTGTTACAAATGAAGGGTCCTATTTGTGATTTGATCATGAATTGGGATTTTTTTCTTGCCAAACACAAAATGGACCTCATCGCCATTGAGAATTTTCCTAATGTATTCCAGAGCAAAAATCCTCATTGGAAGGAATTTTGGGAGCTTATATGGGGAAAGGTCACATCCATATATTCTTAGTTTTTTGTAATTATGGTAAAGATAACAGACTCCTATTTTGGTTTGGTCTGATAAATGGAAATTTTTTTTTATTTCTTCAATGATTCTTGGCTCTAAATTACTACTTATAAGACTGAGTGTTGGATGTACAAATAGGTGTATGAATTGTTTGTATGAGTATTATTTTTGCTACTTCATTACCACTCTAGTCCAGAATATGAGATATTGTTTATTTCCATCATCATCCATATTCCACAATGCAAACTTGAACCTGTCTCCTTGAAAATATAAAAAAATATATACTAAAACATAGGCATATTTAAATACCTCCTCAATTTGTAATTTGAAAATTGTTCATGGATGGAATCTGCAAGGAATTGGCTTAAGTTGAATAAGATGGAAGGTTTGGAATCTATGAAGAAAATGGAAAGTAATTCTATAATGCCCTAATCTACTAACTAATCTGAGTAATAACTAAGGAGGTAGGAGATAACTGTAATGATCTGCTTGGCTTTATCAGGGAAAATGGATGATGGATAAGGGATGATTCTTCTTGGGTGATTCAAAATATTTAGCCAAAAAAAGCTCAAGGGTTTTAGCCCTTTTCACAAAGTCCATCTTCTGATAAAATTGAGTGAGTGATTCTTGAAAGAAAGGGGTGGCATTCTCTGTTATAGGGGCCTGCATCATTTGGTATATGGCTTGAGTAGTTATGGTTATTAAAATCTCTACTGTAGGGGAAATAATAGCTCTCTGATTGGGCACATAACAATATTGGCACTTCCTAATGAATTAAGGGGAAATGTGGGTATGGGGAAAGATGTAATGGGGAAAAATGGACTCCCACAGTCCAATATCATCAGAATTTTCAATGAATTTCTCTTCAAGCCAGTAGTACATTTCAAATAATTCAAACTCACACAGGGTTTCAAGGAGTTTGTAAACCTTATCTGCCAACGGTAAATGATCAAGAACAAATGAGGGATGGATTAGTGGACTTACTGGTTCTTCCTGTCCCTTCTTCTTAGGAGGCATGGTTGGGTTAGGTTTGATAGTGGATGAGTGTTTCTGATAGATAAATGGAGGCCATGACTAAGTAAAATATTCGCAATTACGATGAAGCAGAAATCAGTTGCAGAGAGTACTTTGATAGTGATCGGATTAGCTTTTCTGGTGCTCAGTCGACCTGTAGCAAACATGTATAGAGTAGAGGAAAAGGTAAGGTAAAGGATTAAAAATGATCAAGGATGGATTGATTCACAATTTGGTCTATTTTTCATTGATGGTCGCGTGGGTCTGTTGGATTAATGGTTAGTGAAGAATTTAATTCACCAACAATTGCATTACTGTGGGAAAGCATTTAATTGGAAATGGTATAGTCCAGGTGGTGTGACATGATTGACACTCAACGAGTGGATTGGATGTTTTTAATATAGAGGGGAAACTAATTTTGCGCAGGGGGTCTAAAGTGGTAAATGGTTTCAATAGCGGGGGCGTGAAATGATGAGAGGACGCCACGTTAGCATGGGTCCGAAACACAAAACCACTTATTTCAGACCCCCCTGGACAACAAATTTTGGATGGAGAGCGGGGGCCGAAAAATGATAAAGGTTGTTTGATGGAGGAGTGGGGATCAGATGATGGGAAAAATGGAGGTGAGTTAATGTGCAGCGATGGGATGTTTTGTCAGGCAGCGGGAGAGTTAAAAGGGATGAAAACTTTAGATAATTGGATAATGCGCCAAACCTTCATTTTCATATGTCGAACACTTTAGACTTAGGATAAAGCTTTTATTCCTTTGCCTTTTGCTGCACATGAAATATAACTTTGAAATTTAAACTTAGGGTAAAATTTTTCATGCTTTTCAAAGCCCCAATGCAATTTCTACTTACCCTTTCATTTTCAATTCTTTTTCCAAGTTAACAATTTTTCATCTTCAATCCTGAGGGTTTATTTAAGCTAGCAAACCTACATATCATTTTTTTTTATAACAATTTAACCTAATCTATCACTTACTTCTCCTATTTATTCATATTAGACTGTTGAATCAATATCATTTTCTACCTAACTGCTGATTTGTCAAGATTAAACTATTTGAAAAATCATTATTCACTAACCTAATTAACATGAAATTCACAATTGTTCCATCATGATTAAGCTATATGATTGGAACAAAAAACTATTTATTGTGGCATTTTAAGACAAGATGCACACAATTTTATTGGATTTTGACATAAGGGAAACTAATTTAGTAGTAGTGGCATTTAAATTTGCAACACTTTCAGTATTATTTCTATTTTTCTTTTGTAAGATTTTATTCTCTTTTAAGTCTTTTTTCAATTTTCTGTCTTTTTGTCTTTTTCTTTATATTATTTTTCTTTTTGACATACCCTCTATTGATTTTATTATATATATATATATATATATATATATATATTTGGAAATAATTTTCAAATTTAAAGTTATTTACAATTTAAAATTACAAATACGACACACTCAATCACCTTGAGATCCTATAAAATATAGGACCCTAATAGTAGTTCCAGCCAAGGATGACACTTTTTCATGTGAAGTGTCAAGAGCATATGATCAGGGGCCTTGAGTATCCAATGTATGTAATGTCTGCATTTGATTTCTTTTTTTGTTAAGGTACTTATGATATCTTGTCAATCAGGGCTTAGCTCCTTCTCTACGAGCTTCAACTCCAATCAACAAGTTATCCAATCAAATAAATATAGAATGTGATATTTACAATTATGTAAGAAAAATATTTATGCTAAGAAAAGTAGTGCGTCAACATACTGCCATTGAAAGGACCACCAGGTAACTCTGCTCCATTCAGGTCCTTGAGGAATAATGGATTGTTTCCCCTAAAAGCATAAATAATATATGTCCCTTTCCAAATATGATCAAATTTACCATGTTTACCTTTGTCTTCTCTCCTGGAATCCCACCTTCGAAATTTTTCTCTAATGTTGAAGTCATCTGCTTTAGTCCTTCTGTTAAAATTATTTTTGACATTTTACTGAATTACTTGAGTTTTGTTATAGACCTCCTCCCTTGACTGCTACAACTGAATGGTTTGATTTATTCTTCTCTATATATCATTTGGCTCAAAAGTTAATTATTATATTATCTTAATGGTTGATACTCCTAAAGATGATGGAAACAGAGCATCCATTCTGTAGATCAAATGGTATGGTTGTTATAGGTGAATTTGGGCACCATTCCCAATGACCTGGTTGATTGGATATCATTCCCAGGACCAATGAATAGGGTCTATCATCCCCTATCATTTGAGTTGCTACATGCCCTAAGACAAAGAAAAAGAAATATTATCCATGACTTCCATCTGCAAGGTTTCCAATATTTGAAGAACATGATAAATTGAATATGAGATCACCAATGCAGTCGCTAAAGGGGCTAAGTACATTGCATATGAAAGTAGCTCCATTCAAAGGTGCTCTGCAAAGCACTTCCCGACACTCAACGGTGAGTTGGTCATTTGGGAGCGAAATTCTCATTGTTCCAGAATCTCCACTTGGCTAGTGTCTTCTAGAAGAGTTCATATGTGTCAAACTTCGAATCCATTTGTCCATTTGATACGTTTGAGATTGGAAACATGTCTTGCCTATTATTATAAAGTCATTGATTGTAAAACTACCTTCATATCCTCTATAAATTGAGCACAGATCCTAGTGCTTGGAACGAAAGAATTTGAGTAGAGAAATGCTGGTGGAATTTCAATTGAGGAGTTGATTTGTGTAACATGCTATTAGAGAGATGTGCATTGTGATGAGGATGGGATGCTGCTAGAGATGGTTACATCAAATCAATAACTGGGTTTTAACCTCCCCTTCTATCCATTAATAAATATTGCTGCTTACTTTCCCACATATATATCTCTATAAGCCTCTGGCTTTCATATTCTGAATTCTTATCTGATGTATATGGTTCATGTTTCATTGGTTTAACTGAATAACTTGAATAGGCATATGTATATTTCTATATCTTTGTTGTTTAGTTCTCCTCCTTGGAGGAAATATTTTTGCGATCTAGCTTGGATTTGAAGCTATAGCAAGAGCGACAGAAGGAGAATTGGAAGCGCTTGGACTCCAAGTAATTTTCTTGATCTATTATGTGTGTTTATTTACTGTTGGGAAAAGTATCTGCAAAGTATTTAACCCGTTGTTCTATATGAGCACAATATCTAGGGAATAATGTTTTATAGGTAATCCATAATTCCGCATAACAATGGTGACATACCAATTGAATTTTTTTTTGTAAGTCTGCGAGAACAAAGTGCATTAACCAACTTGTTGTGCCAACATTTCTTGTTGTCTTCCAACAGTTTCTTAATGATATATACTAGAATATTATTTGAGGATTGAAATAACCCATTAACCTGACTGTAATAAGCTGCTGAATGTACTAAATTAATGTGGTACTTATTATAGAATTCAATCATTTCCTTAGATTTAAAAATTGCTACATTGTCAGTAATAAGTTTTCTAGGACAACCAGTAATAAGTTGGTCTCAATAAATTTAATAATGAAAACATCAGTAGCAGATCTGGAAGGGGTGGCCTTTATCCATTTAGTAAAGTAATATGTGGCTGTGAGAATCCACTTATGTTGGCTAGAGGAAGGAGGATGAATTTCACTAATGAAATCCAATCCCCACAGCTGAAGAGGGCTCTCAACTGAAATAGGTTTTAATGGCAGGGATAAGAGATTTATTTTTCCTTCAAAAATGTGGCATTTATGGCATGAAGTTACCTTCTTATGAATGTCAAGGAAAAGGGTATGCCAGTAAAAACAATCTTTGAGGATTTTATTGGCAGTGGTTTTCTAATAAAGATGGCCACCATAGTCACCTTCATGGAACTCCTACATGATTTTCTCTGCATCATCCTTAAATAAGAATTTAAGTAAAATTCCACTAGCGTCTTTCCAATATAAAGCATTTTCTATGATGAAAAATTTAACTGCCTTTAATTTGATAAATCTTGCCTTTATTTTTGCTAGACTAGGAGGAGCATTTAAATTTAATAAAACATACAACAATTCTGCATACCAGGGTGAGTTTAAAAATGCTTCATCTATGTGTGGAGTCACATATTCCTCTTGATCATCTAGTGCAACAACAAAGTTGATGTATAATTTATGGAAATTAGACTCTGCCATCACTTTGGAAATTCCTTGTCCTTTGATCAACTTTGTTGGTTTGATTTCTAAGTCATACTCAAGGATGTCAGTAAATCATTTTACTCATTTTCCATCTATTCAATTCTATGTCAAAATATCCTTTACAACTGAATTAAGTCCATTTGCAATAATATGTGAATGAAAAATATATACTCTAAAATATTTTATTGCTTTAACCAATTCAAAGGCCTATTTTTGCATGATATTATACTTCAAATATGCATCTCTTAAATAATTTCTGAAAAATGCAATAGGCTGTTCAAATCCTTCCTCATTTTTCTGCAACAAAACAAATCCAATAGTGTGTTCAGAAGCAAAAGAAAAGATAATAAAATATTTGGTAAAATATGGAATAATCAACACTAATGATTTTCTTAATGCTTGCTTCACTAAATCAAAGGATTGTCTATCCCCAATACTCCATTTAATTTCTGAATCTTTTTGAATCATGTTTGTTATATTTCTAAGAATTTCTGCAAGATTAGGAATGAATTTCATTAGGAAATTAATTTTTCCAATAAAAGACTGAAGCTCTTTGATGTTTCTTGGGTGACTGATTTTTAATATTGCTTCAATTCTACTAGGATCGATCCTAATTCCATACTTTGAAATAATATGACCAAGAATATTACCTTCCTCAAGGCCAAACAATGTTTTCTTAGGATTTATGAGATACCAAACCTTACAGACTTTTCAAACACTCTTCTTCGATGCCCCAAATGTTCCTCGTCAGTATTTGAATATACCGTAATGTCATCAAGATAAATCACAATAAAATGTCCAATTTCATCAGTAAAGGCAATATCCATTTCTTTTAAATGTGGCTCCGACATTTATTAACCCAAAGGGCATCTTCACATACATGAAGGTTCCCCATGGAGTAGTAAAATTTGTTTTATCCTGATCATCAAGATGTACTAGGACCTGGTTATAACCTGAGAAACCATCAAACAAGGATATCCTACTAGATCCTACTACGTTTTGTAATGTATGATCCATTTTTAGAAAGGGGTATTTTTCTTTCTTCGAGACCTTGTTAAGATTTCTAGAATCAATACATAACTGGATTTCTCATGTTTTCTTCCTAGTAGGTACTATATTAGACACCGATTTAGAGTATCTGAGAGGGGCAATGATTTTAGCATCGTACATATTTTTGACCTCTTTCTGAATCAATGGCATTAGAACAGGATTTATTCTACAAATCTTTTGTTTCAATGGTTTATGATCTTCTTTGATTGGGATTTTGTGTTGTATGATACTAGTATCATATGCTTTAAGATCCTCATCGCTCCAAGCAGAGACATCAACAAACTCTTTGAATGAATCTTTGTATTCTTGTTTTCTGATAGTAGGTAGTGATTTTGAGAGTTTTATAATTTTAGGATTATCATTAACTACCTATATTACATTCCTCTACATCTGCCCCTACGGCCTCTATTTTTGGATTTTTTGCTACATCATTAAAATCAAAAAGTTCTTCTATTGGGACTAGACCTATAGGCAAAATTATTATCTTTATGTTGAAGTACTTCAAATTATTCTTTTTCTTGATCAATTTCATGCAATTCTAATTTATGTACAACTTCATCTACATAAATATTTACATCCAGTTCATCAAACTGATCTTCTACATTATTATGCACAACTATCTGATATTCTACTTGATCATCTAAGTCTATGTTATTTTCCTCATACTCATCTTTGGACTGCATAAATGTTTCTATTTGTTTATCATTTCCAAATACATGCCAATACCTCATGTTATCTGGTACAATTAGATGGTGTTTAACTTCAACTATATATTGTTTGTTGGGATGAGGCATTTTTCATGTGCTAGCTAAAAAAGCTAGACCATTAGCTAGGACATTATGACTTTGGGGCATCATAGCAAGATCATATTCTACAAAAGTGTGTAAGAAATCAAGCACAAAATTTTTGTATGCTCTCAATCTGGGATGTTTTGCAGCATATGTTGATCAGTGGTTGTCATTGATGTCAGCCCAAGCAGCACCACGGGCTATCCTAATTTTTCATGGGAATTTTGACCTACCAAATTACTATATTCAGAGTCAAGAATATTTTTTATGGTTTCTACTTGTCAAGGTGTTTCCGTTGATATATTTCTCACCACATAATTATTCATGGTTTGAGATATATTCATGTTTGAGGTTAGTAACCCCAGTTAGTGGGCTAAACCCCATGGGGTTGTGGCATGACAATAATCATTGGTTGTGGTCATTGAACAATCAATAAGTAATAATTTTTAAGCTTCTAAAATCCCTCCCACATTCACTTGTTTAAGAGCCTCTCAACCTAAGAATCTATATAAATTGTGATCCTCATATCCTCCTCATGTATGGATTTTTCTACTTGAAACAGGTCATTGTAGAATTTTTTATATAACTTTTTTTCTATGAAGGTTAAGAAGCTAAAATGTTTGTCATGCAAAGACAAAATCCTGAGGAGGCTCGAGTAAAAATTTCAGATCATGGTTCGCCAAATTTTCAAAGATATGATCTATGGAATTTAGGATTTTTGCAGGCTCCTGAACTTCATCTAAAAGAGGTGACCTTGGGAAAATCGTCATAACTCTCTCTCTGAGAATTGGATTGGAATTATGTAAAGAGTGGAAGATAGCGTATGGAATTTAGATTTATGTGTGTCAATTATATATCCAAAGGAGGAAATAGTGACATGTGGCACATTGTACAAGTTCGTTCTACTTAACTAGTCCATAATTAGGTCATTGTGAGATATTGGGCATAAATTTGCCCTGAAGAATCCAAATTGGGTCAGACACATGGAATTGGAAAGAAGACTCAGAGGGATACTACAAGACCAAAAATCACATATTGGGGATCTAAAATAACAAAGATACATCATATTCAATATCGAGCTCCTACAAGGCAAGAAAAATCTAGATCATGTGATGTCAAGGGTTGCAAAGGACTAGAATTTCTGGGGCAGAAAATAAAATCAAGGTGCGAAAAAATGATGCAGAAGATGTAAGATCTAGGTAAGTATATTCTATATATGCATGTTCATCTCTCAATTGCATTAGATTCTTTGTATTCTAATTTGTTTTTTTTTGTTTGGAACTGACATATGCTCTGCAAGATTAGGTAAGTTTTGCTATTATCATGTCATGGCTATTTGATTGAAGAATTTTTGCAGGTATTATATATTCATAAATGTAAGACTCAATGCATGATTTAATGTTCTGAACATTGAGAAAGGGTAGCATGAAAAGAGAAACAATCAAGGTGCAGAAAAAAGAAATAAGTTCACCACATGAAGTTTTCAAGTCGGCAACACTAAATACAGTCATTGTAAAGGTATCATTGTACTAAGTCATTCTAAAAGAATCATTGTAAAATTTTTACAAGTGTCTATCTGCCAATAATTGAAGAGGCAATGTTGGCAGGTCTAGGATCATCATTAGGTGGTTGTGTCATAGTTAAAGTTATGGTATAGTGTGTCTTCTTATTCTAAATCATTCTATATCATTGTTAAGTGGACCATTTTCCCTCGTATGAGAGTTTGTTCTTATTTTATTATTCTATAGGGTGGTAGGGTGGTGCTAGGGTGAGCTGTAGCTCATTGGGTTTTGGGAAATCCATTCAGTTGACTACTAAAGAATCTCGGGTGTTGGAGTGTCCATCCAGTGGGAGCTAGAGAATAATGATTTTCTAGTATCAAGGAATTTAGAGCTTTCTTTTTCAATTGGAGTTGAATATTAAAGAATTACTAGAAAAAAATTCAGTTGGTTTTTGTCCCAGAGGGGGTTTCCACCTTAAAAACTATGTACATTTGTGTTCCTTTTGTTTACTTCTATAATTGTACAAAAAATGATAATAATTGAAGACTAACTAATGCTCTGAAAGATTAATAATAATAGTAATTAAAAGGAATAGTGATTCACCCCCCCTCTCAGTATTTCCAACAATTGGTATCAGAGCTTGGTTCCTCCAATAGTAGTTTAGCAGCTAGAAGGAGGTCATGGAGCATGCCAAGAATTGTGTACCTCTATTCAATGAAAATAATTATGCACTCTGGAAAGGAAGAGTGGAGGTCTATATCTTGGTGCAAGGTTAGGAAGTATGGGACATTGTTCAAAATGATTTTACATCAACAATGGATGAACAAGGTAAGAAGAAATTGGTAAATGAGGAACACGAAAAGAATATTATTATCAGTGGACTTATTGAATCTACTTATCATAAGGTATTGGGTTGTAAAACTGCCAAAAATGTATGGGATAGAGTTGAGAATATATATGCATGTGAATCAAATGTCAAATAAGCAAAGCTTCAAATCTACAAAGAAAAATTTGAGCAACTTGAAATGAAAGAAGATGGCAACATCTCTACATACTTCCAACACGTTGATGCAATAACCAACACTTTGGAAGGATTGGGAGAGCTTCTTGATGAGAAGACTATTATACTAAATATTCTTAGAACATTACTAGGGAGATTCAACCCAAACGTATCGGTCTTAGAATATAGTGCAAATATGGACAAACTCAACAAAGAAGAATTACATGGAGTTATATAGCATATGAAATGATAATTGATGAAGAACAGAGTACTTCGCATCTAGAAACTGCGTTTGTTGCATCTAAGAAAACCAATAAGGACAAAAAACCTTCAAAGGCAAAGACTTGCACCTACAAGTGTGAAGAAAAAGAAGATAATGAAGAAGGTCTTTCATATGGAGAATATGCTTACTTTACGATCAAACTTAAAATTGGTAAGGGAAAATTCAAAGGTAAACTTCTATTGATATGTTTCGGCTGTGGTGAGGTTGGGAATTTTGCAGAAAAATGGCTGAATAGAAGTGATGGAAACTCAAAAGGAAAGAAAGGCTTTAAGAAATTCAACAAGCAAGGAAAAAATAAAGGATTCAAAAGGAACTTTCTCTCTAAAGAAGATAACTCATCATCTTATGAAGACAATGATAGCAAAGAAGAATCCAATGAGATAGTACTGTTTATGGCCAAACACAATAAAAAAGAGGTATCAAACAATGAAGACGAAGGGTTGACCATAGAAGAATTTTATAAGGAGGAAATAAGGCTTATAAAAGAGCTCAAGGTTGAGAAGTTCCATTCCAATACTCTTGAAGAACAAGTTCAAGATCTCAAAATTGAAGTTGAACAAACACAAATGTATTAAAGAGTCACTTCAAAATATGTTGGAAAAAATAAACCAAGAAAGGGAAGCATTTGAAGCCAAAGTAATCTCACTACGTAAGGAAGTGAAGAAGGTAAAAATTGTCTAAAACTATGCCAACAGCTCAAGGGCATTGGAAGAACTCATCAAAAATCAATGATCTTACAACGACAGAACTGGCCTCGGTTACAAAGAAGAAGAAGCATGACCTTCTACAACAAAATACAATGAACCTATGAGATCTGACATGCATGTAGAATTCATTGGACAAGATGCACTAGAAAAGCCTTAGAAGACAATTCCCCGACGAATATTTCCATCTAGGTACCAACATATTTTTCATGCCTGTTGTTATTCATGTCAAAAATTTGGTCATAAAGCTGTATAATATCTCACGTACCCTAGGAACCAATACAATTCGAGGAGATCTGTAAAATATGAACCTCCCAAGGCTCAAAAAAACATCAATAGATTTGAACATTTAAGAAATAATATGGAATGTTACAAATGTCAAAACTTTGGACACATAGCCAGATACTACAGACTTGAAAATCCTCTAGAAGAATCTTCGAAGCCACATAATGAACAAAAATGGAAGAAGAAGATTGATAATTGTGCTCTCGCTCTCAAGGCTCAAAACAAAAAACATGTGTGGTATGATGATAGCCACTGCTCAATGCATATGACTGGAGATAGAAAGAAATTTGTATCTCTAAAATAGAAGAAGGATGGAACTGTATCCTTTGGAAATTATGGATCTTCAAATGTTATAGGATCAGGTACCGTCACTCTTGGAAGAAAATATGTTCTAGCCAAGAATTTTCTATTGGTTGAAAACATGAATCACAATATGCTCATTGTTGGAGAAATGTATGATCAAGGACACACAATGCTATTCAACTCCACAAAATGTGAAATCAGGAAAGGCATGCATGGTAAAATTGTGGCTACAGTAGGTCAAGATCCAAACGACATATATGTTCTTAATGAATCAACTAAAGCATGTCTACTAGATAAAAAAGATGAAAGCTGGTTATGGAAAAAATGAATGGGTCACATAAACTTTGACAATCTTGTCAGGATAAGAAAAATGGAAGCAGTACGATAAATGCCGAAAATCTCAAAACCTTCCAACAAACTATGTGAGGCCTGTTGGAACAACAAGCAGACAAAATTCTAATTTAGAACAAAAGAACACTTTGCATCGAATCCATTGGAATTTATACATATTGATATATGTGGTCCTGTGAGAATAAAAGGGTTAGATGGAGAATTATATTTCATGTAAATGATAGATGACTATACCAGGATGACAACCGTCAGTTTCCTAAAGAAAATATCTGAAGCATTTGAGTTCTTTAAGATCTTCAAGGAGTTGGTCAAAAATTAAACTGATTTGAAAGTAAAGTGTCTAAGATTAGATAATGGCAGAGAATTCCCTTTTAAATTATTTCAACAATACTGTGGTGAAAATGGAATAAAAAGACAAATTTCAACAGAACGAACACCTCAATAAAATAGAGTTTCCGAAAGAAAGAGCATAAATATACAAGAAATGGGTAGAAAAATGTTGAAGGACTTAAAATTGGATGAAAAATTTTGGGTTCAAGAAATTGATATGACAATATTTATTATCAAACAAAGTCTTCTCAGAAATAATTGCAACAAGACCCCATATGAATTATGGAAAGGAAAATCGGCTAATGTAAAATATTTTAGAATGTTCGAAAGAAAATGTTATATCAAAAGAGAAGATCAAAACTTGGGTATGCTTGAATCACATGTTGATGAAGGTATCTTTGTTGGTTACTCATGTAAAATAAAGGCCTATAAATGCTATAATCTAAGACGAAAATAGATAGTGGAGAGCATAAATGTTACATTTGACGAAGATGGTGTTCTAACGAATAATGTTGAGGACCTAAAATCTCTGAAACTTGAGACAAAGGCTGAAAAAGACAGTGAGAAAATTCTAGAACAAGAAGCAACTATCAACCAGGAAGAAGTAAATAATCATCATCAAGATATACAAGAACAAAAAAAAGAAGCTCCTCCAAAGAGAACAAAATAATGGATTCAAAAGAACCATCCATCAAACCAAATCATTGGTGACATAAATGAAATTCGACAACTTTGTTCATCACAACAAGTTCACGTTTATTTTCTAGCAAACTTTGAGCCTAGTAGTTTTGAGGAAGCCAACAAGAATGAACATTGTGTAGATGCTATCAATGAATAATTGGATCAAATCAAGAAGAATAACACCTGGTAATTAACTCCATGACCAAAAGATAAAAATTTCATTGGGACTAAATGGGTGTTTAGAAAAAAATTGAATGAAGATGGAAAAATTACTAGAAAAAAAACAAGATTAGTTTGCAAAGGCTATGCACAAGAAAGGAAGGAATTGATTTCGATGAAACATTTGCACCAGTTTCCAGAATGGAAGCTGTTAGAGTCGGTCTGTTCATCCCTCCGTCAGAGATCAAAATATCTTTTGTTGTATTTCATTTTTAGGTGTCTCATTCAGTTTGGTCATCTGCATTCCATTAGAAGCATCGATCTTCTGACGGAAGGGTCTTGTCACTCATACCCCTCATGTCGTGTACCTGCTGGTATTGGCTCAGGTCTGATCATCAAAGTCTATCAAAATCATTTTCATTCAATGACAGTCAATGTTTGGTCTTTTGATGGGCAAAGAGTCATCTCAGTCATTAGGTCTAGGGTTTCGAAAATTTTGTCTTCAAAGTCTCCAATAAGGCTAGCAGGCCAGAGGGACGATCAAAAAAAGTTTTCATCGCAAAATTTCATTGTCATATTGCTTGATCGTGAATTTTTCTTCAAAACTCTGTTTTGAAGAAAATCGTCATTTTGTCCTTTGTAATAAATGCCACGAATATTTTCAAAAAAATTTAGTTGTAAAATTATTCAGGCGCAGCCCTAGTCGCCTTTGCTGAAATTCCATGCTAGCTATCCTTACAAAAGATAGACAAGAAATTCATCATCAGCTCAAAAATCAAAGCGGAAGCCAAAAACAGAGTTATGTAAAAGTGCCAAATATTCTGCAAAATTAGAAAGTGGGTTTACCCAAATGAAAATCAAAACTCCTTGATATACATAAGATATTTCAATTTCAGACTCCATTTGCATACCAAATACATCAAAGAGAAAATTCAAACATGGTGAAGGAGCAAAACAGTGGTTTAAAGCCGAAATTGTGGGTGAGTTACCTGCGCGGCGCATTGGGTGAAGGTCGTGGCGCACAGAGCCAACAAGCTAATTTTGTCATTGCCTTCAACTAAATTTCAAATCTTTCACTCCCATTTGCCCGAGTAATTCCGACTGATCTTGCAATTGTTATTGAGTAGTTTTTTGGTGTGGTTTCGAAGTTATACTTGGATAATTTGAATGCTAAGTGTTAAACCCTATCCTCTTATCAAAAATCTACTCCTTAGGGTTTTAGTTTGAGTGTTAAAATTTGACTTTGGTGCTAAAACACTCCCACTCCATTTCTCACCTCTATTCCCTTTCCTATCACTATCATATCACCATACATTCCCTCCCTTACTCCCTTACATCCCGAATCACTTATCCCCAAGTCCTATTTTCCCTGTCCCTAAATCCTACCATTCCCTATCATTATCCCTTTCCCCATATCATTTGCAAAAATTCCTAAATCCCAAATCTCCAAACAGTCAAGTGACTATCCTCACACTTCTAATTTCACTTGATTGAACCACTTTTTTCCCACTGTCCTATTTTCCCATATCACCATTTATTTGGCAACAAAAATCAAAGACATCAAACTCTCATATTCAACTCAGGCAAGGTAGATGAAGAAGGCATCGGGGAGGCATGAAAAGGCATAATTTTGGCTGAAGCTTATTTGGCCCAGCATGGTGCTAGATGAGGGATCTTCAGCCTAAATTTCAGAAAATTTGGGAAAATTTTGTCAATTTTGAACTATTGGTGTCAAAACAGGTTTTTATGCCGGATGCGTAGCGCCACTTGGCGCGCGCTTATGATTGGTAGCTCTTCAGGGGGAAAAATTTACATTTCTGATTTTTTCATGAAAATTTATGCATGATTATGGATTACCTAAGGATTTCATCAAGTTCTGGGTTGCCTAGAGGGTCAAAAACACCCTAAAATTGGCCTTTCTGCCACCTTTTGCACCCACAGGAAGCAGTGTTGGGAGATTGAACTTTTGGAGGGGAAAATGGACACCAAATCTAGAAATTCCACTTGGGTTGGAACGTAGATAGGTAGGGATTTTGAACGAGCTATCATGAGCACAATTTGGACTTCCGGAAGTGCCTCAAAATCAGCTCCAAACTTGTGCTACGCATACAGATTCCAGGCGCGACGCATAGAGGAATTTGGCCTATTTTTCACTCAACAGCTCAGAATTTCGCCTAGTTTTGGCCAGTTTAAATTTTTCTTGTAACTCTTGATGTACTGTGATGTAATTTCATGTTCATGATGTAATTTTGGCACATTTTTATTAATTTTAGAAGATTCATTTACCAAAAGGTGAAATGTGGGTGAATGGATCAGTTTCCTAGCATATAGAGGCAAGTTGTTTCATGGCCTATTTTCTAGTTCCTAGTTTAGATATGGTTGAAACAACTCCTAGAATGATGAGCTCAACCCCTAGAGGCATGGGAATGGGTTAGGATTGTCTATATGATGTATTTTCTCAGTCATTTTCAGGGTTGGACATTTGGGATTGCTAGCACTTCATTGTACATTTCATTCTGCAATTTTGGCAAAGGAATAGACCAGGGTTTGCAGCCCTCTTTGGGATCCTTATGGCTCTGTTTTTTGATGGTGTTTTCCTCTATGTATATGTAAGTTCACTAATTTTTATGTTCACCATTTTAATTCTCCTTTCTTCTTAAACTGAGCAAACAAGTTATAAAGGTAGAATTCATTGGTTTGCTTTGCTCTGACTTCATTTTTGTTTATTTTTTCATTTTTTCATCTATTTGAGGAGGAATCTTGAGACCCTCTTACCCTCATCAGCTCCTCACTAGTCTGATCCATCCATTTACTCAATCTAAAGCATCAAAACTATTTCCTTCCTTTCCTCAATCAGAATTCTGCAAAAACCAGGCCTAATCCCCGCACCCAAAACTGCCTAAAATTAGCTTTTATTTTAGTCATCTCAAGCCATATTTATTAATTTTCACTGAGATTGACCTAGAGAGAGCCCTCTCCTATTCTGGTAGGGCTAGGTACCACACTGAGCGTGGTTTGATGTTACCCTGAACTCTGCCTTCCTTTGCCTGAGGTAGATATAGGCAATAACATAGTGGCGACCATACTGGGGAACGAATTTTTTTTTTTTTGCTTTATAAACTACAGACGGAGCCTGAAGTTAGCTAGGTAGCCTTCAAAATGCTCTTGCTTTGCATTAGCGAAAGTAGATGAATGCTGCTTCAGTCAATCTCTGGTCTAGTTTATGAACTAAACATCTAGTTTCCTTAGTAAAATGTAATCAAGCTCAGATATGATTGTTGATGGTGTACAACGATCAGACACTACAAGGCTGAAATCATTCACCTGGTGACTCTAACTCAATGTAGAGACTCCACTGGAGGACTAACTATTTCTTTGAGAAAATGGAAGGATCTTACACAAAGTTCAGGTATCCAAAGTGGAATGGTATTCAGGACCTAGTCTGATTTCTTGTAAATTACTTCTTTGCTATTCTTGAAGCTGTCCTGAAAGTTTTTTAGAATTTGTTGTATGATAAAGGTGATAAAAATCTTCACTTGACCCATTCAAAAAGTGTAAATACTGAGTTTCCCTTTGATCCTGGCCTCCTTACTTTTCCCACATCTTATGTTGACTCTCTTCAAAGTGATGAGCTTGAAAAAAAAACTGATCCTGTAGCTCTTGTATATACTCCTACACATTTTATAGTCCCAGATAGGTATAAAACTCTTGTTTTACCTTCTGTTCTCCATGCTTTCCCTGCAAAATATCACCTATATTTTCCGAGATTTGATGATGAATGTAACAATGTCAACGCTAAGCAACATGTGTAGAATATTGAGACTTTTCTAGACCTTTTTGAAGTTGATGATGGAGATGTTAGTATTAGGCTTTCTGCTCTTTCTTTGCAAAGAAAAGTCAAGAGTTGGTTCAAAACCTTGCCTGATGTGAGCATCTCAGATTTCCAGCAGTTCGTTGAAGTTTTCCTCGATAGGTGGGTGATCAGACAGAACCTTATCTTGATTATAGAAGAGTATAACCAGCTGAAAAGATTGCCAGGTGAAACAGTACAACAGTTTTTTTCTAGATTTAACAAAGTATATTTTTCGATGCGAGCTGATATAAGGCCTTCTCCTAGATCTGCTCTCTTGCACTACCCAGGTGCGTTTGATCTGGATATGGAGTTTCAGCTGAGAGAAAGGAATCTTGCAACACTTGTAGAGATGCAGAACAATGCAGTAAATGTAGAGGCTCATTTGTTGATCCGAAGGGCAAGGTTGAAGGAATAAGAGATGAGAAACATAGATGCAGAGAAATTGACATCTCTAGAGGTAAAGCTTGACATGTTGGTAAGTGTAGTGGAACAGATGATGTGGCAAAACACCACAAGGAATGAGTGTAATTTTCAAACCCATGGCTCGCTGATTCAAGAAGAGCAAGTTGCTGATCCAAAACATTTTGTTTCTTATTCCAGTTGTCATAGTGATTGTTTTATAGATCATTTTGGAGAAGAGAGAGCTGTTGATTTGACATGTATGCTTGATGATGTGTTTTATAATGATGATTTTCCTTAGTTAGATCAATATGATGATGATTATGTTCTCCAAACAGAAGCTAATCTTGCAGACAAATCAGTAGATAGTTTGTGGAAGGAAGAAGTTCACTTTCAACAGCTCGAGTACAATGATCAACCGATACATATCAGCTATGACAATGAAGAGGAAAGTGCAGCAAATTTTGAAGTAAGTGAAGGATCTTTGCCTTTTTGTTTTGATTTGTTTTAGTTCATCAGAGACAATTTCCATGCAATCAGAAATCAACTGTCAAAAATTCTTGATTTGGACCATCTTGAGGGCAATGAAAATCTTGTTCAAGACTTCTCATATTCAGATTTGTAGCCCACGAATGCCATTGATTGTAAAGTTGCAGATGAAGACTTGGAAACTGGCACGTATGATCAAATGATACAAGATGAATCCGTACCATTTTGTTTTGAATCATTTCAATTTTTGAAGAGTAAATTGCATATTAAATCTTCAAATGAGCAGCCTCTAGGAAATCAATAATCTCTCAGTTTTAATGTTGAGGATGAGACAGATAGCGAAAATCTTGAGCAAGTTGTTAATGATAAATATTCTCCTGAAACAACTGATAAAATCATTCCTGATACAAAACCCTCCCTAGCTCCAGATTTACAGCCACCAAACACATTGGAAGGTCAGATTAAAGATGAAGGCGTGGAAGCTGAAATACATGATTTAATGATGCAAGAGGATTCTGTACCCTTTTTTTTCGAAGCATTTCAGTTTATAAAGCAGAATATTCATCATATCTCTAAAGAAAAAGATGAACAACCAGTAGGATGTCATACAGTTTCAATGGATACATCGCAGCAGTCTTCTCATGTTTTTGATGATCCTATTGCTCATGTGTTGGATGATGTTTGTTGTAAAAGTTCTTCTCCATTGGCTAACCATGTGCCAGGAAAGAATGTTGATAATAATATTATTCAAAAGTCGCCTTTATTGATAATCTCATATGACTGCAAACCTTGGTATGGGCTTTGTAATGAACAATCTGTTAAACAAGAAAATGAAGGAGACTTTTGTTCTGTCTGGAATCAACAACAGATTTTGGTTTTTCATGAAATTCAGGATCCTTTTGACAGCCTGCTGTTGTCACCGAAGAAAGATAGCACATATGTGAGGAAAATCTTAATATCCAACTATGAATATTACCTGGATCTGAGAAGTAATGTGTTAATGGAAATCAATAGCTATATTTATGAATATCCTTTCGCAGTATTCTTGAAGTCATCCAATCAATACATGCTTTGCATGTTTATCATCAGTCAACTTGATTCCAAGTTTCCATGGGAGTTGCCTTTCGATTCTTCCCTTTTCCTGTGCATCAGAAAGCATTCAGGAAGAAATCAAATAGCAGCCAGGATGCTTACATGGTTGCATTGGCTATTCCATTTCACTTGATCGGGTGGTGAAAAGAACAATTAGAGTAGGTTTGATGAATAAGCTCAATTATGAGCATTTTTCCAGTTTGTTAGTTATGTTTTAGTCATGTTTGGTTTTATTATGGTTTTGGTTTTATTAGCCTTGATTCATTCTGCATAACGTCAGTTTTCGTGTTTTGAATCCATTACCCAATGGATGAAGGCACTGTCTACTCTCCCAAAGATCTGCCATTCTTGGCACCTCCCAGGAGCTACCATCCCCATTGGAGCCAATGTTAGAGTTGGTTTGTTCATCCCTCCGTTAGAGATCAAAATCTCTTTTTTTGCATTTCATTTTTAGGTGTCTCATTCAATTTTGTCATCTGCATTCCATTAGGAGCATCGATATTCTGACAGAAGGGTCTTGTCACTCATACCCCTCATGTCGTGTACCTGCTGGTCTTGGCTCAGGTCTGATCATCAAATTCTATCAAAATCATTTTCAGTCAATGACAGTCAATGTTTGGTCTTTTGGTGGGCAAAGAGTCATCTCAGTCATTAGGTCTAGGGTTTCGCAAATTTTGTATTCAAAGTCTGCAATAAGGCTAGCAGGACAGAGGGAGGATCAAAATAAGTTTTCATCGCAAAATTTCATTGTCATATTGCTTGATCGTGACTTTTTCTTCAAAACTCTGTTTTGAAGAAAATCGTCATTTTGTCCTTTGTAATAGATGCCATGTATATTTTCAAAAAATTTCAGTTGTCAAATTCTTCAGGCGCAGCCCTGGTCGCCTTCGCCGAAATTCCATGCCAGCTATCCCTGCAAAATATAGACAATAAATTCATCATCAGCTCAAAAATCAAAGCGGAAGCCAAAAACAGAGTTATGTGAAAGTGCCAAAGATTCTGCAAAATTAGAAAGTGGGTTTACCCAAATGAAAATCAAAACTCCTTGATATACATAAGATATTTCAGTTTCAGACTCCATTTGCATACCAAATACATCAAAGAGCAGAGTCAAACATGGTGAAGGAGAGAAACAATGGCTTAAAGCCGAAATTGTGGGTGAGTTACCTGTGCGACACATTGGGTGAAGGTCGCGGCGCATATAAAGTGCATGATGCATAGGACCATTTTGCACAGTGAATTTTTCAATATGAGCGGCGCATATAAAGTGCGCGGCGCACAGAGCCAACAAGCTAATTTTTTCATTGCCTTCAACTAAATTTCAAATCTTTCGCTCCCATTTGCCCGAGTAAGTCCGAATGATCTTGCAATTGTTATTGAGTAGTGTTTGGTGTGCTTTCAAATTTTTATTTGGAGAATTTGAATGTTAAATGTTAAACCCTATCCTCTTATCAAAAAATTGCTCCTTAGGGTTTGAGTTTGAGTGTTAAAATTTGACTTTAGTGCTAAAACACTCCCACTCAATTTCTGTTAAGTCCCTATATTAATAGTGTAGCCCCTTATTATGTTAGTGTAGCCCCCCTTATTGTTATTATTTTACCCCTGTAACCCCCATATTGTTATTATTGTTCCCTTACATTATTATTGTTATGTCGGCTAGGATTACATTGTGGCCCCACTAGGATTATATTGTGGCCCCATGGACTCCTATATATAGAAGGAGGTTTTTTCATTTGTATCATCCAAGAATTGTTCATTTATGTAATGTATTGGAGGTTTCCCCCTCGAATTGGCTCATTTATAAGGCGTTGATATCTCTTTTCTTCTATTTTTGGAGCTGGTTACACAACATTTGGTATCAGAGCTTTGGATTTTAGGGTTTCGCTGTTCCAAACAGGTCATTGTGGCATTTTCGCTATAACTGTTTTTCTATGAAGCTTCAGAAGCTGAAATTTTTAGGGTGTGAAGTCGAAATCCTGAGGAATATTTTCTAAAAATTTCAGAGCTTGGTTCGCAATATTTTCGGAGATATGATTTGTGGAAGTTAGGTCTTTTTTCAGGCTCCTAAACAGGTCATTGTGGCATTTGCATTATAACTTTTTTTCTCGAAGGTTCAGAATCTGAAATTCTTATGGTGCGAAGCTGAAATCCTAAGGAAACTCATCAAAAAATTTCAAAGCTTGGTTTGTAATATTTTTGGAGATATGATATGTGGAAGGTAGTGCTTTTTCATGCTCCTGAATTTCATCACAAAGAGGTGATTGTGGGAAAAGTTCAATAACTCTCTCTCTGGGCATCGGATTAGAGGGCCGTAAAAATTGGTCACAATCACATGGAATTTAGTTTCTTGGCTATGAATTTTTGAGACAAAGGATGAAACAGTGACACGTGGCAAGTCGTACAAGTTTTCTTTACAGAACCAATCCATAATTAGGTCATTGTGGGAGATTGGACACAACTTTGTCTTGGAGAATCCAAATCAGGTCAGACCTGTGGCATTCAAAAGAGAGTTGAAAGGGCTACTGCAATTCCAAATTTCATATATTGAAGAGCTGCAATCACATAGATAATCCAATTTCAATATCGATCTCCTCAAAAGAAAGAGAAAGGTGTGTATTTGGTTTTTAAAATTGCATAACGTTTGTTTGAAAAAGAAATTGAAGTGATTCCAAGTGCATATTTTAGAATTTTATCAGTATTAGGTTCTATAATGCCTCCAAAAAATAATTCCATACCCATTAATCTCTCAAAAATATATAATATGACGCATGAAAAGGAAGAGTTACAGTATGAGATATCAAAATTACGGTACCAAGTGCAACAAGTTTCGATCTTACGAAGAGCAATTGAAGATGAAATAGATGGTTTAAAAGCAGAAATGGAGGCTAAGTTGGACGGTTTTAAGGATCAAATAATAGCAAATATGGATGATAAATTAGTGGAAGATCACATCAAGCATCAACAACAAGTTCTCCAACTCTCAAAGGATAACCCAACTTTGGTGCAGAATCTAATGAAACAACAGGAAGATCAGCATGACATAGAAAGAAGTTATGAAGTAGTAATAGAAACAATAACTCGACAAGTACGATCAATTTCAGAGTATCTCAACAAGTGGAAGAACTTTCCTGTAGAATATTTCACATGGGAGGATGAGAATTTTATACAGAAGCATCAAGAAATAATCAAGCGTTGAGGACAACACTTGTTTGAAGGAGAGGGGCATGTTAAGTCCCTATATTAATAGTGTAGTCCCTTATTATGTTAGTGTAGCCCCCCCTTATTGTTATTGTTGTACTCCTGTAACCCCCATATTGTTATTATTGTGCCCTTACATTATTATTGTTAGGTCGGCTAGGATTACATTGTGGCCCCACTAGGATTATATTGTGGCCCTATGAACTCCTATATATAGAAGGAGGTTTTTTTCATTTGTATCATCCAAGAGTTGTTCATTTATGTAATTTATTGGAGGTTTCCCCCTCGAAGTGGCTCATTTCTAAGGCGTTGATATCTCTTTTATTCTATTTTTGGAGCTGGTGACACAACAATTTCTCACCTGTGTTCCCTTTCCTATCACTGTCATATCATCATACAGTCCCTCCCCTACTCCCTTACATCCCAAATCACTTATCCCAAGTCCTATTTTCCCTATACCTAAATCCTACCATTCCCTATCATTGTCCCTTTCCCCATATCATTTGCAAAAATTCCTAAATCCCAAATCTCCAAACAGTCAAGTGATTGTCCTCACACTTCTGATTTCATTTGATTGAACCACTTTTTTCCCATTGTCCTATTTTCCCATATCACCAGTTATTTGGCAACAAAAATCAAAGACATCAGACTCTCATATTCACCTTAGGCAACGTAGATGAAGAAGGCATCAAGGAGGCGTGAAAAGGCATAATTTTGGCCGAAGCTTCTTTGGCCCAGCATGGTGCTAGATGAGGGATCTTCAGCCTAAATTTCAGCAAATTTGGGAAAAAAAATTTCAATTTTGAACTTTTGGTGTCAAAATAGGTTTTTATGCGTGACGCGTAGTGCCACTTGGCGCGCGCTTATGATTGGCAGCTCTTCAGGGGGGAAACTTTGCATTTCTGAGTTTTTCATGAAAATTTATGCATGATTATGGATTACCTAAGGATTTCATCAAGTTTTGGGTTGCCTAGAGGGTCAAAAACACCCTAAAATTGGCCTTTCTACCACATTTTGCACCCACAGGAAGAAGTGTTGGGATATTGAACTTTTGGAGGGGCAAATGGGCACCAAATCTAGAAATTCCACTTGGGTTGGAAAGTAGATAGGTAGGGATTTCCAACGAGCTATCATGAGCTCAATTTTTACTTCCGGAAGTGCCTCAAAATCAGCTCCAAACTTGTGCTACACATACAGATTCCAGGCACGGTGCATAGAGGAATTTGGCCTATTTTTGACTCAACAGCTCAGAATTTCGCCTAGTTTTGGCCAGTTTCACTTTTTCTTGTAACTCTTGATGTACCTTGATGTAATTTCATGTTCATGATGTAATTTTGGCACATTTTTACTCATTGTAGAAGATTCAGTCACCAAAAGGTGAAATGTGGGTGAATGGATCAGTTTCCTAGCATATAGAGGCAAGTTGTTTCATGGCCTATTTTCTAGTTCCTAGTTTAGATATGGTTGAAACAGCTCCTAGAATGATGAGCTCGACCCCTAGAGGCATAGGAATGGGTTAGGCTTGTCTATATGATGTATTTTCTCAGTCATTTTCAGGGTTGGACATTTGGGATTGCTAGCACTTCATTGTACATTTCATTCTGCAATTTTGGCAAAGGAATAGACCAGGGTTTGCAGCCCTCTTTGGGATCCTTGTGGCTCTGTGTTTTGATGATTTTTTCCTCTCTGTGTCTGTAAGTTCACTGATTTTTATGTGCACCATTTTCATTCTCCTTTCTTCTTAAACTGAACAAACAAGTTATAAAGGTAGAATTCATTGGTTTTCTTTGGTCTGCCTTCATTTTTGTTTAGTTTTTCATGTTTTCATCTGTTTGAGGAGGAATATTGAGACCCTCTTGCCCTATTCAGCTCCTCACCAGTCTGATCCATCCATTCACTCAATCTAAAGCATCAAAACTATTGCCTTCCTTGCCCCAATCAGAATTCTGCAAAAACTAGGCCTAATCCCCGCACCCAAAACTGCCTTTCCCCTTGATCATACAAAAACCCCCTAAATCAAAATCAAACTCCTTCACTTATATACCTAGCCTAAAATTAGCTTTTATTTCAGTCATATCAAGCCCTATTGATTACTTTTCACTGAGATTGACCCAGAGAGAGCCCTCTCCTGTTCTGGTAGGGATAGCTACCAAACTGAGCGTGCTTTGATGTTACCCTAAACTCTGCCTTCCTTCAACCTGAGGTAGATTTAGGAAAAAACAGAAGCCATATGGATGTTTCTCGCCTATGCATGTTCAAGAAAAAAAAAATACTACCAAAGGGATGTTAATTCAACATTCCTGAATGGCGAATTAGAAGAATAAGTTTACATCGAACAACCTAAAGGTTTTCTACTATCAGAGAAAGAAGATTATGTTTTTAGGTTAAAGAAGGCTCTATATGGTCTCAAGCAGGCTCCTAGAGCATGGCATGCTCATCTTGATGGATATCTATGTCAACAAGTGTTCAAGAAAGCTAATTCTGATAGAAATATTTATGTAAAAATAGAAAAATATAATTTACCAATCGTTCACGTAAATGTGTATGATATAATCTTTGGTAGCAATGGTGATCGTCTAAGTAAGAAATTTTCTACAAAGATGCAAATTATGTCTTTACTTGGTGAGCTGACATACTTCTTACAACTTCAAATATATCAGCAAAAGAAAGGAGTATTTATATGTCAAGCCAAGTACATCAAGGAAATGCTCAAGAAATTCAAAATGAAAGATTGCAAACTCATCCTTAATTCTATGGTAACATATTGCAAAATGAGCATAGATGAATCATCTAAGGATGTGGATGAAAGGTTGTACAGATCTATGATTGGTAGTCTTCAATATGTAACAAACTCCAAGCCAGATGTTATGCAAGTATATGGACATGTAGCAAGATTCCAGGTAGCACCAAAAGAATCACATATTATTATCATCAAAATAATTCTTCGATATCTAAAGGGCACAACATAATATGGCTTATGGTATCCCAAGGGTAACAATCTCATTATTCAAGCCTTTACATATGAAGATTGGGCAGGAAGCATTGATGATCATAACAGTACTAGTAAAGAAACATTCTATCTAGCTGGTTGTCTCGTATCATGTTTGAGCAAAAATCAAACCTCAATCTCGTTATATACAATAGAAGCAGAATACATTGTAGCAACAGCTTGTTGTACTTAAGTCCTTTGAACGAAACAAACTTTGAAAGATATTCAAGTACAATTTAGTGAGCCTATTCACATCTTCTGTGATAACACTAATTCCATTAGAATCTCCAAGAATCATGTCATGTCTTAAAAAACAAAACACATTCCGATCAAATATCATTTTGTTAGAGAACAAGCCGCTGAAAATAATATCAAAATTGAATACTTTGGTACAAAAGAACAAATAAATGATATTTTCACTAAACCTTTACCTCATGAAGCATTTGAATATCTTTTCCAAAATCTTAGGATTCTCCCAAGTTGTCATTAGATTTTCCGTATTCAGAAAATAAAGGGGGAGTGGAAGTGTGTACATGTGCGCAGAATGGTTGTGTGTCAAGGGGAGTTACCCTTTTACATTAATGTCAAAGGGGGAGAGAATTTTGTAGGAATAGGTGTCATGATCGCAGCAGGAGTACTTGTGTTGCCATCAATGCCAAAGTGGGATATTTTTTATCAGTGGTTGTCATTGCTGTCAACCCAAGCAGTACAAGGGGATACACTGATCTTGAATGGGAATTTAGACCTACCAAATTACTATATTCTGAGCCAATGATATTTTTTATGGTTTCTACTTTTTGATGTGTTTCCATTGATATATGGCTTGCAACGTAATTCTTCACGGTTTGAGAGATATTCATCTTTGAATTTAGTAACCCCAGTTAGTGGGCTAAAACCCCATGGGGTTGTGGAATTAAAAATAATCATTGGTTTTGGTCATTGAATAGTCAATAATTAATAATTTTTAAGCTCCTAAAATCTCTCCCATGTTCACTTGTTGAAGACCCTCTCAACCTAAGGATTTATATAAATTGTGATCTTCATATCCTCCTCATGTAGGGATTTCGCTACTTGAAACAAGTCATCCTGTAGTTTTCGCTATAACATTTTTTATATGAAGGATAATAAGCTGAATTGTTTATCCCACGAAGAATAAATCCTGAGGAAGCTCATGTAAAAATTTCAGATCATGGTTCACAATATTTTTGGATATATAATCTGAGGAATTTAGGGTTTTTGGAGGCTCCTAAACTTCATCTCAAAGAGGTGATCTTAGGAAAAGTGTCATAACTCTCTCTCCGAGCATTGGATTGGAATTATATAAAAAGTGGTGGATATTGAGCGGGCCTTAGTTTTCATTGTATCAATTTTTTTATCCAAAGGAGAAAACGGTGACACGTGGCATGACGTACAAGTTCACTGTACTGAACTAGTCCATAATTAGGTCATTGTAAGAGATTGGGTATAATGTTGGCTTGAAGAATCCAAATTTGGTCAAACCTACGACATTGGAAAAAAGACTTAGAGGGCTACTATAGGACCATAAATCACATATTTGGGATTAGAAATAACAAAGATACCTCAGATTCAATATAGAGGTCGTAGTAGACAAGAAAAAGCTAGATCATGTGCTATCAAGGGTTGCAAAGGACTGGAATTTCTAGGGCAGAATAGAAAGGCAAGGTGAAAAAAAATGACGTAGAGGAGGTAAGCTCAAGGTAAGTGTATTATGTATATGCATGCTCATCTCTTAATTTCATTAGATTCTTTGTATTCTAATTTGATTTTTTTTAGCACTGACATATGCTCTACAAGATGAGGTAAGTTTTGCTATTACCATGTCATGGGTATTTCCTTGAAGAATTTTTGCAGGTATTATATATTGATAAATATAGGAATCAATGCATGATCTAATGTTCAGAAGAGTGAGAGAGGGTAGCATGACAAGAGAAACCATCAAGGTGCAGACCAACAATAAGAAGTTCACCACATGAAGTCTTCAAGTGGGCAGCACTACATACAGTCATTGTAAAGCTATCATTGCACTGAGTCATTCAAAAATCATAATTGTAAATTTGTACAAGTGTCTATCTACTAAGAATTGAAGAGGGAATTTTGGGAGGTCTAGAATCATCATTAGGTGGTTGTGTCATTGTTGGGGTTATGGTCTAGTGTATCTTCTTCTTCTACATCATTCTATATAATTGTAAAGTGAACCATTTTCCCTGGTACAGGAGTCCATTCTTATTTTATTTTTACATAGGGTGGTCGGGTGGTGCATGAAGTCACCAACAGGTTCAAGCCTATGAAAAATTCATGGTGGTAGGGTGTTTCTAGGGTGAGTTGTAGCTCATTGTATGTTGGGGCATCCGTTCAGTTGACTACTAAAGAATCTCGGGCACTGGAACGTCCATCCAGTGGGAGGTGGAGAAGAATGCTTTTCTAGATTCTTGGAAGTTGGAGTTTTATTTTCAATTGGAGTTGAATATTAAAGAATTATTAGAAAATAATTCAGGTGGTTTTTGTCCCAGAGGAGGTTTCCACCTTAAAAACTCCGTGCATTTGTGTTCCTTTTTTTTACTTCTATCATTGTACAAACATTGATAATAATTGAAGATTATCTAATGCTTTGAAAGATTAATAATATTACTAATTCAAAGGAATATTGATTCACCCCACCTCTTATTATTTCCAAAAAGACACTCTCCTTTAATTTGTTTAATTATCAATTCAAAATCCCCATGAACATAAATTCTTTTAGCACCTAATTTCTTCAATAATTGTACGCCTAAAATAAGTGCTTCATATTCTGCTATGTTGTTGGTACATTGAAAATTCATTTTATAAGAATGACCTTCTGCATGATTATTTCCTGAATTTGAGACCCACACACTTGCTCATGACCCTACTCTACTGCAAGAACCATCAAAACTCATATTCAAAAAAATTTCAGTTTCAGTGTTTTTTTGTACAATTTGTGTTTGATTTTCATGTGTTTCAAAAATGTCATTTTCAACATTGGTAACTTGAGCATCAATATCTCCATCATTATAAAAAATGAAGGAGTCTAAATGAGAGTGAACAGACTAAGGGGGTAGTTATGTGGCTTCTCCTGACTACTCACCATGTATTTCATTAAGTTTTTCCTATACAATCTTATGTTTTGACCAAACACTGGGATGGTCGCATAATTCACATCCATTTGCAGGGTACCTTGTAGTTTTTTTCCCCAAGAGTGTGAATGCACGAGTCAAGTTGGCAAATCGGGTTGAAGGTTGAGAGATGGATGGTTAAGATCAAATTTCAGTATTGAAGTGGAGGATGGATGAACAAGATCATGGCACAGATTGAAGTGGAGATTGACAACCGATATCATATCATGAACATATAGTAGTAGAACAGATGATCCAAATTATATTGCATTCGGCCATAATATTGTTAGCACGCATCGCTATCAGTGATTATTATATTTATAGGTTAAGTTATCACAATTTAATTGTTTTAAGTTGCGATACAGTAAGAAGTGGGGTTTGCGATGCAATGTGATCGCATATCTCATATGATAAGAGGAAATTTATTATTGCTATGAGCTAAATATTGCGACATGTGATAAGGTATTTGCAGTGATTTGTGAAATCACAAAATCGCACACATTGCGATATGGTTAAATATGTGATATTGCAATTGTTCAATTTAAGATGACGTTGAAAGATGACGTGGTAATGACGTGGGGATGATGTGGTAGTGATGTGGCGATGACGTGGTAGTGACATGGAGCTGACATGACAGTGACATGGCATGATGATGTGCAGATGACGTGGACTTGGCCCGCATATCGCACATCCCAAGATCAGGAGGATAAGTGCTGAACAATGATGTTAAAATTCTGAATTGCGAAATGTGGTAAGAGTACCGGATGTGATGTGGTTTCAAAGAAAAAGTCTAAAGGATTTTAAATATGGAGGTATAAGGTTTCCCTTTGAGAAATCACATTGGGGTTTGGAAGAGCTATGCATAACAAGAAACACCTAAAAACACCGAAGTGCAAAGTGCGATAATGAAGTGGACGTGATGCAGGTCAACGCTGAAGCCTAAACAATTTCAAGTTTGGGTGTATGAGGTTTTCCTTTATTAAATCATATCGGAGAACAGAGGAGGCTTATAATGTAGAATGATTGGAACGCTGAAATGTGATAAATGGACCAGACGCGAGGTTTTTCAAAGGTTAATTGGAATTTATTTAAGTTTTGGGGTTCTTTGTAGTTACATTGTTTAATGAAGAAAAATGAATGTAGGTAGTAGACTCGGGTAAGACCCGACGCTTGTGCAGAGCAGCGGTTGATGCGGTAACTATAGTTTACGAAGAAAAGGATGAATGTAATAGAAGGAATCAGGTAGAATAAGGCCTGACACTACGTGCAGAGAGTAAAGCAGTTACACCTTGATAACGGAAGAAAGTTTGAACATGGGTAGAAAGGCTTGGGTAATGGACCCGACATAGATCAAAGGGTCAAGTAGGGCTCAGAAAAACTTCAAGCAGAGTCAAGTGTTGAGAAAAAGGTGAAGGTTGAACACTACAGGTATGAGAAGAAGAGGCAGAGTCGATAAAAATGAGCTATTGTGGCATTGCTAGAAACGTTCCAACTGGGTCAAGTTGGGAAAAAAGTGTTTGTGCAGAACTTTCATGATATAACTGCAGAAACAGAAAACACAGTGACAGTAGTAGAAAGGTCAAACATACAATGAGCCAAGGGCTGAACGGGTTGAGTGAAATATAATTGTTGTAACTATAAATGTAAATTCATTGATTATTTTATATTGTTTGTGATGCAAAGGCAAGTCTACGTAGGCATAGGAAAAACTCAAATGAGTGTTGCAATGATTATTTCTGATGTAATAACTTGAAATGAAGTGTAAGGAATCGAATGGGTTGAAGGAAGAGAGATAGGTCTATTCATTTCGTATTCCCTATAGAATGCAAACAATCAGGAGTTATCTGTATAAGAGATGTAATATTAGTGTGTATAAGGAAGTAAAAAAAGAGCAGAATTGAATAGAGCGGAAGAATGTAAGAGATATGCGGAAGGTTGGAGAGCAGAATAATAAGAGAGGGCTGATAGAGATGTTGTGCATATCAGGCGCTGATATTAAGTAGATGTGAAGGATGAAGAGGAAATAGTGGAGAAGGAGTATAACATAGCTGATATCCAGGTAAATCAACATTTTAGTTTCATGTTGAGGGAGGGGATTGTAGTCTCCTTTCAAGTTGTAGCTTGATAAATTTCCAGTTGGAGCTGGGTGAGGTAGGAGCCTCCTATCGGTTGTAGCCTATAGAAAATAGATGGGGGTTGGAGCTTCCTTGCAAGTTGTAGCTTGAAATATTTGAGGTAGGAGCCTCTTGTGGGTTGTAGCTTGCAGAAAATACATGGGAGTTGGTGCTTCTGTTTCAAGTTGTAGCCTGAGTGATGTCTAGTTGGACCTGGTTGAGGTAGGAGCCTCCTGTGGGTTGTAGTCTGCAAAAAATAGATGGGGGTTGGAGCTTCCTTGCGAGTTGTAGCTTGCATAATTTGAGGTAGTAGCCTCCTATAGGTTGGAGTCTACAAAAAAACAGTGGTGAGAGGTACTTGGTGTTTTTCTTTACATCATAACACTAATAAGATGTGGTTTTCTCCCTTATGGGTTTCCACTTATATATGTTTTCTATGTGCTTGATGATTATATGTTGATCTGATGTATTATTTTTCTTAATTACTTGCTCTCCACACATTCAATTTGTTGTTTCATTATGTTGTTGGGAAAAATAATGAGAGGGGGGGTGAATCAGTATTTAGATCTGACTGAAATTTTTTTACTTTTTCTTTCTCTTAAAACCATACTACTTTACTGAACCCAACTCATGTATACACATGAATATCCTTAAGAAAACTTGTGTATGTCCAGAGATCTTATTATGCATTTAATTCTTTACTTAGATCATTGCATCGTTCATTCATCAGATGTTTAGTAAGTAGTAAGCATTTGTAGTAATAACAAAATAAACCATCACACATAAGAAACACACATGAACACCAGTATTTAAGGTGGAAACCCAATTCGAGAGAAAACCACCGCTAATGTCGTCTTTGTCTTCAATATTTATTATATAGAAAACCTTTTACAACATTGTACTGATGTAGACTTATACCAGTACGCAGGCTTCTACCTACAGAAGGCTACAACCTTCTCTCATTTTCCAGCTGCAACTAGAAGGGAGCTCCAACCCCCTGATCTCGTTTACCAGCCTCTCCTGGAAGGGAGCTTCGACCCCCTAAAATCAATCACCAGCTTCTATTGATAGAAAGATTCTTCTTCCATACCGAAGGCTTCAACCCTCAGACCTATTGTTGACCACGTTTCATCAATTTTCATACTGGATCCAACAAATTCCATACAACAAAACTTGTAGGCCTCTTTTCATCAGATTTTCAGACTGGACCCACTCCACATATTTAAGCTCAAAGAAAATGAATCTGAAACTTATAACCCCGTCAATTCATTCATTGAACCATAAACCAATCAACCAACAACTTGATCTTTAATCAACATAATCAGCAGCATAATCAACAATCAAACAACCCAGATATGTATGAATACATCATTGACAGATAGCAGTAAAACAACAAAACAGATCAAACATTTCATTCCACACACTTCAGCAAAACCCTATATTCCATACGCGCTTTTACTTCACTGAACATGTGTATATACGTGCTTTCACAGAGACAAACCTGCGTATACATCTGCACATATTTTAGGACTGACATCATATTCCATACGCGCTTTTGCTGAAACCAACCCACATATATACATGTTTTCTCTACCACGAACATGTGTATAGATTTGCAAACATTGTAGGGCTATGCAACTCTTTAGAATGGATAAATAGCTTAGATCTCTCCCTTTACTTCAACAAAGATTAGCCAGATCACAGATCTAGACATTCCATAAATAGATCTAGAAAACACATAGTCATTTCAGATCTAGAGATCCCTCTTCATCATTTTCTTCATATGTGCATTATTAATTCAGATCAATCAATAAAATGTTACCCATTCCATGCAGATATACTTCAGAGTGAAGTATTCATTAAAACCCAGACCTATGCACCTTATCAACAATCATAAACTCTTGCCCAATAAATCAATTAGAACAGTGAAAAACATTGTAACCAGAACTTCAGAAATAACCTAGACTTCAGAATAGATGTGCAGATACAAACTCAACCCTAAACATTCATTGATTCAAATAGCATATGCTACTTTGCTTCACTGAAGCCACGTACATACGCGCTTTCCTGCACATCAACCCGCGTTTACTTCTGTGTATTCTATTCTTCAGAAAACCCTAACTGCCATACGCGGTTTTCATGAAGTGAACCTGCATATATACGCGCTTTTTTTGAAACCAACTAGCATATAGATCTGTAAAAAATAAATTTTGCAGGACAGACCAAATCTATTAAACTTACCCAGATTTATTCATTTTATTCAACAGACTTGCGCCAATTCTTCATCATTCCTTCAGTAGGTCATTCTGGAGATTCATCATCATCAGATCTAGAGATCTTGAACCATCATTATATCCATGGGTGCATCATAGATTCAGATCTATCAATTAAGAACAGAGTTCATCCATGCATATATTCCTTACAGAAATTTATTCATTAACAACCCTTACACATGCACACCTTGCACTATGATCCTCTTCTCCTTATATAGTTTTAGCTTTTATCAATACCATGAGTCAAAACCACTTAACCGTTGATGGTATTCCTTGATGGGATCAAAATAGATAATCCAGCGCTCAATACTATGGGCCAATACCATGGTAATGCCCCTAGGTATCATAGTTTTTAGAGCGCAAAAGGCATATGCGACTTGGAGATTCGTATCCGCGTGTATACGTGATTTCTCTTTAAAATAGATGCGTATATACTAGTCCTAAATGTATACGCGGGTTTCCTTCACAAAAGTAGTGTATACATTGAATCCATACGCGGGTTTCCTTCATAAAAGTAGTGTATACATTGTGACATATTATATTTATCATTTCTCTGGCACTTACTGAAATTCATTTTTCTGCTACTTCTGAACTGATCTTTCGATACATCATTTTTACATCTTTAAAAAATAGGTTGCTATCAAAAGGAAACTCATCAAGTAGGATTACATCAAGGACAACTTCATCAAGTACGTTGCCATCAAGGACAACACATTGCATCATTTTGCCAAAAGTCTCCCCCTTTGGACTTGATGGCAACCATGATGGTGTTTGATCACCACAACAGATAGATACATTGATTATAACCATTATTCAAACACCATGATACTCTCCCCCTTTGACATCAAGGGCAAAGGGCGGATCAGAACGAAACAAGGTTTTTCGTCTCTGGTAGAAAGAAGAGCTCTGTAGATCTGATGTGCACTAAAGTTACCATGCTCTCCCTGAGTTCACGCTGAATCTTCAAAAATATTTTTCAATTAAGTACATGACTCTATGACCTTTCCTATCACCAAGGACTCATACTTACATCAATGATCCAACCAAGTGGATTTACATATGTGACTCAAGTACCCAACCAAGTGGGTTTACACATTTTTACTCAAATACCCAACCAAGTGGGTTTACAAATTTGAAGAAGTCCTTACATGACTAAATATTAAAATTTTTACATCATGGGTCTCAACATGACCTTTTTCATCAAATTATAGAAATCACTTATACAATCAATATCACAGATTCTCAAGCATGAGATCAGACTACAACAAATAATTAGAATGCCAACAATGCATCCTTTCCACATGACCAATGCCCCCCCTTAGCCTATGCATCCTGAACACTTTCAACAACAAATCATAAAGGCACCTTCATCAAAAACATCAGAGAATGAAACATAAGTATGAGAACTGGAACAACATCAGAGATACCAAACAACACCATAGCTGTTCTGAAGAATGCTGACCCAGAAAATTTTTTGTCAGCAAACACCCAAATGCGGTTTTTTGTGTATAAACTCACGTATATATGCTACTGTACTTTAGGAAATATGCGTATCCAAGTTAATCTTATGAATTTAAGCATATATGATCTTTTGAGAGGCAGAGACAACTCCCATCTTTTGTCTGAGATATTCGAATGCTTCCCTGGAATATATGAGAGAAGAAAGATAGGACAATGTAGTTGTGTTTTCAAGTGTCATCCAACAGTTGTAGCATCAACGCATTAGTAACCAAGCCTTCAGGCTCTTTGCAGCATCAACATATTCTTCCCAAGAGGAATTATCATACCAGAACAACTTCTTCAATAGACAATATGTGTCAAGCAATCATCCATGTGATCTAATATCACCAAGATCTTCATGATTTATATTTATTTCATAATAATGATGTAACATGTGTAGGAATTATGCATAAAAGGTCTCAACCATGACAAAAGTCATCAGCAACAAACTCTGCATGATCTATCCTTATCTCTAAATCATAAGACTTCCATCTCATCCATGTGTGAAAACAAAAGATACTCTTTAGCAAAAAGCAATCAGGGCTCATCCATAATCTCATCATGAGAAACCATGTATCATGTCATCATCATTTGAGCATGAGTATTACGAGAACTAAGGAATAAGAAGATACAATGCCAATCAATGCAATCATTAGTAGTTATATTGATGCTCCCCATGAACCTGTGTTCCTGATATTTAATTGTCTTACTGTTTTTCTTATCAGAAAAACATATGCTACTGTCTCTAACGGAACTCGCGTGTATACGCGGCTTTAGTTCACGAAACCCGCGAATTGAAATTGAAATACTGAAAGTTTCACAACTCCATCTTCTCTTCGATTTATATATTTTGTACCCGTATTCTGTTGTCACATTAGATGCACTGTTAGAAATAAACACAACTAGAATTACCAAACCAACCATGGGAATCACCATATATTGCTCCCCTTGTGATGATACATTACTGATTCCTATAATGTATCTCACATCACTCCTACAGTCATTATGAGAAGTAAGCTTTAGAGGCAGAAGACTGCAGTAGGATTATTATCCCCTACATTTTTTACCGGTCCTCCTTTTTCCAGCTTTTCTTGAAATTTCTTATTGTGTGCTGGAAATTATCCAATTTCTCAGATCTATTCATCCTACATTCTTTTTCTACATGTCCATACTTGTTACAAGCATAAAATCTTGTGTGACTAGAAAAGTAAGCATAGGGATCATAATGTGTTTTTCTATTCTTTCTTCTATTGCAATCAGCTGCTTTATGACCAAACTTGCTGCATGAAAAACAATATCCCTTATAGAAACCTGAGTACCTTTCTGTGTAGAATCTGTTTGTTTGTGACTGAAACAATCTGCTTCTACAATTGGATGCAACATGCCCATAATTATGACATTTAAAGAATTCAACATTATTGATCAAAGGAGAGAATCGATTGATGCTTATATAGTTAGGAGGGAATGATTTCTTTTGAGAGTTCATGATTGCCGGTTGACCTTTTGTTTCTTTCAACACTTCAGGTTTTGCATTGATATCTTTTGAATCTTTAGCACTTTCTTGTGAAATAGATTCTCCTTTAACAGTTTCATGAAAACCAAGACCAAATTTAACAGAAGCAGACCTTTGACTACTAAGAATATTGTCCAGAATATTAGTACTATCTTGAAACCTCAAGAGTTTATCTGTTTCTTCTAATTTAGCTTTTAAAATGTTTACCTCAACCTCCAATCTTTGGAATTTCTTCTTCATACTTTGTTCGACCCTTCTTCCTTCTTCTACTTGATCATTCAATTTTAAAATCTCTTCTTTCAACCAATTTTCTTGTTCTTCAAAAGTTTGTAAAAGTTTTTCATTCTTCTTATTTGATTTTTCCAGATCTGTTTTGAGAGAGATGATTTCTGCTTCAAGTCTTTCACTTTGATTGGTTACTTTATCTTGTAGTCTCTGATACATTTCTATCTGTCCATTCATTCTAGAGATCATATATTTGTAGATAGATTCCTTCTTTTTAAATTGATCTTCAACATTAATCTTGAGATTTGCTTCTAGACCCATACTGTTACTTTCACTATCATTTTCACTATCTTCACCATTGCTTGCATAAGGAAGTGAATCACAAGAACAAGGATTAATACCTTTTGCATCATCTTCATTTTCTGTTGTACACTTCTTTCTTTGAGTAGCCCTCTTATTTTGCTTCCTTCCCATTGAGACAAATCTTCTTTTCTTCTTAAAGCTGATCAAGCAAATCAAAGGACTTTGCTCTAATACAATTGTTGGAAAAATGCGAGAGGGGGTGAATCACTATTTAGATCGTAGAACTTTTACTTTTCTTTCTCTGCTAAATATCCTTCTTCTGCGAACCCAAATCGCGTATACATGCGGATATCCTTAAGAAAACTTGCGTATGTCCAGAGATCTTATTATGCATTTAATTCTTTACTTAGATCATTGCATCATTCATTCATCAGATGTTTAGTAAGAAGTAAGCATGTGTAGTAATAACAAAATTAACCATCACACATAAGCAACACACATGAACACCAGTATTTAAGGTGGAAACCCAATTCGGGAGAAAACCACCACTGCTGTCGTCTCTGTCTTCAATATTTTTTATATAGAAAACCTTTTAAAACATTGTACTGATGCAGGCTTATACCAGTATGCAGGCTTCTACCTGCAGAAGGCTACAACGTTCTCTCGTTTTCCAGCTGCAACTGGAAGGGAGCTCCAACCACCTGATCTCGTTTACCAGCCTCTCCTGGACGGGAGCTTCGACCCCCTGAAATCAATCACCAGCTTCTATTGACATAAAGCTTCTTCTTCCATACTGAAGGCTTCAACCCTCAGACCTACTGCTGACCATGTTTCATCAATTTTCATACTGGATCCAATAGCTTCCATACAACACAACTTGTAGGCCTCTTTTCATCCGATTTTCAGACTGGACCCACTCCACACATTTAAGCTCAAAGAACATCAATCTGAAACTTATAACCCCATCAATTCGCTCATTGAATCATCAACCAATCAACCAACAGCTTAATCTTTAATCAACATAATCAGCAGCATAATCAACATTCAAACAACCCAGATCTGTATGAATACATCATTGAGAGATAGCAGTAAAATAGAAAAAAAAGATCAGACATTTCATTCCACACACTTCAGCAAAACCCTAGATTCCATACATGTTTTTACTTCACTGAACATGTGTATACATCTGCACATATTTCAGGACTGACCTCATATTCCATTCGCGGTTTTGCTGAAACCAACCCAAGTATATACCTGCTTTCTCTGCCACGAACCTGCGTATAGATCTACAAACATTGTACAACTGTGCAACTCTTCAAAACAGATAAATAGCTCAGATCTCTCCCTTTACTTCAGCAAAGATTCGCTAGATCATAGATCTAAACATTCCATAAACAGATCTAGAAAATAGATAGTCATTTCAGATCTAGAGATCCCTCTTCATCATTTTCTTCATAGGTGCATTATTAATTCAGATCAATCAATAAACTGTTACCCATTCCACGCAGATATACTTCAGAGTGAAGTATTCATTAAAACCCAGACCTATGCACCTTATCAACAATCATAAAATCTTGCCCAATACTTCAATTAGAACAGTGAAAAACATTGTAACCAGAACTTCAGAAATAACCCAGAATTCATAATAGATGTGCAGATACAAACTCAACCCTAAACAGTCATTGATTCAAATAGCATACGCTACTTTGCCTCACTGAAGCCACATACATACGCGCTTTCCTGCACATCAACCCATGTATACTTCTGTGTATTCTATTCTTCAGAAAACCCTAACTTCCATACACGCTTTTCATGAAGCGAACCCGCGTATATACGCGCTTTTGTTGAAACCAACTAGCGTATAGATTTGTAAAAAATAAATTTTGCAGGACAGACTAGATCTATAAAAATTACCCAGATTTATTCATTTTATTCAGCATACTTGCGCCAGTTCTTCATCATTCCTTCAGTAGGTCATTCTGGAGATTCATCATCATCAGATCTAGAGATCTTGAACCATCATTATATCCATGGGTGCATCATAGATTCATATCTATCAATTAAGAACAGAGTTCATCCATGCAGATATTCCTTAGAGAAATTTATTCATTAACAACCCTTACACATGCACACCTTGCACTATGATCCTCTTCTCCTTATATAGTTTTAGCCTTTATCAATACCATGACTCAAAACCACTTAACCACTAATGGTATTCCTGGATTGGATAAAAATAGATAATCCAACGCTCAATACTATGGGCCAATACCATGGTAATGCCCCTAGGTATCATAGTTTTTAGAGCGCAAAAGGCATACGCGACTTGGAGCGTTCGTATCCACGTGTATACGTGATTTATCTTCAAAATAGCTGCGTATATACTAGTCCTGAATGTATACGCCGGTTTCCTTCACAAAATTAGTGTATACATTGAATCCATACGCGGGTTGCGTTCATAAAAGTAGCGTATACATTGTGACATATTATATTTATCATTTCTCTGGCACTTATTGAAATTCCTTTTTCTTCTACTTCTGAACTGATCTGTAGAGACATCATTTTCACATCTTTAACAAATAGGTTGCTATCAAAATGCAACTCATCAAGTAGGATTCCATAAAGGACAACTTCATCAAGTAGGTTGCCATCAAGAAAAACACATTGCATCATATTGCCAACAATCTCCCCCTTTGGACTTGATGGCAACCATGATGGTGTTTGATCACCACAACAGATAGATACATTGATTATAACCATTATTCAAACACCATGATACTCTCCCCCTTTGACATCAAGGGCAAAGGGCGGATCAAAATCAAACAATGTTTTTCGTCTCTTGTAGAAGGAAGAGCTCTGTAGATCTGATGTGCACTGAAGTTACCATGTTCCCCCTGAGTTCACGCTGAATATTCAAACATATTTTTCAATGAAGTACATGACTTTATGACCTTTCCTATCACCAAGGACTCATACTTACATCAATGATCCAACGAAGTGGATTTACATATGTGACTCAAGTACCCAACCAAGTGGGTTTACACATTTTGACTCAACTACCCAACCAAGTGGGTTTACAATTTTGAAGAAGTCCTTACATGACTTAATATTACAATTTTTACATCATGGGTCTCAACATGACCTTTTTCATCAAATTACAGAAATGACTTATACAATCAAGATCAAATATTCTCAAGCATGAGATCAGACTATAAGAAATAATTAGAATTCCAACAATGCATCCTTTCCACATGACCAATGCTCCCCCTTAGCCTGTGCATCCTGAACACTTTCAACAGCAAATCATCAAGGCACCTTCATCAAAAACATCAGAGAATGAAACAGAATTATGAGAACTGGAACAACATCAGAGATACCAAACAGCACCGCAGCTGTGCTAAAGAATGCTGACCTAGAAAAATTTTTATCAGCAAACACCCATACGTGGTTTTCTGTGTATAAACTCGCGTATATACGCAACTGTACTTTAGGAAATATGCGTATCCAAGTTAATATTATGAATTTAAGCAGATATGATCTTCTAAGAGGTAGAGACAACTCCCAGCTTCTGTCTGAGATATTCAAATGCTTCCCTGGAATATATGAGAGAATAAATATAGGACAATGTAGCTGTGTTTTAAAGTGTCATCCAATAGTTGTAGCATCAGCACATCAGTAACCAAGCCTTCAGGATCTTTGCAGCATCAACATATTATTCCCAAGAGGAATTATCATACCAGAACAACTTCTTCAATAGACAATATGTGTCAAGGAATCATCCATGTGATCTGATATCACCAAGATGTTCATGATTTATATTTATTTCATAATCATGATGTAACATGTGTAGGAATTATTTATAAAAGGTATCAACCATGACAAAAGTCATCAGCAAAAAGCTCTGCATGATCTATCCTTATCTATGCACCATAGGACTTCCAGCTCATCCATGTGTGAAAAAAAATATACTCTTCAGCAAAAAGAAATCAAGGCTCATCCATAATCTCATCATGAGAAACCATGTATCATGTCATCATCATTTGAGCATGAGTATTATGAGAACTAAGGAATAATAAGATACAATGCCAATATATGCAATCATTAGTAGTTAGATTGATGCTCCCCCCGAACCTGTGTTCCTGATCTTTAGCTGTGTTACTATTTTTCTTATCAGAAAAACATACGCTACTGTCTCCAACGGAACTCACGTGTATACGCGGCTTTAGTTCATGAAACCCGTGAATTGAAATTAAAATACTGAAAGTTTCACAACTCCATCTTCTCCTGGATTTATATATT